>JAQQZR010000039.1:23313058-23326665 GCA_030068235.1 Notoglanidium macrostoma | reverse complement strand
CACACACACACACACACACACACACACACACACACACACACACACACACACACACACACACACACACACAAATAAAGTAGGTCAACTTAGATCAAACTGATAGAGACCTGAAGTGGTGTTAATCTGAACTACAGCCAGAACGCCTGTCAGAGCCGCTGCGACAGGAAATTAATCAACACCTTCTGACCAATCAGAACAGAGATCGACATGTCGGCGCTGTAAATATCTTCCAGTTGTAAGCGGCTCTCTGGTGTTTTTGATTCCCGCTGCTGATATTAAGGACACACAAGCTGATAGAAAGCATGACTCCTCTTCCAGTAACCGGCTGGCACATTTCCACATGACTCAACGCTGCATCACGCAGCCAGGAACAAGCGCACACATGCACACGCACACACACGCACACACACCATCACAAAGGATCATCACAAAGCACCTGAAACCATTACGTCCTTTTGTTTATGTATAAGCAGAGATCATGTGACAACAGAGTAATCTGTTCTAATAACAGTTAACGAAATTCACTGCCCTCTGCGCTGATGGGAAAAGGTGTGTGTGTGTGTGTGTGTTCTTGTGCAGAACACACTGACACACAAACAACTGAGGAAATGAATTACCCAAATTAAGGGTAAAATAAAAAGAAAACGCGAACCGGGTTCTCTGGGTTTCACTGAGAGCGTTCGGAAAGTCTTCAGGCTCGTATGAATGAAAAACAATGGAAGCAAGGAGATTTAGGAAGTGTGACAGAGTCGTTTTTTCCTATACGGAGAATTCCATCATTTCCCTCTCTGCCTAAAACCACCCACACGCACAGCCGGCTACGCGTCTCTCCGGAACGCTGCTGTCGGCTCTCTCCACTCAGTTCCGTACTTTAGCCGACTCGGTTTCCAGATTCCTGATACGCTGAATATATTCTAGAGAGACACAATAAATACAATAAGTTTGCTATAGGAAAATAAAATACTGTATTTCAGTGTTTTGTTGAAAATGAAAACATCTGTGGGAAAAAAACAAGCTCAATTGTAAATGTGATAAATAAGCAATGACACTCCTGCAGGAGCGATGTTAAAGAAAAAAATGAATTACTGCTATTATCGTGACAATATTCCGCCATTGTTCCGAATATGCAGACATTCCTCAAATCATTCAGAATATGCCGACATTCCAAATATGAGGACATTCCACTATTGCTCCGAATACGCCGACATTCCGCCATCATTCCGAATACATCATCGTTCAGAATATGCAGACATTCCTCAATCATTCCGAATATGCTGACATTCCAAATATGATGACATTCCACCATTGCGCCGAATAGGCAGACATTCCACCATCATTCCGAATACACCACCATTCCGAAAACGGCCAACTCAGAATTTGACACGGGTCATGTAAACGGCATATTCCGTTTGGAGATTCCGAACTTGGCCTTCTCAGACTCGCTTTGCCAGATTCAGACATTGTGGGAAATGCTGACATTATTCTAGTTTTAGGAGCATTCTTTGGACACGTACACAGCGCATTGGGAATACGCCCCTCAGTCGGGCATTTTCACGGCAGTTTGAGACACGCGGTTTCTCACCTGTTTACGCTCAGCTCTGCGCGTCGTATAAAACATTTTCATTAGCATAGCAGGGATATTGTCTTTTTTTTGGAATATGGGCAAGAGCCGGAATATTTTGTGCATGTAAACGTAGGGAGTGAGTGATTTATTAAAGAACAACACACTTTTTAATCAGCTTGTAATTACAATTAATGTTATCGAAGGTCTGCGAAACTGAGTGAGTTCCTGTTATCATTCATCTTAATATAGCTGCTATAATGGGAGGAAGATAGGCTACAGGGGCTACCGTTCACCTACTCATCCCTATACCGCAAAACCGCAAGCAAGGCCATACATTGCAACAGAATTTTAGGAAAACGGTCACAGAATAAAGAACAGGTTTGCTAATACTAACGTTAGCTTCCCGTCTCGGTTCACATGTCAAATGTTATTTTATGATCGCATATTATTTATGACCGTCATGGTTTAATAGAAACTATTTTCACTTGCCAGACTTTTAGTTTTAGTTAGCGAGTCTGGTGCGTTTCGTTAGTGAGCGTGGCCAAGCACCGCCCCCTTTCGCTACAAACTGACTGACATGGCAAACGACCAACCGCGGCTCTTTTCCCACGGACAAACAGGAGATCCTCATCTACTCACCGCTGGCTGGTTCAAATGCTCATCTATTCAAAAAATTAATAAATAAATAAATGTTCAAAGACGGGAACTTGATTAAATCCACGCCGAGCGTCTGAGCCTGCCACGCCGCAGCATCAGGAAAACCGATGTAGAACTTTCTGATCTTTGTAAGAAATTAACCAATCATGGCCAGCCAATCATGGTACAGAGTTAAAGGCTATAAGTTTGTAGATGAACTAAGAATAATAATAATCCACCTAAAACTACAAGGAGATAAAATGTTAGTCAGCGATCAGAGTTCCTCACCTACTGCAGGTCTTTTTTCAGATCGAAGCTCGAGATGTTCGACGGCTCGGCACGAGTGTGCGGGACGATCGTTTTTCTGACTGGTTTCAGAGTGCGATGATGACCTGCACCACAACAGAGCTACTATTACGGTCATGGAGAACTGCAGCCTTGTTTTCTTCATGTCAGCGCTCATCAAGCACAGAGATGAGCAGAGAGAAAACAGATCGCTAACGCTAAACATTCCACGGAGGGGGAAAAGCAAAAAGAGAGAGGGAAAAGGAAAAAAAAAAAAAACAGAGCTGGCCAAAAAAAACACAGAAATACGCTCTCCCAGAAGGTTTGATTAAATCAGTGTGCCTGAAAGCGCTGCCAGGGCTCAGGGGAGCGTGAACAACGGAGACTAGCGGAGGAACATCGCCTACGCGGGCCAGTTTGTAATGAAGCGCTATGACGGAGTACACTTTAATCCGAAGCTGGCGTAACTGATCTGTTTTGGGAGAAATCAAGACAACATTTCAGTGCTACAGAGAACGGCACATATCTCTGCACAAAGATTTAGTGTTCGCTTTGTCGAGTCTCACGGCGCTGCTTGTTTCAACTTACTCGACCTACCTAGTCGCACTACGCTGCTATGAACCTATTGTTGTCACAGCTCCATGTGGAAGGTCGTATCTTGTCCTGTTCTTGCTCCGTCTATACTCGCGTTTCGATCGGAGATGTCTGAACGCCGCCCAGGAGCGGTTCCCATCTCTGGTCCTCTGGAAACCGGCGGTCTGAGTGTTGGCTCGAGTGTTGGGAGAAGGTTTGAAATCATCCAAAATCATTCCTTTTGCGAGATTGCCCTACCGAAGCACAGATGTTCGTAAGAATTCGTACGGGTTTGGAATTTAGATACCGAAATTCTTGACACCAAAGCAATGCTCGATGCCAACGAATCACAAACCATTTTCACATTGTTGTTGGATCTCTTATAATGAACGCTTGATCAGTATTTAACTCAATCTTACACAAGTCGTCAGTTAGGAAATTCTGGAACCGTGAATCTTGGAAAACCGTAAAACCTATTTTCCATGAGAGCTGTCGAGCTGCAATGTCAAGGAATAGAGCGACACAAAATGGGCGGGGCAAGAAAAAGAAGAAAAGAAAAGAAAAATAGAAAATAAGAGAGAGAGCTGCGTTCACGCTCATGCAGATGTACGCCGACTGCCAATGGGAATGTGGAATCCAAAAGAATTAAATCACTCACTTTTTTTTGTTGCTTTTTCAGTTTCAGTTTGTTTGTTTTGACTGCTCCACTTTGGCCCAGAGACAAAGTGCAGAAATATTGGCACCACATTTGCCAGCGCTTGTAGTGCGAGCTGTGTAACGGCGGCTAATATGACGATCACAATTATTCCCCTCGATACTGAAGCCACATTTATAGATCATTTCAGAATCGGAAAACTTTTTCTTACTATACATTGCCTCAACGAAATAGAATCGTACGAAGCAGAGATTTGATCATATTTATGATAAACTGTTGGTTGAAATACAAGGTCATAATTCAACTTGCAGGTTAAGAAATAAAACACTCCATGCTGTGTTGTTATAAGAAGAGGATCAATGATGTCGCACCTTTATTTCTGACACTGGAGGCTCCTTCCAAAACTGATCAACAAACATCTTCTAACAGTAAACTGCACCATAAGTCCCTGTGGATGAGCCGTTACTATAGAAACGATAAGGTAAGAAATGAATAGCTCTCAGCGAAGCGAACTCTTAACTGGGCTACAATCAGGGTACATGCGGTGTAACCACAGAGGACATGGTGTATTAGCTGGAGTAAATAAAAGTGCAGTGAAGGGAACGCAATGTTCCCGTCACATCAGCATGGAATCCTGGTGATGATGTCTCCTTATACACGGAGCATAAAACCATCCCAGTCCGTGTCCTCAAAAAACCTGCTTCAGCAAAGAGTTTGTATGTTCCTCCTAATCTCAGTGTAAACTTATGCGGGGCAGCAAGACGCCGTGGTCTTTTATCTTCCTCCCCCTACCCCCAACCGAGTCGCTGTCTTATGTGACATGGATAAAAACAAAAAGCCAGAAGTGCGCAGCGCGTACGCGTTCTAATTTTGTATGCAGGCCTCGATGACGGACGAGGCGAGCAAACAGCTGGAGACACTCTGATGATGAAGGTTTCATGCTAACGTACAGTTAAGATCAACACGATACGAGACTGAGGTTGGGTTCGGATCCGAGCGACAGTACTAGACGGCCCGTTTCAACATCTTGTAGGTTTCAGGGTTTTTTTTTTTATTCCTCTACAGAATCAAGTCAGTAAGTCAGTATGTCAGTCATTCCACCATTAATTAAGGCAGTAAGTCATTAAGTACTTCAATACTTCAGTGTGCAGGATAGTAAATCAGTAAACAGGTCAGTCAGTCAGTAAATCGCTCAGTCAGTCAGTCAGTAAATCGCTCAGTCAGTCAGTCAGTAAATCGCTGTCAGTCAGTCAGTCAGTAAATCGGCCAGTAAATCGCTCAGTCAGTCAGTCAGTAAATCGCTCAGTCAGTCAGTCAGTAAATCGCTCAGTCAGTCAGTCAGTAAATCGCTGTCAGTCAGTCAGTCAGTAAATCGGCCAGTAAATCGCTCAGTCAGTCAGCAATTCAATAATTACGCGCCACATCAGTCAGTAGCCAGAGTCATTACGTAGGACACAGTTTACTTCCCTATAATTATATAACAAAAAAGACAATTGCAATAAAAACAATATAAAAGTTTAAATAAAATTTAATCATACCATTAAAATTAAATCTAATAAAACTTCTAAAATATAAATTAATACTTTTTTTGAAATAACTAAACTAAGGTACCTTAACCTTTATAAAATACAGTGTGGCTTTCTAAGCAGCGGGCAACAAAATTAACTTCAGTCTGATTTTAAACCTTTGCCACATCTATGATCTTGTGGTTGTTGGTTATAACAGCAGGTGAAATCTCTGATTTTCTTCACCACTGCCATCGCCATGACAACTCGTATCATGACAAGCTGTCTAACCTCGCAGCATTGCACTTTACACACACAAACTAATTTAATCAGCACTCGAGAGCTGTAGTTTCCAACGTCTGTTGCAACTCTCTCACACTCTCTCACACTCTCTCACACTCTCTCACACTCTCTCACACTCTCTCACACTCTCTGTCTAATGCTTAATGCCAGTCTAGCACGTCATTTTAGTTTTTTCACACATTTTCTTTTTTTTATTCCCTCCCTGGCAGGCCTCCAGTTTCCTGGAAGAGTCAGCGAGGCAGCAGCTGTAGGGGCCTGCGAGAGGATGGCTGAAACCTTCACCGCAGTGTACACACCTCCCACACACACACACACACACACACACACATACATACATACACACACACACACACACACACACACACACACACACACACACACACACACATATATCTACCTCCTTTACCGTTTTTCTAAGCAGAGCTACGGCAGTGAATTGAAATCAAGCCACGAGTCCTCTCTGTCATTGGCTCAAAACTTTTGGCACAGATTTAATACGCTGCCATGACGATGTGACGCAACGTGGCTTGGTTGAAAAAAGAAGTAGTGAAAGTCAGTAGTGCTGAATAAACATATCGACCTCTAACAGCGCTGTAACGCTAACAATGCACAACTTACCCAACAGCAACAATGAAGTACTTTACTCACAGCTATTAAATCTTTAATTACAGGTACTTAAGCCTCGGGAACGTTTAAGCGTTTCAGTGAGAGGCGTGCGCGTGTTAACTCGTCATGCTGCACAGTCACCCCAGTGAAAGATAACCATCGTTAACCTGACAGCCTGTCCTGTTTATTCTCGAACAAGATGAAAAAAAAACATTTAAAAATGACTCATATCACCACCTCATTCAGAAGCAAATACTCCTTAAACAAAAAGAAACGAACATTGCATGGATGCTCCGTGAGCTACTGATCGTAACTAAAAATGGATAAAAGTGACATGGAATAAACTGGAACCACTGGCAATTTGGATTAGACAGAAAACGCAGTAAGAACATACGCTTAAAAAAAATGTTTTTTACTCTAACTATGAAACGAATACCCCGAGACCTTTTCAGTACATATTAGGCATCTAAAGTTCATCATGCATCGATAAATCGAGACTCGAAATTATGGACATAAAAAGATTAAACTGATTCCACTCAGTTTTTCCTAGCTAGTAACTTTAGACAAAAGAGGGGGCAAGAACACACATGACGATATCGTCAGCGGAAGTAACACAGCCCTGACACAACAAAACACACAAAAAACTGATCCAAAATGGGAACGAGCTTTTGTGCGATGAGAAGCAAATGGAGGTAGCTGTTCAAGCTTTAAGAAAAATGTAAAAAAAAAAAAATTTTTACTTTAATTTTTAGCAAAAGGAATATTTTTGTTGATAGGCTATTATATATATTTTTTTTATACATGCGTGTATTTTTAAATTAGAAATAAAAAAAATTAAGCTGATAAAGCAGACAGGAAAATAAATGTTACATGTTTTGGTCATTTTATTTATTTTTATCGAATCATGAACCCAATAAATCATATCGAATAGCTGCGTGCACCGTACAGACATTTTTGAAAGGAAGCCAAAAATTCAGAGAACAGGCTTTCAGATTTTAAATGGTCACAAAAAACAACTTTAATCATCCAGGAAAACAAGCATTTACACCATTTCTGGGTTTAATTCAAACAGACTAGAACTTTAAGAACGTTATAAATATCAGAGATCGGGGAATAAAAATGGATTCAGTTCCATGTCGCGATTCTTACAGCGATTTTTCATTCATTTTCAATTTATATAGTATTTGAATTCGAGGTGGTGAAATGTTGCACTTCCTCTACAAACCTCTAAACTACTCACACACTGGCAGGCAGCACAGCACACCACGTGGGAGGAGCGACTTATGTGCCAAATGTGTTTAGAAATTCAAGGGTTTAAAATAATTCTAAAAATAATAATAAATCAGGAAACAATGCAATATCGAATCGGGAAATTTACAGAATCGCTATACAAACTGTGGCTATCGTGACATCGTATAGCGTGTTCCCTGGGGATTCCCCTCCTTCACAAACATGATAAAATTATTAGATTTCTACATAAAAAATAAATCACGACGCCCACGGTTGTTACGATGCCCACTATGATGATCACGTTAAGCGTTAGTGCACGCTCGCTTATAATAACACCTGCTTTCACGGATTACTGAACATACACAAGTGTCAGTGTGTGTACACATTTTGTGAAAGCAGTGACACAAAAATGCGCTCACACACACACACACACACACACACACACACCATCAGCATAGGGCAACAACCAGAATCCTAACAGCCTCAGCCCTCATCCGACTCAACTGACCTTCATCAAAATCAACACAAACTCAAAAAAGAACACAAAATTACAGAACCGCACCGTCAGCTGGCAGCCGATTATTCTACACACTTCCTCTGACCTTTCAGAGGAATTAAACATTTTGTCTCGGTCACACCAACGCAGGAGGAACGCTAACTAACTAACACACACACACACACACACACACACACACACACACACACATATACATATATATAGATTTCTAATAAAAGACAAGACCTGACATTCACCACATCAGACACATCTCTCCCACACACACACACACAAAAACACTCTTCCTGCTCCGGTTCAGTCCCCTGAGAGGCGCGGCGTTAAATCTGACGGTTTCCTTGTTGTTTTGTTCGTTTGTTAATCACACACGTTCCTGTTAAATCTTTACCATCATTAACGTAGGTGATTAACAATAACTAGCTACATCAGCATGGACTCAGTATTACCCATGTGACATTCCTCACCACATTCTTCATCATCATCATCATCATCGCGGCCTGACCTGTAGGTCACATGACTTGAACAGAGCGATACAGTGTGTTTTTGTTTCTCAGTGGAAACACGAGTGATCGCCCAATTTATTCGCTTTTCCTCACTACAGTGTGGGCGTTAGAGCTGCTGCTCACGAATATATACGATCGCATCATTTATGTCAATATGCAGGGGGAAAATTACCGGGACCAATCCGCATGCAGGTATTTGGGGTTTTTTCTAATAAAGACACATCATCCACCATCCCAACTTCTCTCCACCGAACTCCTCTTATAGTGAGACAGAAAAAGCAGGTACACTTCACAGTGTGTACGGCTGGAAGAGACGACAGAAAGAAAAGAAAAAGAGACATACAAAAAGAAAGAAGCAGACAGAAAAACACACAGAGACGGAGACAAACAGAGATAAGGAAAAACACAGACAGATAAACACAAGCAGACAAAGAATAAGACACAAACAAACAAACAAAAAAAAAAAGAAAAATACAGAAAGAGAAGGACCGATAGACAGGAAGGAAAGGAAAGTAAAAAGACAGACAAACAGAAACGAGGGGCACAGAATGAGAGAGAGAGAGAGAGACTGAAAGAAAGGTGGAAACAAACAGAATAATGAAAACAGATAGACAGAAAGAAAGACAGCTTGACGGACATTGAAAGAGACAGACAGGAAAGAAAAGAAAAAAAGGAAGTGGACGTCACTAAAAGCTCCAAACCCGTGCGAAGCCCCTCCGTGTGCACGTCTTTATTTTATGTAAAGCTCCCTGATCAGACGTGAACACTGAGAAACGTCAGTAACTGAAGTCCACACTGAGATGAACAATAATAATAATAACAACAATAATACAGTAAATATCCGTGGCTGAGGGCAGAGGCAGATATTCCAGGTGCTCAGAGGCGTCTGGGTGCCTCACTCTGCTGACCTTCACGTTCTGCCTCGGGGTTTTTTTCCTTTTGTTGTTGTTTTTTTTTTGCCCATGTCTGCAGGACGCAGCTAATGAGATCTGGCCGAGTCAGCTAAGCAGGCTGGGGTCGATACTTGCCGAGACCGCGCCACGCTAACGCACAGGTGAGCCTCATCCCGAGCTGCTCGTTAATCCAAAGAACAGGGCGGACGAGCCGGAAACTACACGTGCCTCTTCCATCTGGTCTCTTATAGCAGGTTCATCAGAGGCGAGGCGATGCGAGGCTGAAAGCGTGCCACTGTAACGCCGGTGCAGCTTTAGCGCCGAGAATGTTTCATAACGTTCAGCGACTTTAACCTTAACACGCATCTTGGCCTCGTTTAACGTTTAGCCTACGTTTAAAAAGCACAGACGGCGCCGATCTCCATGACGACGGGAACGTGGAACGCTTACTTAAAGACCCTTTAATAAGACTGGACCTGGCAACCACACAGCAACAACTCTCTCAGAGTGGGCAGGGAAAAAAAAAAAAAAAAAAAAGAAAAAAGAAGAAAAAAAACCTGAACGTGACACGGCGAAGCTCCACACTGACTCACCTCTCATTACGCTTGTTAACTTCAGTTACGTCGGCGCCGTTTCTCACGTCCCTGCACCTTTAATGCGTTACGGTCTGGAAACTATTATTCTGATTAAAGAATGAGAACATGTCTTCCTTCAGATTATTTTTTAAAAATAAATAAATAAATAAATAAATAAATAAAGTGATCTGATTGGAAAACGGTACGGAACGTCCGGCATGTTAAAATATCCAGCTGATTTGGCGTTGATGGAGAAAAAACGTGACCGAAAAGGAAAACTGCGTCACGGCGAGTCGTGACAGGTTACACATCTTTGATCTGAACGACAGCTTTGATTTATGTTCTTCCGGTTGTTTTTGTCGAGCGGAAATACAGACAGGAGTCCTAGCAACAAGCAGACGTACACAAAGGAGAGGAACGCGCCGGGAACGCCGCTTTATTGTTCAGTCTCATCAACCTGTCCAATGTTGACGCACGTCTAATTGCTCTTCGCTCATGACACGGTTTTTACTTGATGTACACAAGAGAGTGTGAAAAGGGCACGAGTGATGTCACTACACGTCGGCGACCATAGATTTAATGACACACGGGGTAACAAAAAAATCCAGTCGAATTACTCTACGTAGTTACGACACACTGAATGACCTGGAGTTTGAGTTTAAACATCTTTCCACTTTGATTCATGTCCTACATTACCCACAATGCTGCTGTAGTGCTATAGCCAGTGGGATTTTACCCTGGTTTCATAACTACCTACTGGAGTGATGCAGCGGCGCTTCAGTCCTTAATCCGTGCACTCTGCTCAAACAGACCAGCTTCTGAAGCTTGCTTCAACATCTTCAGCCTCATCATCCCGTAGGCAACCTGGCACAAATGTGTCGTGTAGCAGCGGTGCATTCTGGGAGTCCAAATTTACACCTGCGTTTCCTCGACATCGCACGAATACGACGCCGAGTTAAGAAGAGACACTCTTACGACCTAAAACCTACTCTTGATCCCTAATGTTCCTGATTGTTGAAATTTTTCTACAAATAAACGCCATTGTTTACAAACACACAACCAATACCCTCTCACGAAAATAACAACAATAACAAACCAGAAGCCAACAAATTTACTGCAACAAACATATTTCATGCATTTCAGGGTGGCGTCATCTCTTAAAGGTGATCCGTGTCCACAAAGCTCCGCCCGTAGAATCTACAACGTTCGACAGAATGACTGACAGGAGGCCCGAGCATTCCGGATCGGAAGTCAGTTTTCCAAACGCGATTTCTTAGCATTTTTTTTCCCCCTAGATATTCTGCATACCTCCCAACTTTTATGCACCAATTACACATGGGGAAAAAAATTACTTATTGAGCCTTTAAGTCTCAGTAGCGAGGCACAGGACAGACTTTACCGTCTTCTTATCCCTCATCCGGGTAATGAGTAGACTCGGGAGCAGGAATGTCGGATTAGGGAGTGTTGGAAGTGAATTCCAGAGGGTCCAGGAAAACAGGGCGGAGGATGACTGCCAGTGATGCCAAACACACACCACCACAACAGCGCAAGAACACAATAACACACACTGTTACTGTACACAGCCGGTGTGTTTAAAATGACTCAGATTCAGCTTTAACTTCCAAAATGCTTTGAGAAAGACAGGACACAGTAATATGGAGGAATTGTGCAACTGTAAAGTTAATATGAAGAAATTTAACTTGATATGGACAACCATTACAGCAAAATATGATGTATTAGAACATATAAAAAGGTAATAATTATGGAACACAAGTTATTTAGACGCTTGAGCTGGAGATAGTTTACACTGCTAATTCACCCCCATTTAATGCAACACTGACATTTCTCCTTTCCAACAAGACAAATAATGTGCTAAACCGTGCTTAGCTACATATCAAACATTAATGTTTAATATCTTTTCTAAGACAGCCTGTATTTCCAAACACCTATTCTATACCATCCTGCAGTATTAATAATTTAGCCGTTATTAAATTTTCCCACCATGTTTATTTGTTTAGACGGAGTTCAGGTTGCTAACGCTGCTAGCTAAGCTCCATGGTGTTAGCCGGTGCTAGCTAACCGTTTTTTGTTTTTTTTTTTCGACTTTGCTCCGCTTGTACGAGAAACCTAGCTCCAGGAATAATGTCGTTAAGGTCTTATTTAAAGCTAAATCAGGTAAAGAGGTGAAAAGACGAAAAGGTTGTGTGTTATGTGAGTAAACTTAGGAGAAGTCATTCAAGCTAGCATAGAGCGCGAGAGAGAGAGAGAGAGAGAGAGAGAGAGAGAGAGAGAGAGAGTGCTAGTCCGTTAAGCGTACAGCTAAGCTAGCTTGGGCAAATAAGAGAACTTGTTCAGAGCGTGGAGGAAAAAAATAAATAAAGACATTAATAAAGATTAGGTTATGATTCTTACCTTGTGTGTGAGGTTTCTGGGTGTGTATGTATTTATATCCAATGTGCTTGTTTGGTTTGTTTATTTTTGTTTTTATTTAAAAATCAGAAATTAATCCACATGTAGAGAAGGGTCCCTGGTAGGTTCCCCCACCAGCCCCTGGTCCTGGTGTGTGCGCGCGCGCGTGTGTGTGTGTGTGTATGTGTGTTGGGTGAATAAGTGATCCTCCTTTCTCTTCTCTCCGCTTCTCTTCTCCTTTTCCCTCCTTTCATCCACTATTTCATCCACTCATCCCCGCACAGCCGTGTTCAGAGAGTCGATACGATCCCACATCGCCCACTTTTAGTTCACAATTACAAACAGAAATCCACAAAATGTCTGAATAATCTGCTGCTGCTGCTGCTGCGGCTTCGGCTTCGGCTTCGGCTGGGTTTTTTTTTTTTTTTTCTCGCAAAGACTCCCGCTGAACGTCAACTCTGTTTCTCTGCCGGCTTAAAGGGACCAGCGCCGTTTTAGCATGAAACACCGCCAGCCTGATCCTAATCGCGCGCTAATTCCAAGCCCTAGTGCACTAGGTAGGGTGTGAATCCTATCATCTCATACCCTATATAGGGCGTGGAGGAACTCGTGAAACACGACCTGATTGCTTCACATACAAATCACACCCCTTGACATTGTAAACTTTCAAATTTCCAGACACGTTTAACGCTTATTGTCGATTAAAAAGCGTGAAGTGATTTCATTGCAAGCTATTATGCTAAGTAAAAGATTTTATACGCAATATTTGATACACTTTTTGGTTCACAAAAGTGAATCAAACTGACAGTCGTATCCGAGGAATGTATAACTAGAATGTAGGCCTGAAATTAAAATATTTTTAAATGGACAATTTCTAAATATTCAATCGTCCAAAACATGATTTGGTGTCCGACGTTTGATTCTTTTTCATTTTCACCACAGTTGTAAAATAAGGCTAATGTAGCCAACTAGTATCATAATGTACTTTTGAGGTAAAGATTAGGAGCATGTTAGTTTCAGATAGAGAGGATAATGAAATTATTAGCAGAACATCGTAATGTTGTAGTCTATTGTAGTGTAGTGTAGTGTAGTATAGTGTTGTGTAGTGTAGTGTAGTGTAGTATAGTACAGTGTAGTGTAGACTGGTGTAGTGTAGTGTAGTCTATTGTAGTGTAGTGTAGTGTAGTGTAGTATAGTGTTGTGTAGACTGGTGTAGTGTAGTGTAGTGTAGTCTGGTACAGTGTAGTGTAGACTGGTGCAGTGTAGTGTAGACTGGTGCAGTGTAGTGTAGTGTAGACTGGTGCAGTGTAGTGTAGTGTAATCTGATGCAGTGTGGTGTAGTGTAGACTGGTGTAG
>JAQQZR010000039.1:23276069-23292101 GCA_030068235.1 Notoglanidium macrostoma | reverse complement strand
ACCATGGTTGTTGTTCAATAATAAAATTATTCCTCAAAAATACAACTTGCCTAATAATTCTGCACTCCCTGTAGTTTGTTTGTGTTCTCCAAAAGGCATGACAAATGTGGAATGAAAATCACGAAACGTTACCGGTTGCCATGGAAACCTGATGGACATGAATGTTTTGGCTTTGACATGCCCTCGCTTAGAAGTCGCTTTCAATCCCTCATATGTACACTGTATATAAGGTATGCAGGCAAGTATGTGAACAATATAGCACATGTTGCCCCAAGGTCCACACACACACACACACACACACACACAAACACACACACACACAGTCACATCATGAAGTATAAAACAGGCCTTATTTTTCATGACTCACCCCAACTGAAGTCTGAGCTACTAATAATAACATTTTACAGTAATATTTCAGTAAGAGAATTGCAGCATCCCATGACTTTCTACTCAGCTATGGCTTAAAGATGTCTCGCTTGGTTTATGTCATGGTCTTACTGTATACATTACTGATATAATTATATATATTGTACATTACCAGTTTGAACAAACATGAATGAATGTCTTTAATGGTTCTGCATTATTTGTTTATGGTGTTTTCATTCATTTGACACCATTTACATTTTGAATTTACTGTAAATCCAAAAAAATCTGAATTTCAAATGATACATAGAATTTGTGTCTGAAATTGAATTTGACCCCAAAATTTAATTTCATGGTTTGCAAAAGAGCAATGTTGAGTCCGAAACTGAATTTCAGGCTAATGGCTGTACAATTTAAATAAAGATTTTTAATGACATGATTCTAACTTCATAGATTTTCCCCTTATTTTCTCCCAAAATTGTTCACCTGCCAATTCCCACACACCATCCAGTGCTCCATTACCATCTGATAACTACCAGGGACCTCACCAGCTGCGTCACAGGGCAGTGTAACACACTCAGAGGAAAGTGCTATCTACCCTCTTCTACATACATTAGCTCAGAGATACCTACAATTGGCTTAAATTTAAAATGTATATCTAGATTTTTTTGTAAAGCAGCTTTGTGACAACATATATTGTTAAAAGTGCTACAGAAATACATTGTGTGATTGACAGGAGAAAAGAGTATGCCCCTCCCAGCCAGATAGCTCAAACAAGATTTTATTGCTCCATCTTTATAACTTTAGGAAAAGCAATCACGGATGTACAGCATCTCAAACTCGTGAAGCTGCTGAGATGTTGAGAGTGTGCAGCTTCAATAGTAAAATAATAAATAGCTTTAACACTTTTTTTAGGCTCCTTGTGTGTTGTTTTGTACTGTATTTACTGGCCGGAAAATTAAACAAACGCAATAAAGGAACAAATAATAAAGAAAACCCTGCAGGCAACATCATGATGCAACAGGTAGTGTTGGTGTCTCGCACCTTCAGGGTTCAAGTCTGAGCTCCAGTTACTGCTAGTAGTGTTTCACATATCCTCCGCCTGAGTTTCTGACAGTAAAATGAAACTGTATAAGCAGTTCCAGACTTTTAAATGAAAAAAAAAAAATCCTTCTATGATTCAGTACGTCCAAACTTTTGACTGGTTCTTTATTTCCGAATATGAACTCATATGTTTACTCCAAGTGTCACATGGACTATAAAAGCCAATCTGTCAGTGCAGAATAAGAGAGTACGATTTTCTTTCTTCTTTGAATTAAACGCTCGTGTTATAATATCTTAATGCTTTTTACTCCTATGGGAAAATTCAGAAGTCTGTGTCCTTAATTAGTAGAACATTAAGACTTCCTGTATATCTCTGGAGATAAGAAAAAGTCAATCTTAAGCAAGGTTAGTTTTTTTGTCCTGTGAGGAACAACGTAAAAGCGGAGTAACCAGATGAAGGCTTTCTTCCCAGATGCCAGTGTTCCTGTACAGGAGTCACATTTCTCTTTCAAACTGTCAATCCGCTTTTTGTTCACTTTTCTCCACTGTGTTCCTCCAATGAATTATACTTCTTTTTCATTTCAAGACATGTCAGCGCAAGAGCTCAGCGTCACTTATCTGGAAACTGAAATAGATTACAGTTAAGAATATTGTGAAATCCTGTTCCCCAGGTTCCCCTTGTAATGAATTGGCTATAAGCCGTCTCCTCAGAGTCACTCTCATCTGACAGCTCCTGCCTTATTCTGGGATTGAAGTCTCTCTACTGACACTTTATTATGTCCACATGCAGATTTTTTATTTCAGCTTCATTGCCCTGTCTGAAACCCTGGCAGAGTGACAGGTTTAGAGAGGCAGAGAGTGAAAATACAGAAAAGAATTATGTACCTTATTCAACCATATAAAACCACACCATACTATACCAACATACCATACGAAAAACCAGACTACACCATACCAAAACCAGAATATACCATACCAAATTAAACTGTACCAAACATAAACCAAACTATTCAAAATATGTTCCATACCAAAACCATATCATACTTTATCATATCGCAATCACAATAACTTATTAAACCATATCATACAACCAAAACCGGCTTAACCATGCCATAACATACCAAAAGAACCCATACTAAACATACTATAGCACACTAATGTACACCATTCCAAAATAAACCATACTATACCATACTAACCCATACCACAATAAAGCATACTACACCATACCATAGCATACCAAAGTAACACACAGCCTACAAAACCATACTACTTCACACCATCCCAAAATAAACTATAGCAAAACATTCCATACCATACTACACTACATTACATGGCCAGAAGTATGTGGACACCTGACCATCACACCCATATGTGGTTCTTCCTCAAACTGTTGCCACAAAACTGGAAGCACATAACAGTGTAGTATGTCTTTGTATGCTGTAGCGTCACCATTTCTCTTTAATGAAACTAAATCTGTTCCAGCATGACAATGCTCCTGCGTATAAAGCGAGCTCCATGAAGACATTAGCTAAGGCTGGTGTAGAAGATCTCAGGTGTCCTGCAAAGAATCCTGACCTCAACTCCACTGAAAACCTTTTGGACGAACTGGAATGCCGGCCTCCTCAGCTTCAGATCACAAATCCCACAAATCAAGTGGAAACCCTTTCCAGAAAAGCTTCTGGAATGGGCACATATTGGCGTGATGCTTATGTGTCCACATGCTTTTGGTTATATAGTGTATATTTTTCTAAACTCCAAACTAAACCAAACCAAAATAAACCACAAGCATACCATACCATACAAAACCATACCATATGAACAATATCATGCGTAGCCCAAATAAACCAGACTAAAATGAGCTATTCCATACTAAGCTACAGCATACTTAGCTAACATAAATCATACTCAAGCCGTACATGACAAATCCATACCAATACCATAAGACCACTGGCCAGGTGAGAGCACCAGCGATATTTCTAGGCAACATTGCCGATTGTGGAGTGTTCAGACTGCAAGTGTTGAGTCTCCAGAGGAAAAGGAATTATGAGGGAAATGGAGAGGCTTGTTGTGTTGATGAGTAAGTGCCTTCCGAGGCTTCTAATTCAGGTAGTAGCCATTAGCTTTTTTGCCCCGACGAGACTCCAGCTGTTGAGGTTATTTGCGCCAGAACCGTCTGTCCACTCGCTCTACACCCTCAGTGGCTTTGCGCAGGCTGTGTAACTATACCAGAATGATCAGAAGCAGGAAGGTGGCAGGGAGATGAATGAATGAGAGGAAAGGTGAGAGAGAGAAATTGAACACTTTAAAAGGCTTTCAGCAGAGGCACGATCACAGGAGGCTGAAGCGGTGCAGGCTGATGCGTGGGAAGTAATGGTGGGGTGGGGGGCACTGAAGAAAAGCGAAGGGTTAAAGAATAAAGTTTACTGAAGAATAATGAGTTGAATTCTCTCGCTCTCGCTCTCGCTCTCTTTATCCCTATTCTCTTGGAGAGACGACTTTTTGTCTGCCTCTGAGTGTCATGAGTGAGTGTCATGCATTAGCACATACCTGTACTAATGGAGTTAAGGTTATAAATGCAAATCACAGGGTTACGAGAGAGCCACTGTGGGTACTTGAACACGTATTAAAAGAACCGGAATTTTAAAAATGTACACATGAAGCCGACAATAGGAACAGCTACCAGATTAGCATTAAGAAAGTCACGTTTGACCACAAACATTAGTTTCGTGCTTTTATTCTGAGACTGAAACATGCGATTTTGTATCTTTCATTGTAATCCCATTAATTGTTTATTGTGTCCGTTCTTGTATTAAAACTGTTATATTATTTTTCTGATTATTTAATAATTGCTATATCACTCCTGTATTTTACTGCAGAGCATGACATGGGAGTGGTCAACAAAATATGTGATTATGTGTGTGAGAGACGTTCCCTCATGCCTTGTTCCTTCGCATTCTTCACGGTTATGATCTTCACGGTTATAAGCTGCCAGACCAGTAGAATCGTGACATGTCTGCAGCCTCTTCAGGTCTGGAGTGTGTGGCATTTCTTATTAGTACAGCTGTGTGTGTTATTATGTAGTGAGGGTGTTCTGTGAATATAAAACTATTTGTGTTTGTGTGTGTATCTGCTGTACGTTAAAATCAGTAATAACATGATATTTGATCATTCATATTTACATAAAAACCCTAATACAATCAGTGTACCATGCTGATCAGATGACCAAATGACTCTGTCCTGATGCTAAAGTGACTCCGGATTTTTAGGTTTTAGAGTGTGGAGTTTGTTCAGGGGAAAAGGTGACAGATTGCTCGGGTTTGTCCTCCACACTCACACTGACTCACTGCCTCCAAGGAAATAGTGAGAGAAAAAAATTGAGAAATCCATTACAGAAACTGAGCTTATGCCCTGTGGTGAATTTCATGAATTCCAGAAAGATAATCTCTTTAGAAATCTCTCACAGAGAGAGAGAGCATAAAAGAAAGAAAGAAAGAAATATGTAGAAAGAAAGAAAGATATACAATAAAGAAAGAAAGAAAGAAAGAAATATCCTTAGAAATTCTTCACAGAGAAAAATAAAGAATTAGAGTATTTAAAAGAAAGAAAGAACGAAAGAAAGAAAGAAAGATATACAATAAAGAAAGAAAGAAAGAAAGAAATATCCTTAGAAATTCTTCACAGAGAAAAATAAAGAATTAGAGTATTTAAAAGAAAGAAAGAACGAAAGAAAGAAAGAAAGAAAGAAAGAGAAAGAAAGAAAGAAAGAAAGAGTCCTTAGAAATTCCTTACAGAGAGAGGGGGAGAGATTAAAAAAATGAAAGAGAGAGAGAGAGAGAGAGAGAGAGAGAGAGTATCCTTAGAAATTCCTCACAGAGAGAGCAAGGGAGAAATAAAGAAACAGTATTTAAAAAGAAAGGAAGAAAACATGAAAGAAATCAAGCAAGAAAGAAACAAATAAACTATATAAATAATAATCAAAGAAAGAAAAGAGAAAGAAAGAAATGTAGAGAATATACAGACTGATGTATAATACTCATAATACATTGAACACTGATGGCTAAGTGAGCTAGCTCACCTCATGTAACACTAAATGCTAATTAGCACTAATTACATCACATTTACTACATAACACTTACTATAAAAATTTAAGGAACATTTACAAAGCCAGTAATTGTTTGTGATAAACTCACTGTACATGTGGTTAATTACGCAGAACACTGCTGCTAGCTTACTGGTGAACTTAAGTGTTCAGTGGCACAGTAACACAAAGACTTGATGAACCCATCAGGAACAGCAACTTTTTCCTCAGATGTGTTGGTAAAATACTACTAAAAGCCTCAACACACCTTAAAATGACACTTAGCATGGAATGCTAACTGGACTTCCCCCATACCGAGAAATGTTAGCATTGTGTCTTGACTAGTGAACTCAGCGCTAACAGAGGACACTGACGTGAACACCACAAGACACAACACAGAAACAAGTTCTTATTTGAACATAAATGTACTATAAGTACTATAAGTAGCGTCATATATTTACATACATTAGAATTTTAGTATTTTTAGATGCTAACTGCTGGCATTTGGTTTAGCATTCGAACCAAGAGACTTTAATGTGTTTTATATTTATTTAAACACCTAAGAATAGTCTAGAATTGTACAGTTAGCATATCCTGATGTCATTGTAATTTCTCTTGTTTTTTTCTTGTTCTCACACACACACACGCTCACACACACACCCTCTCTGTCTGTGTGTCTCTCATGAATGCTGGTCACTCCAGTGTGTATAATGTGGCTATTGTCCTGCGTTTCCTCAGTAGGGTTAAAGGTCAGTAGTCACACACACACACACACACACACACACACGCACACCCACACACACACAGGCTAGAGGTCAGTGGTGATTAACACACCGAATGTGACCTTTATCCCTGCAGCAGCTTTTGCAAAATTAATCATAGTCAGACACCATTCAGCTGCCTGTAATGACATTGTGGATTAATGAGTCTCTTTCAGACAGACAAACACACACACACACACATGCTCAATGAAGAAGATATAATAACCAGATCCAGTGCCTCCCAGATCTGGATCTATCAAGATCTAACTTTCAATAAAAATAAGATTAAATTAAGTAACAATCATAAAATCTAGGGTTTATGTGCCATCTACTTTTCATGCAATCACGTCATTTCCATTATGACCAACTGATAAATACTCAAGTTATCTATCACATGTTGTCACACATCAGGAACATAAGAAGTAATGATGAATCAAAATCAGAGCTGAAGTCAGGAGTCCTCCTGAGAAATATCTGAGATTTATAGTATAAAATACAGTACTGCACAAAAGTCTTAGGCAAATGCACAGAAATACTGTAAAGTAAAGACGACTTTAAAAATAATGAAGTTAAATCTTTCTATTAAATCTAAGAGGAGATTTTCATAGACTTTTATTTACCCGCTCTTGTCTACGACTGTGAAATGGTTGTAATATGTCGAGAATAAAGTCATAATATTGTAAGAAAAACGACATAGTATATGATATTACATGAACAAAGTTGTAATTTTGAGAATAAAGCAGTAATATTTCAAAAGTTCCTGAAATATTGCAACTAATTTCGCATCATTTCTGATGTTACGATGCTTTATTGATATAATTTATTCTGAAATCTTGAACTTTTGTTTTGTACACAGTGCCCACAAAGCAGTCCTTATTTGACAACATGGCTTTTTTTTTTTTATTATTTGTTGGTTAAATATAAATGAGCAAAAATGTTTATTCTCTCAATCCTTGTGTCATCTATCCATGACGCTAGTCACAAGTGGTAATGAAGTGCTAGTGTGAAAGAAAACAATCCCAATTAAAAAAGAGAGCACTTGGAATTGCATTATTTATAGACTGTATATAAGTGAAAGACTATAGACTATATCAACTAATCACTAATGGTTCAGTATTTAAAATGAACTGTTGTCGTGATTCACTCATGTTAATCACTTACCCAGTCTATTGTAAACAAGGAATTTGATATAACGTGACCTTGACAAATTTTAGTTCTACTCCTTTGCTGCAAAGGATCTAAATGTATGTATGTGTGTGTGTGTGTGTGTGTTTGTGAGAGCGAGAGAAAGATACGAGCTCGAGCCCATCCCCCACTCCATTTTCCCTCCTCTGTCTTCCCCTCATCCTTCAATCTACAGCCTTGAGCGTCCTCAGCGAACATTATCAGTCTGGGGCCGCCATTACTGAATCAATACATCAACACCTCCTCCGTCTCTCTCACTCCCCTCCCTTCCCCTCTCTCTTTCTCTCTCTTTCTCTCTCTATTTCCCAAAGATGACATTTTGAAACCATAGAAGCCCCTGGTTAAATATAAGTGGGTTATGAGTGGTGCTCTCACACATGAACACATACATAAATTATATAAAGCACACACAAACACACACACACACACACAACTAACAAAATGAAGGCTGAGAAACAGGATACGGTGTGTGTGTGTGTGTGTGTCCTTCAGCTATGTTTGTGATGTCCTTTATATAAGAACTGTGATAGCATAATTAGACCTTTCAACGGATGTGTGTGTGTTTTGTAAGCTATATTTGTACAGTCTATTTTGTCCAGGCAGCTAGGATAATTAAAATGTGTGTGTGTGTGTGTGTGTGTGTGTGTGTGTGTGTGTGTTGCATATTCTGGATAGTCTGTATTTTGTGATGTCCATTAAATCAGCATGACGCAAAAATACTAGATATTTCATTGTGCGTGTGTATTATAAATGATTATATTCTACTATACCAGCACTAAATCAGTGATGATATCTTTAACTATATCAATATTGTGCATTAAATATCACGTTATTGATTCACACACACTGACAGCCGGTGTTTGGTGGATGATGAATACATTCCAAGGGCACCGAAGCGTTACATTCAGAACAAGATCTGATTAATCCCATCCCACTTTACTGTCTAAATGAAAGAACTTAGCAACCCTCTGAGTTGCCCTGACAACCAGACAGTGACCTATATTAACCTGCGTGCCTGTAGCAACAGCCAACGCATAATAACCAGCTGTAACCTGCAGCCACGCTGACGAGGAAAGCTGAAATAACGCAGAGCTTCAGGAGGACGAGAGGCCGAGGCAGGGGAGAGATAACCTCCAGCCTGTTTGCAGAGTTACGGGGGAGTGTGTGTGTGTGTGTGTGTGTGTGTGTAGAGGTTATTAAGCTGATATGTGTGATCCTGTAGTAAACACTAATGTTTATATGAGGACTAGTGTGTGTGTGTGTGTAGGTCATTAAAATGATATTTGTGATCCTTTAGTAAACACTGATGTTTATGTGTTGTGCTTCTAGATGACCTCAGAGTACTGTAGTAAACACTGTGTGTGTGTGTGTGTGTTTGTACTGCAAGATGACCTCAGAGTAGGCTACTGTAGTAATTACTGTGTGTGTGTGTGTGTGTGCACTTGCGTGCATGTGTGTGTGTGTGTGTGTGTGTGAATAAAGAGCTAGTGTGTGTTTGTACTTAAAGATGACCTCAGAGAAATGTAGTAAACACTGTGTTTATTGGTGTGTGTGTGGGGGTGTGTGCTTGTTTGCACTGTGGGTTAATGGATGTGTCTTGTGTTTGAGAGTGTGTAACACTAAACCTCCAAAGCACACTGATTATCCAGCTACTGTTTCACCTATAAGATCGACTGAAGTATAGCATCACACACACACACACACACACACTATCAGACGAAATGTATACATCACATTCTCAAGTCATTCTGGAATCATTCTGCATTGTGTCTATGAACACACACAGCAATAAAACTCCTCACAAAGGGCTGTGTGTGTGTGTGTGTGTGTGTGTGTG
The DNA here is from genome assembly GCA_030068235.1 of Notoglanidium macrostoma. NCBI lineage: Eukaryota > Metazoa > Chordata > Actinopteri > Siluriformes > Auchenoglanididae > Notoglanidium > Notoglanidium macrostoma. The sequence continues at coordinate 23,282,830 of JAQQZR010000039.1, read as the reverse complement.
TGTTGTGTGTGTGATGGATATACAACTTAAGTATATAAGATAAGTACTGCAACACTTTCACAGTTCACACCAGGAACATATACAGCTCGGGATTTGTAATAGCTTATCGTTTCTATAGTAACGTCCCTTTCACAGGTTTAAAAGACGGACAAATGGATTTGTAATAAACGTGTTTCAAGCAAAACGTATAATCGTTGATTTGATCTGATTTGATATGCTAAAGATTTCTATGTTTTTTGTTTTTGGAAGGAGTCTCCAGTGTCAGCACTTTGCAGTCATTGTTAAAGCTGTGACTTTAAGGTCTCGAACGGAGGAGTTAAAATTTTGCGGCTTCTCGATAACATGACAAACGTTTTTTTCAATTATTAACTTTCAGAGAGATAAAAAAAAAAAGCGATGCTGGTGAGGGAACGTTTGTTTACAGCTTCTATAAAACGATTTTGTTTCGCAGAGGTTCCACGACATTAAAATAAATGACATGCTGTTCTTTAATGAATAAAAATGTTTAGCGTTGGCAAATTGCTGTGGTATGGGAGGAATAAATGATTTCAGGATATTTCACTGTTTTTGTAAAATAATTATCTTCGGAGTGATAACAAGACCCCCCTGTAGCTGCTTACATCAAATGTTTGTATTTATAAACAGTGGATGCTCTCCTACAAGGGCAGAACCGGGTTCCACCCAGTCAGAGAGTGAATGACGCTCGGTGACCTTCTAACCATTCCAGCCATGCAGGTGAGGCAGCTTAATGACGGAGAATTGCCGATGATTGCTTCGATGAAGCCTCGCCCAGTGTTTTAGCTTGTTTTTAATGAGGTCAGAGGAAACACCTGAGGCTATAGTGTTCAAAATAGCATACTATATATACTACTCATATTAAATATTTCCAGAACACCCACTGGATCCCCAAATGATGTAGAACGCTAGCCAGAGCCATCGCTGCAGTGTACTATATCCCAACACAGCTACTTCACTGCTACTTCATCAAGTAAAAATCCTGAATATGGAGGTGAAAAATGCAACAGCTCATGGTTATACTGCGGTACTTTTTCATCTAAACGTTATAGCTCAGTGAAAACGTACCTTAGCGAATTTACTGCCTCGAACACGCTAATGCTAACTCACAACTGTTAGATCGGATGTTATTTCCTCCGGGTGCTCCGGTTTCCTCCCACAGTCCAAAGATATGCAGATTAGATCATCTGGCTACTCTAAATTTCCCATAGGTGTGAATGTGAGCGTTTGCGTGTGAATGTAAAGCGCTATAGATAATGGATGGATGGATGGATGGATATTTGCGATTAGTACATTTTTGAAGGGTTAAATAGCAGTGCTGAAAAATGAGAAAATGCACACCGCTATCCAGGAATCACTCATATTGCACCCATAAAGTGGTTTTGGTGATCTTAAAGGCTGTTGTTGGTTTTATTCATCCTAATTCAAACATTTTGGGTCGTATTAACTGTGAAAATCCTCAAAGACAGAGCCGACATGTGCATCTGATAAACACATGATCAAATAGTTGTGCCAATCCTACCTAGCAGACTTGTGTAAGGAATAGTATCGCGCATACAGTATGCACTAATGTGCTATGTAGTATACAAGTAGTCAGTGGTGGAAATGTTTATTCAAACCTCAAACGTCAGTTAACAGATATTGGGAGTGACTGCTGCATATTTATTATATATGTGTCATTTCCAGTTATTGTTGTAATTTCACTCAGGGATTTTATAGTCCTGATTTAGCAGCACTTAGACTACAAAAACAACAATCTGTAATTGTTGACGCGAGGCTATGTTTCAGTTCTGCGTTTGGAAAAACTAGCTTTAATTAAGTCTACATTTTTACCGAATGTTCTGCAGAAGATTTTTATACAAAAAAATAATAATTCACTTCCACAAAAAAGATTCAACCAATCAGCAATTAGCTTTGTGTGTAAAGGTGTAAAAACTGCACGGGAGCTACAAGGCTAGCTTAGCTAACTAAGTTAATAGCTGCTAGTTCAGCACCATGGAGCCAAGTTTTTAGCTCTGTAATGTCCAGTTTGTAACAGATTGCAGTGTATCACAGAGCATCGGATCCAATCTAGTCTGAGATACTAAACAAGTCAAAGCAGTCTGAAATGAGGATGTGATTATTTAGACATGCACAATGCTAAGCTGCTAGCTATAAGCTATTCTCTTTGCTAGCTGTATTATCATCGTAGCTCTTGCACAAAGCTAAAGAAGTAAACACTGTGTTTAGGGGACGCCTGAGTTCAGTGTTTTGACTTACAAAGTCAGAAAAAAACATGAAAGCTAATTTCTGGTTGATCGCTAGCAAGGTAGCCAGCTAGTGTTAGCGATATGAGTGTATAACTTTCACTTTAATCTTGAAGTATTCAGCTTTTTAAGACTGTGTGCTCTGTGGTTTAGATTTAACCAGCGATCATGTCTGAATGTTGACTGAAGTGAAGAAATCGATACCCCAGAGAGACGTGGTGCGTTATTTACTGTTCGTAGTCCGAGCGGGATTTTGATACGACGTCATGTGCTAAACTCTGGCTGAGGAAGCGTTCCTGATTTTCCATGCTGAGGGAGATTTCTCAAGTTTTTCCACAGAAATTTTTTCGGAGGTCGGAAATTCTGAGGTACAAGCTTTTTGTCGAATGTAGAAATGAAAAAATGTGGCTCTGCGGCTGGATTGGATTCTTCAGCTTAGTGGGTGCGCGTGCGAATAAATGGAAATAAATGGGAATGTAAATGTGCTGATAATAAATGTCCTGTTAGCAAGCACTGTCTGTCGCTACGGTGCTATTGCGTGTTTATGTGTGTGTGTATGAGTGTGTGCGTGTGTGGTTGTGTATGCCCCAGTTGATTTGGTAAGCAGGGAGTAGGCTCATATTGCCAGGCTGTTTCATAATCTGATTACGCAACAGCCTGAGGCAAACACACACACACACACACACACACACTCACACACACACTGAGCAGTAGGCAGGAGCATATCAGACTAAGATCAATGACAGTGTCAGACTGAGCAAAGAGGCTCCAGCAGATTTGAAGCATGACCAATAAATAACATCCTACCGTCTCTCTCTCTCTCTCTCTCTCTCACACACACACACACACACATACACACACACACACGTCAGGTATTAAAAAGAATCTACTATTACAACACAAAGAGCGAGAGAAGAGGAAGTGCAGGGCCTGCTAACCTTTCACCTCCATTTGGTAAATGTGTGTGTGTGTGTGTGTGAGAAAACACATAGCTGCTGCCTAATGGTGTCTGCAGACACAGTCCTCTCACACACATTAATGTGTGTGTGTGTGTGTGTGTGTGCTGCTCTCAATAAGTTATTATTTTTAAGCTCTTCCACTGATTGCATTAGATAAGAAGGCGCATGCTGAATGTACAGTAAATGTGGCCGTATTTGGCGAAACGTGGCAGCAGATGAAGACCAGCTGACGCTGAGATGAACACTCACATGGCCTTTACAGAGCACAAAGAAACCTGGACCAGCGCTGGTGTGTGATGGAGTCAAGACTGCGTTACGTGTTACTGACTCGGACATGAGTGTGCTGAAGTCTTGACATTTAGAAGTGTTTTTTTTTCCAACATAATGCAACCAGATGCTTCTTTGGAGCTCTTCAAGGTGAAGAGGTTGCATTACTAAGAGCTCAAGCACACTATGTAATAAATGTAATAAATAATACAGCATTTTATAACAGATAAAACAGCTCATCTGATCTGCTAGTGTGTCTTAAAGTAATCTGAGCAGCAGCATGCCGTTATGCTCTTTTCACCGTTGCGATACTGAAGGTCTCGTCTCCGAGCGGCTTCTCTCCGGAGACGCGTACATTTTCCCGGAGGAGAAATGTGAACCTCTGTCTCTGTGTCTCAGAGGACATTACTGGGAATAAAACCCAACCTCCGACAACCTGTTTCTCTTCTAAAGTCCTCCTCATGTCGTACAGCTGAATAAAGAACAGAGAGAAAGAAGAGAAACAGAAACGAACACAGTTCTTATCGCAGTTCTGCCTTTTCTCCATTACTGGCCCATAAAAATAAAAAGAGGCTGTTATTGGTCTATTTTAAGTTGACGTTTGAATTAATTTCGATATATTATCCAAATCGTCTTTTTTCCATCGCCTTCACTCTGGCAGAAATCTATACGTCTGATCTTTACACTCGCCGGGCTGCTTAAAGGTCACGTTAGTCACAGAGACATGAACCAAACAGGATGAGACAGAGACGGCATCAATGCCAACAAACACATCTAACATTCAGACAGACAGAGAATAAAGCATGTAACGTTGATCTTCCTGGCCTCACACTCACCCGAACTGGGCTCTGATACACTTCATGATAAGCACAAAAACTCCCTGCGACTGGTTTTTTTTTTTAACAGAAAAAGCTTTATAAGTAAGTGAGTGTTTTTTGTGCTGATGAAAAAACCAACACATGCAATGTAACCATAACAACACTCTTACAGTACTAGCTAGTATCGCCTAAGTAACTAGCCTAGCTTGATGACTAGACTGGAGTTATCATGATCAGTAGATTACGATCAGGTTTGGTGTAACTCTGGTGATGAGGAGGATGTTTCTTTATATTGCAACCTTTTAATATTGACATTGAACTTTTTTCAAAATGTCGTAAATCTACTTATATTCGGGCGGCACGGTGGTGCGGTGGTTAGCACTGTCGCCTCACAGCAAGAAGGTCCTGGGTTCGATCCCCGGGTCACCCAGGGTGCCTTTCTGTGTGGAGGTTGCATGTTCTGGTTTTCAGAGCAATTGTGCGCTAATTGTGTTTGAACAAACTATATCTAGCTCCGCCCACACGTCGCTTTTGGTCCTCAGTAAACGGACCCGATGACAAAATGTATGATCACGGATTTGTTACCCCGTTGCGTTACAAGAAGAATAAAAGATACCATTTTCAGATGGTTGAAAATGGTTTTCTCTTGTATTTTTCAGCACAACGAGAAAATGCTGATTCAGACGCGATGATCAGAATTGATTACAGTCTTCCTTTTATCAGGTCTACAGCAAAACAAAAAAGCTCGGATTGACAAAAAAACTCAGGATTGTGCCATTCCTGCATACTGCACCCCACCCACACACACTCACACACACATAGGACTTCCTCACACTGATGTTGAATGTATAAAGCCTCAGATATATTCCATATGTGCGGCCAAGTTTCCTCCGCTCGAAGCGAGTGGAGAATTCACAGGCCAGTCTGAGACGGTAATCACACAGGAGAGGACGAGGATGAGGACGTTCCACAGCACCTACATCTAGAAAATTCTCTCTACCATTGTCCATATGGTCCATTAGGGTTCAGTTATAGGCAACAGCGCCCCCTCTGGACAAAACCGGCAAAATGTTCCTTCTACATTCCTTCTGATGTTTTCTATATTACCGTAATAGTGCTTTTTTTTTTCATCACAGCTCATAACCCCACATTCACCATGCTCACATCTCTGAAAATCTAAATCAGTGCTTCCAATATTGTGTATCCATGGCGAGGAATAACATTTAAAGCTAGGTTAACATTACTGCCATATGTCACTAAATAAAAATAATTTAAAAAATGAACGTAGAAGCATAAAGTCAGTGTTGATTATCATCTGATTAAGGTGTTTATTAATTTTCTCGAACAGCAGCTTTGACAGTAGTGAAGCTACAAGGCAAATCACAGCTTTATTAAATTTTCTAAAACGTTATCGTTTCTATAGTAACAGCTCGTTCACGGGGACTTATATGCTGCATGCTTCACACGATTGTATTTCAGAAACGTCTCTAACTGTCGCTATGGTGAGGAGGATTTTCTGTGAGGAGACATTTATTCGATATGTATGGAAGGAGTCTCCAATGTCGGCGCTTTACAGCAAAGCCGTAACTCTTTCAACACATGACGGAGGAGTTTGCGCTTTTTGGTTTCTCTGTAACTGTGACTTATTAATTTCGAGAGAGAGAAAAAGAGAGGCTGGTGACGGCGCCACTGTTTATAGCTGCAGTAACGTAAGTGAGAACAGGAACCCACGATGTTATAAACCGTCAAAACTCAAGTGCCAAAATGGTTAATAATGTAATCAACAATACGCAGTGAAACGAGAGGACGTCAAAGTCAAATCTGTTTTATGCAGCTAAATTTGTTATGCTGGTGATTTGCACCTTACTTTGTTGTTCAGCGGAGTTTCTTAATGCAGCAGGAAGAAGGGATGTAACGGTGAAATGAACACAAACTGCGGACATATGGTACTTACATGATAATATTTTAGGATTGACCCTAACACTAATTGTGAGGTACCACAAAAGTATTGCAAGGGAAAGCAAAAGAAGCACAAGAAATATATACCATGACTCTTATGGATCTCTGTAGAAATCAGCAAGATAAGGTAAGATTGCAGATTTGTGGAGAAGGGTCTATCTGCAGTCTCACAGCCTACAAGATACACCTACTTCATTACACGACACCCCCTGAGACAATGTGTGTTAATTATTGCCGAAAGCTCCTAACCCTAATCCTAAACCACAAAGCAAACCGTAACCCCTAACCCCAAACCCTAACCCCAACCTCAAATCATAACCCCAACCCCCAAAACCTAACCCCAAATCCTAACCCCTAACCCCAAACCCTAACCCCAACCTCAAATCATAACCCCAACCCCCAAAACCTAACCCCAAATCCTAACCCCTAACCCCAAACCCTAACCCCAACCTCAAATCATAACCCCAACCCCCAAAACCTAACCCCAAATCCTAACC
>JAQQZR010000039.1:23220834-23260078 GCA_030068235.1 Notoglanidium macrostoma | reverse complement strand
TTGGAGTAAGACAACATGCATGAAGAGGATGATGTGGCCAAAATACTCATTTGCCTAATAATTCTGCACTCCCTGTAATAAGGACAGAAATCTACAAACCATAACACCCCCTTAATAATCTGCCGCTAATTACCTGTTCCACGACAGACGCCAGCTCCTCTAACTGAGAAGCCTCGTCTGACACCTCACCCCCCTCCTCCTGCTGTTCCATATGTGCCACTCTTTTCTCCAGCCCCTTCTCTGGGTGAAGTGTCTGCAGCGAGATGGTGTTGAGGGCCTGGATGTACGGTCTTGCCACGTGCGGAGGGATGGATTCAGACGGAGACGGTTCCTGATGCAGCACGACAAATTCCTCCACTTTCTCTCCAGATCCAGCTTCGACCTCAAACAGGTCCTGGATGGTGCGCTGGAATAAAAAAATAAAGAACGGAATAATTATATACAATATCTTAAAAGCTGAGACGCAGCAGAAGGAGTATGTGAACAGGCCAGGTGTACAGTGTCCGAGCGGTGTGAGTGTATACCTGCGTGAGGAAGGCGAGTGTGTAGTCCGTGCCTTGTGCTGCCACTTCTCTGATCAGGTCCTTAGTGCCGTTCTTCAGTAGTTTCTCCTCTATGGAGTTTCCACTCTCCAGCCTCAAGGAAATCAACATTTAGACCATTATACATCCTCTAATATATCCAGCTGTTACATTTAGCTTGACCCGTCTGAGCCATAATAAGGTTTATCCAGTGTCTTTTAGATAAGCATACTTCGCTGCTATACACACACCTGTAGATGTGGATGTCTTTGGAGCGTCCGACTTTGTCGCACCACTCCTGCGTACGGGCGTCCATGCTGGGGTTGAGATCCGTGTCGTAGAACACAACAGTGTCCGCGTCAAACACGTGGCCCACGGCAGAGCAGCAACGATTGGTCAGGATGGCACAGAAGAACTGTCTATTGCAGTTGAACACCTTTATCTGATCCTGAGGGGGTGGGGCAAAAGCCAGAGAAGTTAGCACAATCAGTCATCTGAATTCTTAAACTGGCAAATGTAATAGATAAATGGCAACTAAATGCAGGAAACAATGGAAGAAAAAACATTACTCACAATCCAGTAAAGTGTACATAAACACACCAAATCGAACAGTTAGCAATAAATACAGTAGGTCATGCTAAACTGAAGGAAAAAGAAAAGAAAGAACAGCAAAGCAACATGTGGAATCTTGAAGGCCCAATCAGATGTTTTCACAATTACTGATTTAAAAAAAAAAAATAAATAAAAAAACTATTGGTCCAAAATGTTTTTGTCAATTTTTCCATGGTACATTTACAAACCAAATAAAACATTACATAAAGTATGCATGTTTTTTTAAATAACATCTGAATACCTGTCTTTCATGATGGGAGAGGCTCTCGTCCAGGCGTACAAAAGTAAAATGCCGATGGTCCAGAAAGGTCTCCAAGATATCCAGCATGCTGGCCATCTGAGTGAAGATGAGCACTCTCCTGCCCTCTGCCTTCAGCTTGTGCAGCAGGATAGACAGCGCCTCCAGCTTACCTACACACAAATACATTTATATGTTAAATCCTGAACTCTAGCAAGAGATGGACATTAAATACATGAGTCATGGTCGTGGAATTGTCATAATATTAGATACGTCTACCCTGTAGCTATATTTACTGTACGTTTTATAAAATAGACCTAACTTACAAGCCATATTGTAGGTATAAATTTACTAGGGCTCATGCACCGATTGCTGTAAATATAGCATGTCCAACTTGTTCGAACCCGGATTATTTAGTGTGAACCAAAGATGAATCGTGGTCAGAATCAGGAACACAGATTTATTCCTAGCAAGCACACAAAATAAAGGTGAGAAAACGGTGGTCCTACATCGCACATTGCATCGTATATGGCAAATCAGTAGGTGTCATCATCGTATAGTCTACATACACTAAACTTGGTGTCATACCCAAGACTATTAGATACGGTGTGGTTTGCAATAAACCCATATGATTGCTGAACTTCCACAATCTGTAGGCGCCATTAGTCTGTATTAATGCACTAGCTATCTCACTTGCAATCATGTTAGCTATGTTTCCAAGCATCCGAGACATGGAGCTAGGCAAAACTTGCACTTTGTCCTATGTGATGGAATGTTTATGAGATCAATGATGCATCTATCTATAAAGGATGAATAATTATCAGAGGTTATCTGAACTTTCCTCCATTATGGGCTCTGTAATGTGAAATGAAGTCCAACCTGAGTCCATTTCCAGCAGGTGCTTATCAGAGAGCTCGAAAGTAGCCGGGCAGGCCAGAGCACGGATCTCCGAGTTATAGGGGGCGGAGACCTCCCGAAGCTGACGCGTGAACGACTTCTGGTTCAAGCTGTATGGTCGCGGAGGGTCGGCTGCGTAAAGCTGAGGGGGCGGAGCTACAGAGGCAGGAAGAATACACGACAGCCTGCAAGGAGAAGTCTGATTTTAGATGTACAGGACAAGAGAATTACAAAATAAACAAAGGACTTGCGTGATGCACTGTGTTACTATGCACTTTGACAAAAACTAACCTTTTGATGATGCGGTCTCCTTCCTGCAATCTGTCTGTATGGGAGAGAAGAGCCAATCGAAGCGAGTCTGTCGTGTAAACACTGTTCTGCTGGGCCTGCAGACAGGCGTCTCTGCCCACCCAGGCCCAGCGTGAGTGCTGGGGAGCTTGGAGAGGCGGAGGAGGAGGAGGAGTGTGTCCTCTGGTCACGGAGCAGGCTTCGAGGAGGTCAGCCCCGTACAGGACAGAGCGCTGAACACGCCGCTCGTTAACGGTGAACAGACGGGTCAGACGCTCCTTCAGCTGCCGGCTCCTCTCCTCACTTGACTCCTGGTGACAGAAAGCAGCCAAATTAATGAACTGTACACAACAAGCAGACCACAAACTGAGTCTCTGACCCAAAGAAAAACGACGAAAAGAGGATTAATAAACACCTGCTAGTTTGCCATCATTTTATTCTTGCACAATGTATGAACAGATTGTATGTATTATATTACTGAATTGAGTGAGTTAAGATGAATTAAAGTCTCACCAGGTCTGAGTCACTGAAAAGTGTTTACAAATCTCATGAGAAAATAAGAACAAGTTCCAGCTCTCACTCACTTGTGCTGCAGCGTTGGAGGAGGGTTTCGCATTACTTCCTGCATCAGCGGGAGTAGAAGCTGTAGCTGTAGTACTAGCAGCTACAACAGAGTTAACGTTAGATAATGTGTTCTTTCACACAAGTAAATAAATAATTAAATAAATAAATAAATAAATAAATAAATGAATCACCACTCGTGTATAGGCGCAAGCGAGGAATCTCACCCTGTGGAGGTGTAGGGGTGGCCGAAGGGAGGGCCATCTGAGGGCCTGTGGAGTTTTGAACTGGAACAGGCTGGGCCATCGGCTGCATCACCAAGGAGCCTGGCGGCCTGAGGATCGGCTGCCCAGGGGTTGAGACAATCTGCAAAATATTACCTACAGGAGAAGGAGGAAAACCAAGAGAGAGTTAAAAACTAATATGTAGGAAAAAGACATGTGGTGACATACTGCAAGGTGAACCAGGGATGACGGCAAAATGATGGAAGAAGAATGGGAATTTCAGGGTTATAATATGATGCAATAAACTTGATAGGTGAAAAAAAACTTGAGGCTCAATAAAAACACAAAAAACAACCTTTAGGTTTAAAAAAAAAAAAAAAAAAAAAAAAAAAAAAAAAAAAAAAAAAAAAAAGAAAAAGCCTTTTGACTGAATAAGAACAAAAAAAAATTAGCTTTAGACTAAAAATCAAAGGAAGAAAGAAAGAAAGGGGCTTTTGGGCTGAACCGAACAAACCAAAAAATGGCCTTTAGTCTGGTCTTTAGACACAATAAAAATGCAAAAATGAGGGAGAAAAGGTACAAGAAAAAAAGCTAACAAAAATGTGGCCTTTCTACTGGAAAAAAATACCCCCTCCAAAAACGACCTTTAGAACTGAATAAACACAGCAAAAACTGGCATGCAGCCTAAAACCAATCCAAACTGCCTTCCATACAGAAAAGACCCAAAAGCAGCCTTTTGTGGAACCAAAAACCCCCCTCACAGCCCGGTTGTTCCCTGTTCAATTTGTACTGCATACATACAACCTCTTCGTTACACAAGGTTTCACTTGAGTGCCTTGTATAAAAACAATTCAGATCAACATTAGCTCACTAGCCAGGTTTGTAATATTGTGATTTTCGATGGTTAAAGCTGATTTGGGACACTGAACGGTTCTCTAAGGGATTGGATAAACAAAAACAACCCTCAGGACATGACAATTAAAAAATAACGTCACGGATTCATTACAAAATGGAAATTTGCCGTTATGCTGCCACGGATGGAAGTAAAGCAGAGCACTGCCTCTTAATTCCCGATGCACTGAGGGTGCTGAGAGAAGGAGCAGGAACACGAGACACACTGTGACAGTACCTTGGAGCTGGAGAGGCTGTCCTGTGGTGAGCTGACGCAGCTGGCTGGGTGACAGTGTGAACTTATTGCCCTGGAACTGCAGCGTGACCGGGGTCTCGGTCTGCGCTATCCGACTCTGTGCTCCTGTTATAGATGCCAACTGAGCCACTTTCACCACGTCTCCACCTTCAGAACAGCACGAACACACACAGATGAGTGATTTAGGTTTAAAGAACCTAAAATGGCTTTCTGCTTATCAAAAACTGCCATATATAAAACATATACCACTGAATACACCTGTCTTTAGATATCCCACAGGCCAAGTTTGTGACGACTCAGTCAGAAAAGTCATTAGTCAGAAAGTGCGGATTAATTTTCTATAACAGCAGCTCATGATAACAGTTCCAGCTGCAACATGCTTGCTCTGATGTGTTATTGCTTCTATAATAATGTACACCGAGATGTGTAATGTGGATTAAAGAAAGCATGTGTAATCATTGATATGATGATGTTTTGTGTTTGGAGTTTTCTGTTTATTTAGCATTTATGGACGGAGTCTCCAGTTTCAGTTCTCACGATTAAAGCTTTAATTAATATTTCTGAAAGTCTTCAGGACTGAGGAGTTCGGACTTTTTTTTTTGCATTCTCAATACTAACTTCTAGGAAGGAACTAACTTCTTTCACAAACAGTCCAGGAGTTAAATGTTACTATAAATAGATCAAAAGTATAATACGTCATCCTTTAGTACATGAATTGGAATACGGAATGCGGTTTAAGCGTGGACTGCTGCCTTTGTGGGAGGTGCAATACAGGCCTGAAAGAAACATATCTTCAGTTAAAGTCGAATCAAATTTTTTGCATATATCTGAAGAAAAAAAACAAAAAAAAACATCCTGTAGACACTTCTATAAAGTGTTTCATTCAACAAACAACCTCCAAGGTTCTAACAAAGACAAGTGAAAAAGGGTTTAAGAGTTAATAAAAGAGAACAACAACAACAAAAATAAATAAAGTGCAGGGTGAAGGGAGCCATGCTCACGTGCACTTACAGCTGGAGGATACTGAAAGAAAACTTGTGAACAAATAGAAGAAACGGGCCAGAAGAGCAAAGCTACTCGTTGCAGGATCCTTGAGCTGAGCTGGATAAAGAAAAGGTTTAGTTTGTGAACAGAGGGGCTGGTGCTGAAGGGGAGCGGAAAGGAATTAATAAAAAAAAAATAATAATAAAAAAAAAAAAAGTGATTGAACTAATGAGAAAATGTGAGCAGGCCAGAAAGAGAGAGAGAGAGAGAGAGAGAGCTCATTCATGTGTCAGAAACTGGAGACTGAATCTGGGATATTTGTGCTCAGTTCAGATTTATATGCACAAAATAAATAAACAGTAATAAATTATATTATTATAATAAATAATAAATTTATCATCAGCAGCGACTTTTACAGAAATTAAGTTATTCCGGAGAATAAAGCATCAGTGTTGCTGCTGGAAAATGTGACGTTACAATAAAAAAATGAACTACATTAAAGTGGAAGCCTTGCAATTTCTAATAAATATAAGAAATTCTAAGAAATCGAGCAAATGACATTATGATTAGATAAACAAAATCCAGATCTGCCAATGCCAGTGAAGGGGATGAGGGTTTAATCACTTTCTAATTAGGCTATTACTAAATCTTTTGTAAGAACGTTAGATTTGACAGTTTAAATCTTTTTTTCTGGTCAAACGCGTTTGCCTTGAAAGCACCGTTTTTGACCCGAAATATTTTGTTGGCTGGGATGTTGGTGCAACTCTAATAATATAGTTATTGGAACACCAGGCGAAAGATTACTAACGTGACATGAGGGTGGGGCTTCCAGTTAATATCTTAAGAGATCAAAACACCTACGCAGCTGTCGGTCATTCCAGACATACATGTCGTTTAACTCCTCTCTAGTTTTTACGGAGAAAAGAAAAACTTTGAGTGATAACTGGTATCAGCACGATAAAACGCGAAGCTCTTAGAAAACATGAATGCTATTTTAACGGTAGAAAAATATGTAACATGTTTACACAGAACTATTTTATCTCCAGCGTTCCACACTGTAGTCTCACAAATTAATTTTTTTTTTGTAGCTCTTCCCCTGCTGTGCTTTAGAGTTTGTTTCAGTGACTGAAAGGACGCAAGCGAGGGTACATGGCCACTTACTAGGCAAGCGAGCCTGGGCCTGGGAGCTGAGGAGCAGCCTCTGGGGCAGCAGGGGGTGGGTGGATAGAGGCTGAGGGGTGAGAGCAGGTCTGGGGGTTACAGCACCCACCCCTGCTACACCTAAAGCCATGTGGGCAGATGTGGCAGTAGAGGGAGCAGCTGCAACAGCAAGTCCTGGTGTGCTGCTAGCTGTAGGGTTTAAGGAAGAAGAGACAAAAGTCAGATGGTGGTTTCTCCAGCTGGAATAAACAGGGAACAGGAATATATTTAATAGCAAACAGCAACCTTTTTTTTTTTTTTTTTTCTTTTTTCTTTTTTTAAAGTGCAGGTGTTTGGTTTATGAAGCATGGACACCAGGTACTGCGAAGGAACTTATTAACTTATTAGTTCTGCGAAGAACTGAGGGTAAAAAAGAACACATCATTTGACATAGGTGAAACAACATTTAATCAATACATTTTTATGCAGATTTACTTATCACTGTAGCCACCCCTACAGCCCTATGCTACATAGTGCATCACAGACATGTTACGGTAAAACAAATCATTAAACCAGCCAACATTATACAATTTTGTCTCGTCCATGAATGGCAAGACTATCGTGGCACAGAAATCAGAGCGGAACGCCCTCATGTGGTACAGGGACGCCCTTCAAAGCTTCGCTAAAAATAACAAAGCACATGACAAGACAACACAAAACAAATTTCAGTACACACGCTGGAAAGAAAAGCATCAGCACTGAACCGTCGTCTCTTTTGCACAGTCGAACCTTCCTCAGCGCACACTGTTAACATAAAGGTCTTACTCTGATTGGATGAGGTGGTGACAGGTGATTTGCCCCTGGCCTGGGTGTTCTGAGCAACAGCAGTAGGGGTAGAAGTGGTGGTGGGAGTTGCAGTGGTGGTAGCAGTGGAGCGCTGGCCTTGTGAAGTGTTGACCAGGGGCATGAGACGACCCTCAGGTTTCGTCCCGTACTGCACTGGTTGGAACAACCTGAAACACACAAACACAGGATGTTTACGTTCACATACTCATGCTTAAGAAAGAAAAGCCTCTCGTGTACGGGTGTGGGGGGGAGAAACGGAGAGAGGGAGGGACAGATGGAGACGTGGGGAAGGAGAAAGAAAAAAAGAAAGAAAGAGAAGGAGAGTAAGAGGGACAGAGGAAGAAAGAAAGAAAGATGAGAGTGAGGGAAACGGAAGACAGCGGAAGACAGAGAAAAAGAAGAAAAGACAGAGCGAGAAAGGAGAAAAACAGATGAAACACACACATACATAGAGACAGAGAGAAGAGAAGAAGAAAGAGAGAGAAAGAAACACAGAGAGACAGAAAAATCAGCGAGAGCAACACAAAGGGGGGGAGAAAGACAGACATCATAATGCGAGAGAGAGACAAAGAGTGCAAAACAATAGTTTCTAAATCAGACACTAGTAATAACATCTGATGAGCAATGACTCTGAACTGTTCATTCAACATTACTAAACATGTGCTGATTCAAATTACAATACATTCTTTATCATAATGTTTTTTTTAACCTCATGGGCTTTATCTTGCATTGTTTGGGTCTGGGCGGAGGGTTGGGTGCGCTGTGGATCTCCTCGATGAGCCGCTGACTCAGTCGGAGTTTGGGAAGAACCTCCGTCGTCTCGAAGCGGGTCAGTCTGCCTTCATTATTGATCAGGTCAAAAAGCGACAAGTCCACCGTCTGGGAGAGGAAAACAAAGCCATGAATACACTTGGAATATCATAAGTGTTTACCTGATATTATTATTATTATTACTATTATTATTATTACAAGGGCTGGATAAATAAAAAATACAATTCTTAAGTACATTTTATTTATAATTCGTAAATAAAAAAAAAATGTATTTTGTTTTCCTGTCACTTCCTTCTATCTATCATTAAAAAAAAGTTTTGTTTTTTTAAAACACTCATCACACACAACCAGTAGATAATGGAAACTCTCCAGACAGACAGACAGGCAAGCACAGACCTTCCACTGGTCCTTCTGCAGAGCTGTGAGCAGTAAAGACGGCGTGTTGTACTGCAGGCTTCGGAACGTGTACGAGCTGGCAGTCTCTCTGATCTGGATCAAATCTGGGTGATTACAGATCCTCTGCAGCTGCATTAGAACCTGCAGGACGCTTACAAAGTGTCCCGTCTTTAGAGCCTCCTGAGCACTACACATTAAAACACACACACAAATGGTAAAACAGAGTTTAACACAACACAGTGGTTCACTCTATGCACTGTCTGGGTGTAACCTATACACTTTCAAGCAATAGTAATGGTACCTGAACTAGATCTGTTAAACTGTACTACTGTAATGTAACATTGAGAGTAATAATGCTGCAGCTGGGACAGACCTGGGCTGCGTGAGGATGTCCTCGTACATGCTCTTCTGTCTCACAGAGAGCCGGCACTTCAGGATGTGCTCATACTTCTTAGGCAGCTGCTTCTCCACATCTCTCTTGGAGCGACGCAGTATGAAGGGCTGAATCATCTGCACACAGCAGGAGGAATCAAGATAACGAGAAAGTTCTTTCACTAGAAACATCAATCCGTGCTAGAGTGCACGGATCAGTTAAGCTGATGCTTTCACATTTTTTTCCCCTGAGCATGGCTGATCGGAGTGATGTTTACACTTTAACTATATCTACACACTTATCAGTCCCAGCTTGTATAACTCACAGCATAAATAGTGTGTGTGTGTGTGTGTGTGTGTGTGTGTGTCTTTATGCCTACCCTGTGAAGTCTGATGACCAGTTTGTGGCAGTAGTCCTGGTTTTGGTCTGCGCCAGGATGGATGGGAAAGTCAAGATACGAGCGCGTGATTCCCGGCAGGAGGAAGTGGATCATGGTCCAAAGCTCTCTCAGAGTGTTCTGCAGATGGCTGTTGATCAGCAAGATCCTCTGCTGGCTATATGACCACAAGAATCAACAACAATATTCATCCAAAGCACAAAACACACTGTCTTATTTATTTAGGGCAAAAAGCTGGTGTCTAACCTTCTAAGGGTGAAGATAGTTTCCCAGTGCTTCTCGGTCATGTTCTTGATCAGCTGCACTTCGTCCAGCACCAGGTGCCTCCAGCGCCTCTTTAGGAAGTGAGCCTGGTCTTTCAGAAGCAGCTTGTATGATGTAAGGCATACGTGGAAGCCATTGGGATCGGACCACCACTGCAAAGAGATGAGGAAAACGCGAATAAGACTAATGCCACAAGGCTATACGAGTGTGTGATAAACGGACGTTCTTGGTGTTTACCGATCGTTTGTATCTGCGCTCTCTCCTGCTGCCGAAATACAAAAGGATTTTGAGGCCTGGGCACCAGCGCTTGAACTCCATTTCCCAGTTTAGCAGCTTGCAGGTTCTCACCACCACCAGGTGAGGGCCCCATATACCTGCAAATAAGAAACAGTAACCAACTGATGCAAGGACTTCCAATCAACAATCACAAAGCTGCTGTTTATCTGTTAACACAACCATGCCTTTTCCTGGAATGTGTTTTAGTTTTCCATGTTTGTAGCTCTAGTTTTATTAGTAATATCAGCATCATACCGCCAAAGTATAAAAAATTAGATAAGCACCAATCCAAAGAATATATAAATAATTTTTTGCCAAACTACTCCTCTAATGTGGTTCTTCATCGCTGATAGTCTCCTGTCCAGAAATTAGGATAGAAAAAAAAAAAAATCTAACTTTTTCTAAAATCTAACTAAAGCAAATAAAGTCTTAAAATGTGATAGGTGTCTGTTTATCCAGCAGTGGGTACTAGGACAAGGTGCTGTACACCCCTACATCAACAGTGGTACGATCCTTGTTGAAGACAGACCTTCGTGACAGGCCAGGTGTGCGAGGAAGGCCACAGTCTGGACGGTCTTTCCCAGTCCGGTCTCGTCTGCCAGAATGCCGTTGAGGTGTTTTCGGTGCAAGTTAGCCAACCACTCGACACCCACCAGCTGATAATCTCTCAGAGAGCCGTGAAGGAGGGAAGGCATGGAATGACGAGCCTAAAAATAGGACAATGGCAAAACAGTTAAATTTGGGAGACATTAAAATGGCATCAAAATGAGCTGATAATGCTCTCTATTAAAAGAAAAAAAGTTATCTATAGCGGTGTTTCCACTGAGAAACCATTTCAAGAACTACAGGATACATGAACTGAAATAACAGTAGTTTCTGAGACATTAATAGTTACTTGTTAAAGGACTAGGACTAAAAATTCCCTGAATAAGGGAACTGTACCCTGTAGTAGAAGAGATCTGGGCAGATTTAGGACTGGCTGAACAGCTAATAAAATGTTCTCTCAAAGTCACTACGATATTTAAAGCAAAAGTACAGAAACTCACGGTTGGTATAGTCCTAGCGCTGCCTTTGGGCAGGATCAGGTCCGTTGCCCGGGACACTTCTGCTATATCCTTCAAGGGTTTGCCGTCAGTTCCTGAGGCGCTGGTGCTCCGCTCGGGTCCGCGGTACTGCTCGTCACTCAAGAGCGTGTCGATGAGAACCGCCTCATGGGGGCTGTCCAGTGGACAACGATCCATGTCTAACGCAGCAGAGAAGATTTAAAAGATTATTTCAGTTCACGTAACGACAGAACATACGCAGATAATCAAGCACGCTACTTCTCAACATCCTTGTCAAATATAAAACTAATGGCACCTCCAAATGGAGGCGCGTGCAATTTTAAATATGGAAAGCATTTCTTATTAAAGACTTGTTCCCTTTTCCAAAACAAAACATTATATCAGCCGTACTGTTTTTTATTTCTAGACGCTTTCACGTCCCCATATTACAATTGGTCTTATTGTAAAATACTCTGAATTTACGGTAAAACCCCTACAGCCCTCCCAGCAGAAATTAAACACTGCATTCAGCATTAAACCCTGCTTTGTAATTAACTTAGATATAGTTTACAGGTCTGATTTCGGGCTTAGTTACAAGAATAATAACGCAGCAACAACAACAACAACAAAAAAAACTAACCCAGACTACACAAAGAGAGTCATGCTGTTTTTGAATACAATACATAAAATACCCAACAAAAAACAAAACTGTGTATAAATTAAATTTGGGGAGTGTGTAACACTCTGGAGTGATTTATTGACTTATAGTGAGGAAGAAACAGTGCCTTCATCTTTCTCCTCGTCCTCACTCTGGAAGGCTGGCTGGGGCCATTCGAATCCCTCAGCATACGCACCGGCGTATTTCTTCACCAAAGTCTCCAACGGCACCTCGGCTAACGGGAGGGGAGAAGAGGAAAAAAGGCACGCTGATTTAAGCAAACAAAGCACAAAATATCCCAAACACTACAAAATAATTTCACAGGAGAAATCTTTGCGCTTTCTCTAATGTATCAGTGCATCATCACACACTTTATAATATGAATCGAATGTCTCAAAATCTGTGTGAAAGCTGCCACTGACCTTCCTTGGTGAGCTCAACAAGCTCCTCTTTTTGCTCAGAAGCTACTTCCATAGCCTCCTGCTCCTCTATAGTGCTCTCATCTTCAGCTGCAAAACAAAGCTAGGAGTTCCCGTCATTTGGCCAAGGAAATCGCAGTGCATGAAAAAAAATTCTCTAAGACGTAGATAAATATAAAAACGACGCATTGTACCATCTCACACGATTAAAGTACGTACCCTCTTCATCAGAAAGGGACGTGCTTGTCTTCCTCTTGCGAGCGGTGCTCACGGACCCCTGAGAAAACAAAAGAAAGCTGAAAACTAACAGGAACCACAAGTAATATTAATTTTAAAAGAAAAGAAAAAAAAAAAAAGAAAGAAAGAGAGGTATAGAAAATTCTCTCACCACTCTGCTGTCCTTCTCTCCTAAAGCTTGAGCAGATTTACTCCTTTGTCCTGAATCGACACAATCGACACGGAGCGTCAAAAATCTGTATTTTTAACACTGACTGGCGCAACGTGTATTCGACGTGAACAAACCTTTCTTTCCTGATTTCTGGAGCCTGAGCACTTTCTGTCTTTTGCCCGAGATCTCCAAATGGAGTTTGATTTCCACAACCTGAAACAACAAGGATACCAGGAAAGAAATAAAGGAAATCAAGCTCAAAGGGATTTAGGACTGAAGTGCACACATGAATACAAAGTTGAAATTAATATAAAATGTATGACATGTACGATTGCGTGACTTTTTTTTTTTTTAACCTGTTCGATGTTGGACCAGAAGTAGTCCACCTCACGTGCGATAACGCTGGCTATGTTTCTCAACCTCAGCTCATCCTCCTTCTTCTTCCTCTCCTCGGCCTTCCTCACCTCAACGTGGTAACGGGCACAAGTGCGCACCAGCTGAAGAAAAAAAAAAACCCCAAAAAAACAAAACGCATCAGTGCACAATTAAGGCATGTTAAATGGATCTGACCATCACACTGACTTTGATCTGCATGTATGTTTGTATTCTGTCACAGAGTAATGCATTAGACACTCTTGTAACAGAAATGTACCATGAAAGTACACTCACACTTCCGAGCAGCAAAGTGAAAAGCGCCCATTTATTTCCTATAAATAAAATTCTCTCATACTGAGTTCCAACCCCATTTTAATTCCAATGTACTGCTTGACTTTGAAGGAAAAAAGGATTTTTTTCTGCCATATATAGTATACCTGCATAATGCATATTAAATGTATACAAAGACATTAAGAAGACAAATAAGGCTTGGAAGACAATAGCAAAGATCACTGGTGTCTCTGGAGACCGTTTAAAGCTAAAAGTTTGCTTGTGCTGTTAATAGCTAATACGAATAATTTTCGCTCTTTCCTTTGACATTTTTCCCCTGCATGCTGCAATAAGTCATATGCTGTGGGATACATTTCGACACGGCCACAAGACGACATGAGAGACCCGTCACTCGCTAGTGTGAACCTAGGGCAATAAGAACTGCCACCAGGCCCACCACAGTTTCCTGTTGCCTTTCAGAGAAAAGCAGTGTTACTCAACGCATTAGCTCCTTTTGTACCTTTTTGGCGGCAGCCATCTTCCAGCGTCGCTCTTGGGCAAAATCGGCAGCCATCCACTGCATCTCCTCCAACAGGTAGTCCCAGTGGGATTTGGGCCTGCTGGCTTCCTGCAGTTTAGGCAGCCGGCTAGCTGACCACTGGCCTTCCTTCCTCAGCTCAGCAATGCGTTGATACACTTGGCTCTCCTACATGGCGTCAAGCATGCCATAGTAGTCAGTCTGGTCATTCTGAGTTCAATGTTGCTGCACTGTTTTGTTTTGTTTTTCCATGTTAGTTTTAGCAAAACTATGCTATCGAGGCTGACAGGTTAAAGAAAGCATAGTGCCTAAATGTCTAACTGATCATATACATGCTTCAAAATACATTGTTTATGGTATACTGGACTCTAGATCTTCAAACATGAAACATGTCTTTGCTGAACTCATCTGCTCATCTAAATTTCCTTTCTGACCAAACTATGCAGTTAGAATTGGATTAAGATGTTCTAAAATGATTCGATATGATGTTTTGTTCCATTTGATCATCTTACCAGTTTAGCCTGCTCTGCCTGCTTGTCCTGGGAGCTCTCCTGGGTGCTGTTTGTAGCTGGGCACTGGCTCAGCGTGGAGAGCTTCAGCGGCGTAGTGCCATTGGAGGCCGTGAGTTTGGAGTGCGAGGCAGTGGAGAGCGTGTGAGGCACAGGGGTCCGGACTGGAGTAGACGGGAGAGGGGGGGGCAAGGAAGATAAAGGTGCAGTGGACATGACAGGAGAGGACAGGGGGTTGGACATCATACGCTGAGCGGGCTGGGACATCTCTGTTCCGGGCCGGACGAGTGTGACAGTCTTCGGAGAGAGGAAGGAGGACAAAATTATGACAACTGATGAGATCATGATAAATCACATTAGAGAACAGAAAAAAAAAAAATCCAATTCAATGAATATGCAAAGTAGAAATGTTCTCTAGAAATCCAGTGCTGCTCAGACTGAATTTGCATATTGAAACCGGACATGACCTTATGTTTTATGATGCAATAACACTTCAAAAGTGACCCAAGAGATAGAAGAAGATAAGGCGTCTTTACTCACGGCCTGCCCTTGCTGCATAACTGGCTGCGTTTGCTGCTGCTGTTGTATTTGGAGCTGCATCTGCAGCTGTGGGTGTGGGTTCACTGCAGCCAGCACGGCTCCTGCCCCCTGCAGCTTCACCTGGGCCTGGAGCTGCCCACCCGGCGTCTGGCACTGCTGCTCCAGCACCACCGGCTGTGACAGAGCTAGGGGCAGAGCGGTCATGGGCAGCGTAGCCTGGGGAATTCGGCCTGGTAGCTGGGGTGGAGGAGTGTGGAGGCTGGCGGCGTTCTGCACCGGGGGGCCCTTCGATGGGTCGTACTGCTGCTGGTTCGAGTTCTGCCCTCCTATCTGGACTGCCTGTGGGGTCGGGGGCATGCCACCTGAGAGAGAATGGAGGGAAGATATAGAGAAAGAGAAAGCAGAATGGAAAGGAAAGCATGGAAAGAATGGGAATGAAATCAAGAAAATAGGGGAAGGAAGAAGAGAATGGAGAGAGAAGTATTGGGAAAGAAAGAAAGGGGCAGTCGAAATGGAGCAGTTGAGAGAGAAAATGGGACAAGCAAGAAAAATGAAAGAGTGGGAGTAAAGAGAATGGGCACGATGAGAGATAAACATGGAGGGACAGGATAACATAGCGAGAGGGAGAAGAGGGAGAAGGTAAAGGGAAGGATAGAGTACGAGGGTGAAAAGCAAGATGAAGAGAGCAGCGAGGGAGAAGGATGAAGGATGCAAGAACGGTGACACGGAGGACGGAAAGAAAAGGTGAAGAAGTGATGCATGGAGAGGAGAAAGGTGCAGGAGAGTTGCCAGAAGGAGAGGATGAAACATTGAAAACACCACATTTTCAAATATGTATATATTTAAAAATAAATAAATAAATAAATAAAAAGAATTCAAAATCTAGGAACGCTACTATCCTATGGCATTAAATTAACTTTTAATGAGCATGATGTTAATGATAAATACTCACTTTTGGAAAAACAAAACAAAAAAAAACCCATCTACGTAATAATGGTTACATAAGAAACAAGAGATCTATGTTCAATGTTTAATAAATAAATTATAATCATTAAAAAATTATGATAAATAAATAAAAAAACAACAACAACAAAGTACTCATATGTTCAGTAATTCTACTATAAAATTATATAAAAGTGCATGCGTTATAAATTCAAACAATTTAAAAAAAAAAAAGGATGAGGGAAAAAAAAAAAAAAGAGCACTGATAAGATAAAAACAGCAAAGGAAAAGAGGAAAAGATAGAACAAAAGGGAAAAAAAAAAAATGCAACTAAGCACAGACACCATAGGATGAGCATGCGTGTTACACCTGTTACATTACACTGCATTTAGACAGCTTATACAACAGAGCAAAGCGGGGTGTAAGAGCAGAATAAAGACAAGGAGGACAGATTAGGGCGAAAAGCAGGACAATGCTGGGTTTAAAATGCACCTCAAATCAAGCTACGCCAATTCGCTTCACCTGTAATGGGGCGGCTTTAAGCTCCTGAGTCACTTCAGGCTCGCTAAATGACCTGGATTGAGGGATAGAGGCCAAGTCGTGACCAAAGTGCTGGAGAAACCAATGGAAAAGGTGACAAGAGGAACATCTAGACGATGGGAACCAAGATGCACATGGATGTGTGCTAATCAACGATGCGATGAGATCAGGGAATAGGGGTGGAGCCAGAGGCTCTGAGTAGGAAATGTCAGATGAACATGGATTTAAAAAAATAAAAAAAATAAAAAAAAGACCAACAGAAACATGGTGACGGAGTGGCTGAGACTCATCGACCAGTGAGCAGGCAAATGATCGGATGATTGAATGAGATCAAATACATAAAAAAAAAAGATGCGAATGCAAGATGTGGTTTCTTCCCTTTCAGACGCTCAGTCTCCTCCTGGATCTTCTCGTACCACTCAGAGCCTGAACTTCCAGTGGGCGGGTCAAAGGGAGTGAACCGAATTTGGGCTCGGGTCAAAAACATTTAGAAGAGAATAAAATAAATGACAGAAGGGAAGTGGGAGGGGAACTCTCATCCCTGAGAACTCTCTGGGTTGACCTCTGACCTCCAGCAGCGTCTCTAAACCAACGGACACGAGAGTAGTGGTACCGGGCCGGGGGGAGAAAACACAGCGGCGCTCCTACCTTGCGCTGTTGGCATAAGCTGCTGGAGGGGAACGCCGGGAGATCCTAAAGGAGCTACAACGGGGTGCTGGAATATCATCCCGTGGCGAACCACTTCGATCCGGGACCGCTTAGCCTGATCTGGGATGCAAAACACACAACACCCTCAACACGCAAAAAAAAAAAAAAAAAAAAGTAGGAAGATTGAAAAGGGGAGGAAAAAGAAAACACAAATTGGAAAAAAAAGAAGGAAGAAACACTAGGCACACAGCAATGACGATTGCACACCAGCAGTCAGACGTTAGGAAGCGGCGCTCCCCGTTTCATGGGCTTCGAACACACAGCGCTGGGAAAAGATGCTGAATATTGATTAAGCAGAAGCAAAGTTGAGGAGGAAATGAAGGAAAGAAAGAGGGGGAAAAAAGAACGGGAGAAAAAAAAAAAAAAAGATCCTGCGTCGACTTCCGTCTACCTGCTTGAGCCAAAGCCTGCTGCCGCTTGAAGGCCTCCATGTCCACCGGATTGGAAATGTTACCCCCTGCAGCACCAGGATGAGCCTGCGGACGTCACAGAGCATAAACAAATATTAAGATTTGATCTAATTCATAATCAGCGGAAAAAAAGTGGACTGGTGTCTGACGCCCCACCTGAAACTGGGGCTGGGTGGAGAACGCCGCCGACACGTTCGGTGGGAGCTGGGTGGCTATGGCGACGGGCGTCACCGTCTGGCCGTCCTTTCCCGTCACTACTTTCACCTGAGTGGTTGTCATAGAAACAGACGTACATACAACGCTCGCACAGTGTCCCTGAAATAAAAATCACTGCTGCATGAAAAGATCTCATTGAAGTCAATTCACACTGCTGCTGTTCATATGACAAATATTGTTAAAATGATAAAATATTGGCACCAATAGGATTTAAAGGTACTTGGGGTACTGTTCATGGCTTACTGCTCTAAACAATAACACACACACTGATTCACTGATGAGGGAGGAGAGATTTCTCTGCAGTGTCAAAGGATTTAACATGGTTATTACTTACGGTTTTACGTATTAATTTGGTCGACACATATTTTTCGACACTAGGCCTCTGTCTATTTTTCCATGGTTTTTTTGTTGTTTAAACAGCACTTCCTTCAGACCTCTCCAGGTAACTTCAGTTCCTATTTGGGCCAGTTTTTGCCTCTGAATGTACAGTTAAATAATACAGCCTCAAACCTGACTGCAATGTTATTGGGAGAAAAAAATCAATAAATCTAAAAAGCTCGCAGGACACTTTACCTCATCATTGATGACTTCAGATTGTTCTTCTTCTTCCTCCTCGTCCTCGAGGTCGAGATCGTTCTGCCTCAGGTAGGTGAAGAGCGGCACGCAGGGCTTCTTCTTGAAGGAGAGGTAGTCCATCATGTTGCCCTGCAGGTGCTGCAGAAAGAAGAGTTCGATCAGGTAGTCCTTGAACACGTCCTTCAGGCTGTCCATCTTCTTGGTGTGATGCTCCAAACACTGCTTCCTCAGCTGAGCCACCTCGGCGTTAGGGGGCGCTATCTCTTCCAGCTTCTTAGGCTGAACCTTTTTTGGAGTCAGCGGAGGGTTGGCGGCACTCCGGGAAGGACTGGAGGGAGGGGCGGCGCCGAAGGACGTCATCCCGGATGCCGTGACTCCTGCCACGACGGGCCGAAGCTGTCCCTGGATGATGCTGCTGATCTGAGGAGGAAGGTTGGACGTGGTGATGTGACCGGGGCTGGCTAAGGTCGGCAGAGCGGCTCCGGATGCCACGGGACTCTGCGGGCCCAGGTGATGGATGGTGCCACCGGTCTGAGAGTGCGGCTGAGAGAGGCGTCGCTCCCTTATGGACGCCGGCGTCCCGGCTGGAGAAGCCAACTGCACCGTGCCGACCGTCGTCGGAGCCAGCTGTGCCAAGCCCGTGTTATCCTGGTACACAAAGTGTCCGCTACCAGGTGGACTGCCAAGGTTAATCTGCCGCACCATGATTCCAGCCTCGACAAAACGCGTAGGGCTTTGCGTGCACACGCCAAGAGCAGCACCTGGCCTGGGCACAGCCTGCAGAGGGACAGGGCTCTGCTGCGTCGGACTCTGAGGCTGAATCGGCTGAGGAAGAGGCGAAGTCACTTGGATGTAAGAAGACGAGCCGTGCTCGAACCTCCACTGAGAAGCTTGGTGCTGGAAGCCAGGCGACGCTGGACTTTGCAGGGGCAGCGACGTCAGTGTAATTTGCTGGTTTGCGGCGACCATGGACCCTACGTTCTGTAAGGTGATGTTCATGTTCTGGCCGGCCACAGGGCTTCGGCTCATGATGATCTGGTAGTTGGGGGACTGAGGAGCCGAGACTGCGGGGCTCGCCGCCGTGGTGAACGTCGTCACCGGGGACTGTGGATGGGTGACAGCTGCAGGTGGTTGTTGTGTGACTGCGATTGGTTGCTGTTGCTGGTCCTCTGCTTCAGAGCCCGTGAAGGATTTGGATCTCTGAGGATTTCGCTGTGCATTTGGTGGACCTCCTCCATGGTGCATTGCGTGGCACTGACACAGTGATGTTTTTAAAAAAAAAAAAAAACAAAAAAAAAAAAAAAAAAAGGGGGGGACTCCCTTAAAAAGGAGAAAGGATACAACTTATCACTGTATAATTCACACAAAAAGAAAATCCATATGCATCACAGATCCAAATTAAATCTCTAATTTGTTACTGTAATAGCACACGTCGTATATTAAGTCAATACATTAAATATCTAGAGTAAAACAATCACTTGAACATTTCCGGGCTTTACACGAAATATTACGTTTATCAGGAATTACATTACAAAAAGCCATCTACTCATTGTTATCCTTGACGTGTTGTGACTAGCATGCTAGGTCCGTTTATCTGAACCTGAATAGCATCCTAGCTAGCGGGCTAACCAGCTAGCAAAATAAAAAATTTAAATAAAAAAACAATACGCATCCTTTCATTTTCGCTTTCAGCCATCTACATCACAATAAACAATGCTTATAATAACGCTATTTAAAATATTAAGCTGTAATGTGAGCTGAATAAACAAAATAAACAATGCAGCGGTTCTATTACGCGCTCGCGGGGTAAAAACAACCCGTGGTAATAAACATACCGCTAGCCACCTAGCTAACTAGCAATTTACACATGAAAATAATCAGGACTTACAATTAATTAGCTGTTCCACACATGCACGATTCAGCGTTATAATAAATCCCAGACTGTATATAAGGATGTACTGACACTATAAGAGCAATAAGACTGCAGTGGGATTATAAAAAACGTCGCGGCGGCGCTGTGTGGAACATGGCGAGAGCTAGCTAGCTACCTCTGACAAGCTGTTCACACTGCGCATGCGCACTAACTCTCGGCTCAGGCAGTGACTGTCATAAATAATTAAGTGCATTATGTAATTAAATGTATAAACTAGTGACTCCTGAGCCATATATATGTTATACTGTGTGTTTAATCGAGTTTAATTTCGGATTAAACCAATGCTTGTTTAATTATCTGCCACTTCCTTTCTTCTCCTGTTACCCGGAAGTACTCCTGTTTAAAAGGGCGAACCTTGGGAAGAGGAATTCTAGCTATCCGCCAGTGAGCTGTTGTAATGTGAGGCTAATAAGCACTAAGGTAGAAGGTGCAATGTTTGGATGTAATAAGTTAATAACGAGAAACAAACCCACACAAACAAAGAAACAAACTAATTATTTGGTTTAACTGCAGTGTACTTTTAAATTATTATAGATGTAGTTACAGTTATGTGCATACACAAGGTTCCAAAGAAAAGGGGATATTTATTTATTTGTTTGTTTATTTATTTATGAAAAGCAAACAAATTGTTTGTTGTAACTGAAGTGTATATACTTAAATAATTATTTCATTAATGTAGATGTAGTTAAGGTTAAGCAAAGTACACAGTGTTTCCCGAGAAAAAGGATGGTTGTTTATTTGTTTGTTTGTTTAATAATGACAAACAAACAAACAATCTCTTTGGTACTTTTTTGTCATAATAATGTTAATATCAACATTAAGTACACTTGGACTTTTTTTTGTATTAAGTAAAATTGTTCTTTTATGACACTTTATAATCAAAATTTAACATAATAAATGACAAACACATTGTTTGAAGTAACTGCAGTGTACCTAAGAGATTATTGTAAACGTACCAAGGTTAAGCGAACAAAGTTCCTAAAGAAACAGGATGTTTAGGACGTACACGTACTTCTTTATTTACTGTTAAAAGAATATCTGCGCAGTGTTAAAAGAAATGAAAGGCTTTAGAAGCAGCAAATGGAACACTTCTGAGATAAAGTAAGAGATTTGATATCATTTTATTTTATTCTTTGATCTATCTGTTTGTTTTTTATCGGAGGGGCTGTAACTGGGAGACGCTGGGGTCCTTGGTTTGTTTTGTGTGTAGACGTAGATATCAGCTCTACCGCCATTTTGCCCAGAATCCTTTTTTTGCCTTTAAAAGCAAGCTGAAAATCAGAGCAAACTTTATTTTTGTTCAACACACAATACTACAAATATGACAAACCTTGGCTTTTTAAAAAAAAAAAAAAAGAAAAGAGAAAAAAGACAAGCATCCAAACTTCATATACGTCATACAGGTGCTCGTGTGCATTCTGTGACTGTGTGCATACACAAGGCCATTGTCTAACATATGTAAAAAAACAAACAAAGGCAATACAAAAAAAACAGTCAGAAAAAAAACTGTCATCTGTAACTTTTCAACAGCCGGGACACTTGATCCACGTGACTCGTGTGCGTTTTTTAAAAAAAGGTGCTGCATACTGTACAACAGAATAAATAAAAAACGAAAGCTATGAAGCGAGCAAGGCCGGCTCCGCCACAGTAGACCCGTTCAGGCATTCAGGTAGCATTCTCATTCATAAAGTGCTTCATTGTAAAGATAGTTGTAAATCATAAAGGTACAGTATCTGATTTCTCAAAGTATGTACATTCCTCACTAGAAATATCAAGTATCGTATCAGAGTTAGAGATCACACGGCGATTCAACGGTCTGAGAAAGTACTTTCGCTTGGTCTATATAATATATAATAACCGTCTAATCTTCTCAAATCAAGTCAACAGTAACGCTTCCTTTCGAAGCCTCTCACGTCTCCGTTCATGCAAGGCCATGCTTTAGAGCGTTACAAGATAAGAGTTTGTTCTGTTTGTATTAGAGAAGGAAAAAAACACACAATCTCTCTGATAAGAAATCATGATCTGGAATTGGATGAGTAGATTCAGTGTTTAAATCATAGTCGCGGTCACGGCAAATGCTGAAGCAGATCCTGAACGAGCGGCGTTCCTGCGTTCACGGGTTCTGCGGGAAGACTGATGAAACACATGTACGCTGTGAGATCCTTAAAGCAAGTTTATCTAGGAGCTTTAAGACAATGTATACCTCAGTGCTGCTGAATTCTCGGTTGGAAATGTTGACACATTTACTATAACTGCAGGATGACGGACGATGGACCTCTAGATAAACCAAGAGCAGATCATTGAAATGGTTTCCGCAATTTACGGACGGAGTCTCCAGTGTCAGAGTTCAGTTTCTTAACATCGCCTTACTTGTTTTGTGGACAACGTTAAACGTTAATCAGCCTCTTCGGTGGAGTGACTCTGCTTCCTTCACAACGTCCTGCCGCTGCTGATTATTTTCCCGTAACAAGCCATTATTTTATTCCTTTTAAAATACTCTAGCATGTAGCATACTAAAGCGTATTTCGGAGCCGATGATCATATCATTGGTGTGCATGTAAAGGAGGGATGAAGATTCATTTGGCGTCTGGGCAAACACAAAGCCGTGGTGGCGTGTGATCACACACACAGTTCCGGCTGCAGGGAGGAGAGACGCCGCTCAATACACTGCTTACCTGCCAAGACACACACACACACAAACACACACACATACACACATACACAAAAGGCTGAGATGAGGATCCTGTTTTTACTCGCACCTCAAATCCAGTGTCAAAAGTTGCACATTGTTGCATCTCGTACAACACATTAACGTTTGTTCCTTACATTTGTTGATGTTGTTGAGGTCGGATCTCTCTGTAATGATCAAGGACAGGCCTTCCATGAGCAGCAAGGCTTTGTGGTAGCGCTGGACCGAGGCCTCGCCGTGGTGGAACATCTCATCCAGAGCTGCGGCCTGCACCTAATAACACGTTAGTACAGAAGAGGGTTCAACTTGTTTATGTGCTGCATGAGTCTGTGTCATTATGTGAGTGAGAGAGGTTGTGAGAAAACAGCTGCTATACAGTAACTCATAGATTTCATCATATAACTCTGACTGTGAGTCGGTAAATTGCTGCGGTATACGAGAATTGAATCACTTGACTTCAGGATGGGCTGTAAATGTGTGTGTGTGTGTGTGTGCGTGCGTGCGTGCGTGTGTGTACCATCTGGACGGTGTGAGAGTAGATGATTTTCTCGGCGGTGATGTTGTTCATGCGGTCCATCAGCTTCTGTTTGGTGCTGAAGAAGAGCTGAAGTCTCGCAGTGATAGAGCGAGAGGACATCACACACTCCTTATACAGCTCGTTCAGCTTACGCACCACTACACACACACACACACACACACACAAAACATCATCAACCGACAATTCAAGACTGATTTTTGTGTGAATGAGTTTAACTATGAAGGGCTTCAGTTTAAAAAGAACATTTTAAAGACGAGTAGCTTTTTAAAGAAAGCGGTATTAGATGGGTATAAGCCGATATTCAATGTTTCCAGTCGGAGTACGAGTTAAAAAAGAAAACGTGGTGTCGCGCCTTCTCTAGTCACAAGTCGCGTTAGAAAAATTGGGCTGAAATCAGCGGAATCATGTTACCAAGCTACAAACCGGAAGCTAGAGCTCCTATCAGTCAAAATGGACTTTATCCAGTAGGAAATGGAAATGTGTTACTGTTCGGTGTGAGCGCGCCATACTGCTGTGATGTCAGCTGTGTTTATGTCTGAGAACGTGGGCCGGCTTGATGTTGCCTGAGCTGAATGACCATTCCACGGCACATTTCCATGTCGGAGGTCAGAATTTTCCGAGCGCAATGGATGTGCAGCATTACGACACAACTGATAGTTACAGTAGCAGTAAAAGCCTTAGATCATGTTAACAAAACAGCCTCAGTTACTGATGTAAATCTCTACAATATAATACAGAATTATCTGGGATTCCTAAAAAATGGAAGCACAAGCATCACATGACTCACTCTCTCTCTCTGCCTTTCTCGCGTTCCCTCTCTCTTTCTCTCTCGCTTTGACTCTCTTTCTCTCTCTTGTTCTCTCTCTATCTCTCTTTCTCTCTATTTCTCTGTCTCTCTCTTTCTATGTCTCTCTCTCTCTCTCTCTCTCTCTCTCTCTCTGCGTCTCTGTACCAGATTGAATTGATGCTTTTGGGAAACTGGGCCAAAGCACAAGACTGTTGGCCGGTGTGTTGTAGCGCTAACGAGCTGTTTACGGCTAAGTGTGTTTGTGTTCTCACCCTGTTTAACGGATGCAGATGGATAGAGCTTGCCCTGTTTAATTGCCTCCTTTGCTGTGTGTAAGGCGGTGGATAAGAGCTCAGCACACTTCATATACAGGACCAACTGCTCCGCACAACTAGACACACACACACACACACACACACACACATATTTTAGAAATTTCCTTTATAGAGAAATAAAACTGGATAACAACGTGTGCGCGTGAGAGATACGTGTAGATGCGTCACCTCCACTCTCGGCTCAGTTGGCTTATCCGGTCGGCCACCTGACTCTGCTCCAGGAAGGATGCGTCGGGCGCCTCGCTCCTCTCAACCCCAGCATCCTTTGCTGCAGCCATGTTCATTACGCAGTGCGTGAAGGCCAGAGTGAAGCGCAGCTGGGTGAGCATGTCTGTGTGACCCTCCTGCAAACAGACCACAGATAGACGAGGTCACTTCCTGTGAATCACCGCATTTTCAGAGCTTCTCGCCTGCTCTAATGTTGCAGCTGCTCTTCTATTGGCTACAATTACACAAACGGTTCCATGAATGGCCAGACGCCATCAGGTAGCTGTCATACTTATGTGAAATAAAGTAAAAAAGTCATTAAATATGCAAGATAGCATTTGAAAGACAGTGGAGTATGTTAGCTAGCAAGCTGGATGCTGTTATATTGAATGGCTGTCACTGTAATAGCTTAATAGTTAGCAAGCTACTATCATAACACTTCCTACAACAGGTACTAGATACATGTAGTTCTCAAAGTCTGGTCTGTGAGGCGTAGCCAGGCGGTCCACCATTTTCTAATGTTCTGTAAGTTTTTTTTTTTTTTTTACTTAGACCTTGACCATGATAGCTAGTTTCTAGCTCATATCACTGCATCACTGCGAGCCAGCACCTCCATCAAGGTCTCTGTCGGGAGTTCAGGGGGCACAAATGCAGCGTCCCTGTTCAGATTGGCAGCCATGATGTCTGTGAAACCGCAGGAGTGTCTTTCGGGTGCGCTGTAGGGCTTTGGGTAGCGACTGCATGTCCAGCCAGGACTGGACGAGGACACTGAAAACAAACGGTTGTTTATTTAATAAAGCCAACAAGAAAATATATTCATATTGAATTTGACAAAGGAGATAGTTTGAAGAGGATAGAGTACAATTTCTAGTCTTATCAAAACACTGCTTTCAATATTATTGGCACCCATACAATCAATATTGGGAAAGAATAACAATACTGAGCCACTTGTAATGTCTAACAACCTGTAGAGGATCTCGGACCTGCGTTCTTCCTGCAGTTTTAGGTTTGCTCTTTCCTATTCTATTCACGCCCCAGGTCTGTATTAAGGTTCAGCTTGAGATGGTTCTGCACAACCTTTCAAAGCATTCACTGATAGGTTTAGTGCCATTCTCTTGTTAAGACATCTATTTACAGCCAAATATTAACCTCCTGGCAGAGACAACCAGGTTTTCGGCTAGAATATCTTCTCGTGAGCCTGTGCATCACCCGCCTCGAAAAAGTCCCAAGGTATCGATAATCCTCTGTGATATTTTACAGCAGCTATGGCGGCTTATGAGAATATTTAGTAAGCATTTTCTACAACCTTTGGAGTGGAAAAATGTAAACCATTGTGCGTAATGTTTAATTCATTTCATACAATCGTATTTGTCCATTCTCTTGCAGTATGGCAATAAATCTGGAGGGTCTGGAGAATGCAGCATTCAAAATGCGGGTCTAGAGATTGCGGGGCTTTTTAACATCCGCTCACCTGAGTTGCGCCTAGTGGTCGAAGGAGGAGGAGTGTGTCCGTCAGGAGGGGTGCCTATAGTGAAGAGGACGTGACCAGGGCTGTGTGAGCCTTTCTCTACACTAACAATTCCACCAGGGGGCGCTGAAGGATTAAAGAACAAAGAGTGAAGTAAGATGATTATGTTTCAGTAAGTACAATTGCATATTAGTGTCCATGTGTCCTTGCTATACTTAACACTGTGGATAAACTTTATATCGCTTTACGGTTAACGTATGTTCTAGGGTTTGGGTTAAACGTCTCGCAGAAGGCTGTCTACCCGTAGTGTCCATGGGGTTCTCTGTATTCAGTCCCTCACAGCTGCCCCTCTCCAGCTGAGAGCCAAACACAGCCTTCAGCAGCATATCGGACAACCGGCCCGCGCTACTGGACCTGCCGAAAATAGTATTACCCTCTGTTTATTAGGCAGCGTTTTAGCATTGCCATACAACATAAAGCACAGCCAGGCTCTGCTTGTGAAATGCACCTTTTCACAGAGCCTCTCCTCCTCTGTGCCGTGTTGGTCGGGGTCACACGGGGTTCCTGGAGGTCAGGCATGGTCCTGTTGTGGGTCAGGGTGCTGGGAAGGCTGGCACGTCTGTAAAGCTCCCACTGAGCAACAAGAAACACACACTGGGGTTAGACATGGAGTGACCGCATACAAGGAAAGGTATTATTACAGAACTACAAACTTTGAAAACAGATTTTTACTTTTGTACTTTTTTAATAAGTACGTCTTGTTATAACATAACCAAAGACAGAGCCACTACGGAGAGATACACTATGTCTCCCTCTAAAACAATATAACAAACCGTTTGAATGGGACACGATGAGGCACAATCCTTTGAGCCGACTTCACTCAGACTGCCAGACAGACTTCATTTAGACTGGGTTTGCGTGGTAGAGTGAACTCACCCTGTGCACTATTACATCTGGACTCTGCTTGTGGCTCCTGATTCTAGGTGTCGAAGTCGTTTCCATGGCACCGACGTCAGAGAAAAGAGGGAAGACCTGATCCTGCGGCCAAACGTGCACATCTGAGCCAGACGAGAGAGAGAAATAGAGCGAAGCAGAGAGACATCTGGCATGACAGTCAGACCCAACAGAGACGTCTGAAAAGACGTTAGTGTGCATGTGTGCGTAGTGCCGTAAAGAGCTTGGCCTCGCTCACCCTGCAGTCCTGTCCTGCTGCACTGCGGCTCTGATTGGTCAGGCGTCTCAGGTATCGTTCCCACTGAAGAAAAGCACAGAATCACACACACCAACTTTCCATAACTAGTTCATTTTTAGCGTTTGTTTTCTTTCAGCAACACACTGCATCCCAGGGAAACGAGATTCCTGTACAGTTTACAGTGTACATTCCTGAAATATTTATATCAGTGTGTACCTTTGGGAGACGGCTGGTGAGGTCTAGACCCCCCTGTAAACAGTCTGCGATGAGATGGACTAAGAGAACCTCTGGGGACCCCACCCATGCAGCAATGACTTGTGGGTACTGCAGTCCTGAAATTAAGCAGTGACTCTTATGACCAGCTCACGGTGTAAGAGGTTTAAGCAGCATGTGTGTGAGATATCGGTATTAGTCAGCCGACCTCGATGCTCCCTGCAGGTTTTGCTCCATCCTTTGGTAGTTGTGGATTTGTGTAGGCACAGGCACAGGCACGGACTGGCTGTAACTACTGCCACAACACTCCACAGGTCTACAGAGAGAGAGAGAGAGAGAGAGAGAGAGAGAGTGTGCTAATGTGCTAAATGTAGTATGTGTGAATAATGACTGACACCATTTATTTCTCAATGATCTGTGAAGTAATTAAACCTTCTCTGTCACACAATACCATTCCAGCTGTTATTAATCATGCACACGCCTGCGCACACACACACACACACACACACACACACACACACACACACACAGCGGTACCTGGAAGGGCTTGGGGATGTACGGAGAGAAGGAGAGGTTGGAGGTGTTCCACCCGCAAAGGTACCTGGACTTAACAGAGAACACCTGGAAGAGTCACACAAACTTCAGCACACAGGTGGATAGGAACAGTGCTCCAGTCTCACGTACACATTCAAAAACACAAAACGTGGTTCTAGTTCATTTTAGAAAGCAGAACCTGCTGAGCAGCGACAGTAAACGTGACTTCATTATCATTACATTTCACAAAAACGTCATCTGTTAGGAGGAAACCTCAAAAAAGCACCTTAGTGTGGGACGCTGATAGTGGAAAATAATCAATAGCAGGGTGGTGTGATGTAGACTGAGGCAAACAGAGCTAATGTTGCTACCCTGAAGTCGTGCTCAGCAGTGTTTTATTTCTTTTGTACTACAGGAATATATATATATTTATTTTTTTATTTTATTTTATTCAATAGAACTGTCGTATTAAGAGACCGCACTTACCCGCTCTGTATCCCCACTTCCTGACTGTCCTGATCTAAAAGGATCAAAAGCAGAAACGTTTTCAGCTACTGACACACACTAGATTCACCAGTACAGGAGTAAATCTCATGAGAAGTCATAATGCTTCTCTATCAGAAATCGCTGGTCATTATTTAAGCTAAGGTTTGATTGTGTGTAGTGCTGCAGTGCGACTGGAGTGTGATCTGCTTACTGGGGGACTGTGCTAGCACCATGACGAAGTCATCTATCTCTAAGGAAGAGGAGTCCTTCAGCTGGGAGCAGGAAGGGGGTGTGGCTTTGTGTAGTGGGTGTGGCCTTTGGGTTTCAGTGTCCGACTATTAGAAAAGGAGAAATAATAGGAGTGAAATTTGAAAAGTTGCTACTGGGTTATAATATGTCATTGTAATGTGATGTGTGTATGTGTGTGCGTGTGTGTGTGTGTGTGTGTGTGTATGTATGCGTGTGGTACCTGTGTGGGGGTGAGGTTGGAGGTTGAGGAGCCGCTGCTGGAGCTTCCAGATCCTGAGCTGGGGTACGATGGCATGGGCACTGGAGAGGCTGAGAGAGAGAGAGAGAGAGCGAGAGAGAGAGTGAGAGTGAGACAGAGAGAGCGAGCGAGAGAGAGAAACAGAGTGAGAGAGAGAGAGTGAGAGAGAGACAGACAGACAGAGAGAGAGAGAGAGAGAGAGAGAGAGTGAGACAGAGAGAGAGAGTGAGAGAGAGACAGAGAGAGAGAGAGACACAGACAGACAAACAGGGAGAAAGGGACAGACAGACAAAGCAAGACAGACAGATACAGAGAGACAGAGTGTAAAAGTTCCTGAACTAAACATTTGAGTATTCGTAATTTATGTCGCGTGTTTTTTGATGAAAGCTTACATTTTCTCACGACAGTGCTCGCTTCCAGGAACGGATGATGAAAAAACTCATCTAAGAAAGAACGAAAACAACGAAACCTTACTAGATATCATGATTGTGTTTATTATTTGGACAGTACATAATACACTGAGAGTGTGTGTGTGTGTGTGTGTGTGTGTGTGTGTGTGTGTGTGTGTGCTGACCGAAGTCCATGCGGTCTCTGTGGTTCCTCTGCAGCAGGCCGAGCAGCAGATGCCTCAGATGACCGGAGGTTTCCCGTGGGATGCTGGGAAAATAAATACACCTGCTGTTAGGGTGGAGGTGAGAGGTGTATATGTTTGCAGACATTCTGAGAAAGCGAACGGGATATTTAGTAATACTATAACATGAGCTCAGGGCTTCTAACAGTTATTAATAGATCACCAGTGAATGCTGGAGCGCTCGACACAAATAAACACGACAGGGAAATGAAATGGTGGAATGGAGCAAAGGCCAAGTTTTCCAAACACTCACTTAACATGCTGCTACGTTAAAGAAACAGGAAGCTCCACCAGATCAACAGTTATATGTACCACCGCAGCTACCGTGAAAAACTAAACACAGAACATGTCCTGGCTGATCTGGGGTAAGTGGAACATTGTGGACTTTAGATTTATGCCGGGAGTTGCTCCTGTGATTAAGGCTTCTGTTTATGTCGGTCAGTGTGGATTTAATTTGAGTCATGAGTAGAATAAACATCAGTGATGCTTTAAATGCGTCACAGACGGCAGCTTCGTGTTAATCAGCGCAGGTCACTCACTTCGGATTGAGCTTCCGGTTCGTTTCATAGAACAGTCGCAGCTCCTGAGGACTACTTGCCTAGAGAGGGAGGGAGGGAGGGAGAGAGAGAGAGAGAGAGAGAAAAATTGACAAAAAAAAAAAACAGAACAAAAAAATCTTTATCTAAACGTTACATGTTCCTTCTTGTCCCTATTCAGAATCATTACAACAATACAGATTACACAGGAATTTCCCAAAATGGAGATAATCGTCCGGTTTATTTTAGACTGTTAGATTTTATAATGAAAAAGTGACATAAAAATATTTTTATACAGCACATGATTCTCTTCTACTTGGTGTTCACTTCTACTCCATTCCAGGTTTTTTATTAGGTATGTAAATTCACGCATTTGTAATTAGATGAAGTCCATGTATTACTTTCTCAAATATAAAAAAAACGCTTCGGGAATCAGCTGATAGTGACATCTGAGGCTGTAACAATCTGCACTTTTCACGGGTAAGCCTATTGCCTTAACTTCCAAGAACCTCTGGAACTCCCAGGAACTGCCAGCACGTCTAGATTTACATTCCTGACTCTCATATTGTCCCTGACGTGATCAGTAATCGGCTGAATTGTTAACATGTTACGAGCTTTAAACAGTTCCCTTCTTTTGTGTCACAAATACATCCTTTGTTCCTGTTCGGTGAACGAGTTAAATCAACATCCTGAAGGTAAACAGATTGATGTGAGACTGTGAAATCTGCAACACGAGCCCGTACGCCGCTCCGTCTGACCCTGCTGTGTGTGTTTATATTTATATTCCTGCAGCGTGGAGGTGCTCAGCTGACTGGAGGTCAAGAAGCGGTGGAAAGACCTCATGTGGTTTTTGTAGATAAGGAAACATCGGTGTTAGGAAATAAAAGTCTGTAATCACTAATGGGACACTTTGTGAAAGCGTGTGTGTGTGTATGAGTGTGTGAACACATGGTTATGTTTACCAGATGATTATGAAATAGTGTCACAAGCGCAATTCCCTCTGCTGCTGCTACTGCTGTGTAAATAAGTCAGCGAGCCAAACCTGGAGCCGTTCAGGAACAACAATATTCCAGGCTGACCTGTGCGGTCTGTGGGAAACCATTCTTTTCACAATTCCTACAGCGATGTATGATGACAACACCATGACTGATTATTACCCTCAGATTTATAACACCAGCTCCTCTACGTTCATTTAAACACAGTGCGCCTGCGTAAGGTCAGATCTCTACTTGGACGTCTCAGTGTGTTGGTGTGTGTGTGTGTGTGTGTGTGTGTGTGTGTGTGTGTGTTGTACCTGAAATGGAGCCTTGCCAGTCAGACACTGGAAGACGATGGTGCCTACGCTCCACAGGTCAGCCTTGGCGTCGTAATTCTGTGACATGATCACCTCAGGAGCCTGTCAAATACACGTGCTACCTGTAAGCATGCTAATCGTGTTTACGCAAAATTACACACATTATAATCTCATTCGTTTTTTGGCTGCATTAAACGACACATAATGTAGGAAAAAGGCTATTTATATTATAATATATTATACCGTTTATTTTCACTAATCAGGGTAGCTTTTATGGGCCTGCATTAAATTTCTATTTACGTGATGAATATATATATATCACTTAAATTTGTATTAAATGTTATTAAATCCCAGTGCTGTTATGTCAGTGAAGGTTTGTGCTGTCTTGGAGTAGCATTCCAAAGAAAAACAGGAGAGAAGCTTATCGTTGCCTCGTGAACGGATGCTGTAGCTTTGTGGTCATGTACGGTAGAGAAAACCATTCAGGAGAAGCTGGAAAGGGAAGACTCACCATGTACATGGGAGAACCACAGAGTGTGGCGGCCATCGTGTTCCCCTGCAGGTACCGCGCGAAGCCAAAGTCAGCTACACGCACACAGAGAGAGAAATTATTGCACTGAATATTTTAAACTTGACACACAAATAAACAGAGCTGAACAATAGTGAAGTAAAATCAATCAAGCCGATTTGAAGGATAAAAAAAAGAAAAAGAAAAAGGAATGCTCTTGAAAGGTTAGAGATAAATACGAGTCCCTGATATCTAAGCGTATCTTAGGCTTCCTATAAGCACGGTATGCGAAGCCGTCATATGTACAGGACGATTTTACTTTTGATTTAGCTTCCGACTAAAAAGTGGAACGCTAGAGCAGGAACATAAAAATATTGCTCAAATATTGTTGGTGTTGCTAATACCAATATCAATCCACTTGAAGAACATTTTTATTTTTATCTCTTTCTAGTTACATTTAATGGTGTGGGATGTCCACGACGAAGCCTTTGCAGATCTGGGACAAGCTTTACCACTGACTGACACAGGAGACTCGTTCCTTAAATACTAAATAAACGTCTTGCGACAGAAAACCTCCATCTGTAGGATCTTGGTCCTGTCATTCAACACCAATCAGAACAGCGCCGTGGTAAAACGCGAAGTGATTTTCGTCATTCAGAGAAACGACCCACGTATACTGTACATGGCCAGTATAAGCTGGTCATGGTGGTTAGATTAAGTGAGTCAGTGAGATGTCTGACCCAGTTTGATGCAGATGTTGTTGGGGCTGACTCTGCGACCCGCGCTGTAGGACAGGAGGATGTTCTGCGGCTTCAGGTCCCTGTGGATGATGCCTTTACTCCGCAGGACGCTCATCGCGCCCGCTATCTGCTGCAGGAAGCTCCGGATGGTGTCCTCGCTCAGAGAGCCTCTGGCTGGAAGGACACGGGTCAGTGAGAAAGCAGCGTACGGGAAACTGTGTGAAAGTCACATTTTTCTTGGTCCGGCAGCCAAACAAAGCGGTGCATAAGCGAAGAGCGGTTTATAATAACATGTTTTCGGAACGCAGAACGGGGATATGTGGTAAGATAAATCAAATGGCGATAAATCATGCACGATTAAAAATTGTGAGGAGTTGGAGGTGATGAGCCGAGGAACTCACAGCGGCAATTCAGAAACAAATCGAACGCCGTGAGATTCCTCCGAATAAATGATGAGCGTCCTGCACTGAGCTCTTTTTGGCACAACTTAAAAGGCCAAGGTGGACGATCCAGCAGGACCCGGACGTTAAAGCACTGGTTTTTATTTGATCCACAGATTTGGATTAGTGAATAAAGAACCTCTTAGAGCCCCTAACACCAAGCTTAAGATGAGCTTAATCGGCCTCACTGTGAACCGAATTCGCTCCATTCGACAGATATGTGTAAAAACAACATGCTTCTTTTAGGCACTTTGAAAAGTCCAGCACTGTTATAGCTCACCCAAGCCCTGCCTTTCCTGCCCCGTTCACACCCAGTGCTGTGTCGAAGGGGTATTTTTAGCCCTAGTGTTTTTCCATAGCAGGAAAGCAGAGACTGACAGGTGGATGAGGTCAGGGTGTCGACTGTGTCTCGCCAGGCTGGGACTGCAGCCATGGCACACAAAAAAAGCAAGGTAAGAAGAAGGCTAAAGAGGGCTTTCGACACCGAAGGACAAAAACAGCTCCTCCGAAAACTCTGACAAGTCTGTAATCAGGTCAGGTCCGACGCGGGGGCTGAAACAGCACACGCACATCATAAATATAGCCTGGAATTTTTAAGTTCGACGAAACACAGAGCTTCGGGAGTGAGAGAGAGTGCTGTGTTTGTCTTTAGGTGTGCATCGCCTGACGCAATCACGCTCTATTTTAGGTATTAATGACTGGAGGTTATTCTTGGAGTGACTCGAGAGGAGTCGTGCGCGTAAATATGGCTCGAGTGCTCTTTCTAAAGATTTTAACTCATTAAAACCCTAGTGTGTTATTCAGATATACGTCCTAAAGCAGATTATTCGGTAAGTACTGTTAATAATAATCAGAAACCAAAGCTTCACGGGGTTATATGTTAATGTGGAGAGGACTGGAATGTATTTACATCATGTTCTGCTTTTAAACTTTTAAATAAACAAACAAGGAGAAAAGTGTTCCATGACCAGAACGACGACTGCAGTTAGCAATCAGCACGGACGTATTTCTTTCTTTCTTCACATACTACATTACCCATCATTACACAACTCGTGAGTCACGATACAACCGAGCCCAGCATTGGCACAACCTTCTGATCAGTAGGCTGGAACCCTAAACACTGGTCCACCTGTGGGTCTATGACTTACTGATATGATGGAGCACAGACATTGCAGTGCTGGTGGATGTGATGTGAGGGCTCCAAAATGCTGATGATTTGTATTCATGCTAAGTTATGAATATGGAGACAAGGGCTACTGTAGTCAGTACTTACAGTGCAGGTAGTCTGCCAGATCTCCACCGTTGCAGTACTGAGAAGACAGAAAGGCAGAAGAAAACAGGCTGTTGGTTTCCGTGAGGAATTTAGCGCCACGCAAACAACAACGGCACGGCTTTTAATCATTTCAGAGTTTAATATCACTATAAATGTAAACTGAAGGTGAACACGGATGTGTGAAACACTCTACCGCTTTATAATCTCAGTGCTCAGTCCTTGTCTCTACACTCATTCGACGTTTTATTTGGTTATACAGTAGTGTGTGTTGTAGTGTGAGTGTATCAGGTACAGTACTGTTCCTAGGCATTTTTTTTAAACACCTTAATATCACTGCTGGATTAAGAAGCAGCCAACAAACCCAGCCAAGGGTAGAAGTGATCTACAGTACATTACAGTTACAGATCATAAAAGTCTGGACTTACCTCCATGACGAGGTAGACGCAACCTGAGATTTCCTGTTCGTCAAAAACAGACAGGAAGAGTATTAATGGAAATCAGCCATGCCATCTGTCATCATAGAAAAGTTACCTCTGATTGTTACACAGCACAGACGCTCGAGACTCCGTCTATAAACGTGCAGGACGCGTTTTCCAGACTGCGCGTCTGATAAAAACTGGTATATGACTGGTATGTGAAACCCTCCAAGCGGGCAGACTGTCGGCCAGCTTGATGAGTAAATACCCTTGAATTGGAGTTGATTCTGACATTTAACCTCACTGCTGCGGTACGTCTTTCAAATCCACTCTGACGGCATAAATCACCAGAAAAGATACAGCTTCACGTACATTTCTGGAAGCAAGCGCGCGCAGGTAGTTCAGGAGACGTCTTCTCAAGCCTAATGCATATCTAAGGGTGTCATATTGCCTGACCTAGATTAAATCTAGAAACATGTTTAATGATGTAGTGTTTTAATATCACTGTGTATTTATTACAAAAGCACGCGTCAGGAAGCGCCAGAGTTTAAGAGCGCTAAAACCCCCTGACTGCTTTTTGGACTGTCTGTCCATCCGGTACTAAAGGTTCTAACTGCATGTGCCTCTGATCTCCTGAGCAACAATACAAATGTAAAGTATAATAAGCTTTTTTCTCCAGATTCAACACCTATTTCAGGTTACACCCTAACACACATTTAACACTGTTAACCATAGTCCTTGCTAAAGTTTCGTTCTTATTAATAACGTTATTAGGATTGCGTAACTGTTTTCGCAAGACTGTGACTATTCAAACCGTGGCAGCATTAAACAAGCTCATTAAACTGTAAACTCTAATCCGTCTTCGTTAGAGGAACAGAGTTCCTACGGAGAGCTGGCTACGGCGCGGTGCTTGTTTAATACACCCATTGTTCTGTACAGCACACAGCGCGGGCTGTGTGTGTGTGTGTGTGTGTGTGTGTGTGTGTGTGTAGTGGAGTGTTGCCTTTTAACTGGGAGAGACGGTTTACTTATTCCCCGCCCTGCCACACTCACACACACACACACACACACACACACACACACACCCTGCTCAGTAATAACTACCTTTCCTGCTAACATAGGCCACTGAAGTGGATAATTTAGTGTCTAATATCAAACCTGATCATCATTTCGATGCTTAAATTTAAAAGCAAGGGCTTCTGAGCCCATTGCTATGAAAACAACACATCAGAGCATTAAAACTGCTTCCGTCAACCACCTGCCGTGAAATCGACACCAAGGGTCTCCGGAGTCCTCCTGCTCCCTTCTCACGTCAGTGATGTTCGTACAAAAGGCAGACTAAAGTGTATTTCAACGAGTCAGTGCTTTCATTTTCTCAAATAATGCACAACTTTTACATGGAGTTACCTGGAATCCTAAAGAATCATTCTAGGTTGATTTTCACAAAAGCATCACACAATTAAGATCATCTTAACTGAGCGAGAGAGAGAGAGAGAGAGAGAGAGAGAGAGTGTTCAGTACTACTGTATCGTGTTGTCACATGACTCGGATGCCCGACTGTGTTCGCAATTCATAAAACATTTAAATGATTCACAACCAACATCCTAATATCATAAAGCTGAGCATCACCTTTCCATTCGTTCACACTCGCACTCGGTTTCCCACATACCTGAAAATCCAGTAACCCGACGATGTTTTCATGTTTCAGCTCCTGTCAGACAGGCAGAAAGACATC
This sequence comes from Notoglanidium macrostoma, assembly GCA_030068235.1. Classification (NCBI taxonomy): domain Eukaryota; kingdom Metazoa; phylum Chordata; class Actinopteri; order Siluriformes; family Auchenoglanididae; genus Notoglanidium; species Notoglanidium macrostoma. The sequence continues at coordinate 23,223,569 of JAQQZR010000039.1, read as the reverse complement.
ACAGGTGGTTGAACGAACAACAGAGACGAGAGTAAGGTTTTACCGATGCTACATCATTACCTACCTTTAATATTTTGATCTCTTTCCCCAGAAGCCACTGCGACTTGGCTAAATTCTTCTTGTTTATGCACTTCACGGCAACTTCAATCTCATGTCTCTGTTCAGCGGAAAAAAAACAAAACATTTCTCAGCCTCAGGAAGAAACAAAAAAGCAGGCGCTCAACGTTCAGCAGATTACTTCGCTGGATTTTTGGCGTGTGCTGTTATAGAAAAATAATCGGCGACAGGGACGCCTGGTTTACTATTACCACCACAAAGACTGTTATTTTCCTGTAACGGCAATGTCCTGAAGTGTGTTTCCCTTCTGATAACACGACAGTTTCGTTAATTAAAGAGTGACGAGTGACACAACTCATCCTGCGAAGAAACCAGAAATCGCTGACACTGGAGACTCCTTCCCCATAAAACCTCACCAGATCACCAGTCAACAATAATAATTGTTTAGTATTTATTAAAATGTACTTAATAAACAGTTCATAGAGAGGTATAGTTAAGAAAAGTTGTCTTTAATAAGTGGTCTCTGATCTTGATGTGTCTGTATGACAACAAAGCCATGTTGGTGCAAAAGAAACATGCACACCATTTATTTAGTAATGAATCATGTCTAAACGTTAATTGATTAATCAATCAATCAACTAATTAATTACTGACACTTGAAATTCACAGCTGACGTTGATGAGTGCTATTATTATTATTATTATTATTATTATTATTCACCGACACACTCAGAGTAATTAGATATTATGAGCGTGTCCAAGACAGACATGAGTCAGGCTACATTTCCACGTGACAGACGTTAATAACAGATAGTTAGTTATAACGTGCTTATTACCTCTTTGTGTCTTCCTTTAAACACCACCGCGAACGCACCGTGTCCTATCAAATCCTTCCTGCTGAACTCGTATTTTCCGACACTCTCCATCGGTAAAAAGGCTCAAAACACACAGACAAACCGAGGCAAGTCGTCCAGGCTTCTTCATAATAAACTGTCAACATGAACGCTCATGATGCTTCACTTCAAAACACGCGCGCGCACTAAACAAACAGTGGCAAAGAAGTTACAAAACACACTTAAAACTTGTTCAAACTCTGCTTTAAAATCTTTCTGTGTTTATATAGACCTTTAATCTCTCTCTCTCTGTGTGAGTGTGTGTGTGTGTGTGTGTGTCTCTGTCTGTCTGTCTGCTTCAGGGGTCACCGGTTGTTTTTGTTTTCTAGCTTCGCCCACCTGCTCAGAACAAATCCGGCCGCGTCCCAAACCGCACACTACACACTAAACACTACACACTTATCTTCGTTTTTGGCATACTATTTGCTCGATTTTTACTCACGTCCACACCACGAAATACCAAATGACTACCTATTAACCACCGTAGTGCACTGTATAGTATAAAGAAAGCATCCGTTTATACCCTACGTAGTGCTAGAGTGTAGTAAATGTAGCGCTATTTCGGATACAGGCCAACTGAGCGCCGCGCATGCGCACATTGCATATACGAGCGGTCACCAGGGTAACGCTGCTCCGCCCTTACACAACACACAAGCGCTCGAGGGCACCAGAAAGTAATAGAAAGTTCTATTACGTATTTATAGCACGTTTGTAAACTAGAAGGCTAGACTTTCAGGGTTTATTAACTTATTAAGGGACAGAGAGAGAAAAAGAGAAGCTTTTCGTAGCTGGTTTAATGTTCTAAAGTAGAACAAGAACTAACACTGCAGATGTTCATGAAGATTAAATGAAGGTAAACAGCTAAAAGTATGATGGTTCATTCTTTGATGAATAAAAAAATTTAATGGTTGGCAAATTTCTGTGGTATCAGAGGAATAAAACACTTTAGGATGTGCTGTTATATGAAAAAGAATGAACTTCATTATAAACTTGGCTACATCACATCACCCTGATTACTTTCCTATAACTACACATCCTTGTGTGTTCCGTTCTTTACATCCACAATGGAAATTCCTGGGAATTGACAGAGTTTGATGAAGATTTGCAAGGTTAAGCTTCATGGACAACGCGATGCGCCTTCAAATTTGTCCAAGTGACAAACAAGAAGTCATCGTATAATAACAGATTATGACTCAGGTCTAGTTCCTGGATTGATGAAATGGTTATTTACACGTTAGCAGCGCCCCCGTGTGGCCAAAGCAGGATGTAAGTGATGTTAGAAGGATTCACGTGTTTATTATGGGAGACACAAATTAAAAAAGCTCTGCGTTTGAATGTAACCAGTTTTGGTGACACTTCTGCAGCTAAGCATGGCGGTGGGCATTAACAATAATTTTAGTTTCCTTTAAATTAATCCTTAAATGTTCTTAAGAACAATCTTGCACCATGATCAACACTTTGAGGACCTGATTGAGCTCCATGCAAACATGTTTCAGTATACAGTATTTAAGAACTGTTTATAGCAGAAAGTGTCAAAACATCATTTTCCCATCCCTGCCTGCCACAGATATGTCCAAATGGCAACAGTTACCAATAAATCATTTCTGATTTTCTTATTGGGCGGTGCGGTGGTTAGCACTGTCGCCTGACAGCAAGAAGGTCCTGGGTTCGATCCCTGGGTCACCCAGGGTGCCTTTCTGTGCGGTGTTTGCATGCGTGGGTTTCCTCCGGGTGCTCCGGTTTCCTCCCACAGTCCAAAAACATGCAGATTAGGTCAACTGGCTAC
>JAQQZR010000039.1:23162535-23203802 GCA_030068235.1 Notoglanidium macrostoma | reverse complement strand
CCCCCCCCCCCCCCCCCCCCCCCCCCCCCCCCCCCCCCCCCCCCCCCCCCCCCTAAACTTAATATCCTTAATTGAAGTGAAGGAATTCAAAGTAAATGTGACGTCAGGCCATTTACCCTGCACTGCTCTGGTGTTTAATTGGTTGAAACTGGTCCTTTTTAGTTACGGAATACAACCAGCATTAATCTTTTAATTTAAGAAATTCTCCAAATTCTTTGTATCGCTGCGCTTTAAGTATTATTATCTCGTCTGTGGAAAAAAATAAATAAAAAATGAGTCCACCCACCCCAGCCTATGCCGTAGTAGTAGAAGTGCTTGCTGCCCTCGGAGCCAAACACTTTGATCACCATGCTGTAAAGATGAAGTCCTTCCACCAGCATCCAGGCGAACGCACACAGGAAGAAGAAGTGAAGCAGCACCGCCATCACCTTACAGGGCAACTACAGGACAGAGAAGAAGGGTCAAACATGCAATTATATACCCATGGGCCTGTAAAAGAGGGAATTTAGGTGTATAGTTACTGACTACACCCAATTTGCCACCCCCTCAAATGGATAGAGTCCACCCTGCAGGACCACTGCTAAGGGGGTATTATTTGCATTCCTGGTTCAGTAGTGACATAGCAGCATGGTAGTGTGTGTGGAGCAGGGCTGATGTTTTCTAACACCTCACCTTTAACACCTACCAGGTTTGTGAAGCAGTCCAACAGCCATTCAACACAGATCACAAACTGACAGGACCATTAACTCACGCTGAGCATTGGAAAATATGATCTGACTACACACCTACTAGGGGAAACAGGGTTACTAACCAAGTGAAGCATTTAAAACAGAACATAAACTGTACTTATAAACCCATCACGGTTTACAAATCAGGCACTGGGAAATGGAGACACGGGGTTCACATCCAGTAGAGATGTGTAATGAAATGACATTATGCTCTGCTCCAGGAGTGAGAGCGGTCGCGTCCTCAGACGGGAGATCAGAGCTGAGGAAATGAAATCACTTTGGCGCTTTATTGAATCTGTTTGAATGCCCCTGCTGGAGGCACGCGAGAAGATCAGCACATCCATCTAACTTTACCTTTGCCTTGACAATTCACTGCAACAAGACGTCTCCTGTTATCCCTGTTGGAAGAAAACATCCTGCTGCAAGAAAGGACATAATCGTATTTGCTGTACGCACTCCATAGTAATAGGCATCATGACCGGGGAAATGTTGATTATAACCGTCTGGCTGTTTTTGTCATGCGGTCACTCAAAGCGCGCATCAGGACGGAGTCCGACTGGAAGAAAAAGCAGGTCCGCTTTAACTGAGATGTAACTGTCGTTAAAAAAAAACCCCCAAGGGAATTATCTCTATGGCCGTTACATAAACACAATGGAAACAAAGACAGTATGGCTCTCATGGAGCTTGACGTTTTTCTTTTACTTTTAGCATTATTAATCTCCAAGGAGGCAATTGTTTTTTTTTTCTCATGCCCCAACATGGAACAAAACACAGGGTCAGAGCCTCTGAAGAAGTTAAGGGTTTCCCTTACTTTTTAAGAAGCCTGGGATGTGAATTTACAGACACTAGAACATTCAGTCCTGAGGTACCAGAACAAGTAAGATACAATGGGTTGAAAGGGAGCGAGAATCACGTACAGGCAAAGACGAGGATACTTACCGTCCCAGGTTCAAAGCGGAAGCTGATGAGCAGCAGGATCTGGGCTACCAAGATAGCGAAGGACAGGTTAGCATGGATGTGATAGCGCTGGTTCCGGATGGTGCTCACAGACCTACACACACACACACACACACACACACACATTAGAAGCATGCACAGAGACAGCTAGCTATATGAAACACAGTGTCAGAGTGCATGAATATGCTATCTCGGCAAAACCAGCATACTCACGAGAGCACAGCGAAGGTGACCAGGGTGATGGCCAGACAGAAGATGGAGATGGAGCAACCCACGTAGGTAATGGTGGAGAGTGCCACTTGATGGTTCCTAGGGAGCTGTGCAGGACAAAACAGAGCAATACAGATTACGTTGTATTTTACCTGCTATAAAACGACCAGTAGGAATAACCACAGGCTGGAAAAGATTCTGTTCACTCCTGTGGAAAAAAGAGATTTTAATTCAGTATAAAGACACTCCAGGAAGCGCTCCGTCTTTTCTGTTGTCTCCACAGGAAACCGAAATGAAACCAAGGACAGGAGCTTAAAAGGCAGAGCAATAAACTATAGTCAAAGGACTTGCAGGTAGACTTGTAGCTTACAACTTGCAACACCTCAACAAAACTATGATAAAAGTCGATTCATCCATCCATCCGTTATCTATACCACTTATCCGTCAGGGTCACAGGGAAGCCGGAGCGAATCTTCGGGCAAGAGGCGGGGTACACCCTGGGCAGGTTAATATATCGCAGGGCAAACGCAGAGACGAACAGATATTCATACACACGTTCACACCTATGGGCAAATTAAAGTAGCCATTTAACATAATCTGCATGTCTTTGAACTGTGGGTGGAAACCAAAGCACCCGGAGGAAACCCTCACAGACGCAGGGATTCAAACTCTTAAAATAAAGGCCCCAGTTGCCGCTAGGCTCAAACCAAGAAACTATTTTCTGTGAGGCGACAGTGCTAGCCACTGCACCACCATGCCGTCCAGATAAAATCATATTTAAGTGAAATCTCTATCACATTAGATTAGTAAACTGGAAACTAATTAAAAGCCCCATCAGTCTCTTCCAACCACCTATTCCACACTGACGCTGCTTGAACAAAACCACATTTCTTTTCTGGATGGATATTTATGTAAATATGTTATAAATAGGTCCACTTTATCCAGCCTCTGAAAAGGTCAGAAACCACAGGGAGGTTGGAACGACGTGAGCCGAATAAACACTGAAATTCGCTCACACCAGGAATTCAATGCAACGTCAAAGGTTACATTTGACTGATCCGGTTGCTTTCCATATATGTAATGATAAAGTTAACCTGGAAGATCTTTTTTTTTTTCATCCATTTTAAACCAAGGATATTTAACTCTAACATCTGGTCAATTCATTATTACAAAGCATTTGGAAAAATAAATGTTGCTCTAACAGTTGCACTTCAGAGTAAATTATGCAGGGTGAAATATCAACCGAATCACCCACTGAGAAAAGAATTATATTCCTAACTGTCTCTGCTTTGATCATCATTCTGAGCACTACATTTCAAGCTCAGGTACACTGACCAAGAGCCAAAAGGACTCTGACTATTACTTCTGCCTGGTGGGCTTCGGATCACCTGGAGAAATCGGATCACCCGGAGACTTCCTTCAGGCTCGTCCGCATGCAAATAACGAACCCCGGTTCAATAAAAAAAAAAAGTGTCGGTGTGAAAATAATCACTTTGAAACTCAATTAGATTGCATTACATTTTCAATAAATACCATGCTAAACTCAGATAATGAAAAAGTGTTTTTTATTTCCCTATTAAATAAAAGCAAAGAGCCTCCATGTCCCTTTGCGGTCTCGTAAAATGATTGTTCCCATAGCTGGACATTATGCGTGCTAGAACTTCCTCCTGTTTCGTGACTATGGAGGACCCAGAATATCTCCTCAGTGAACATCCAAAAAAGGATGATCCTCAGCATGGAAGACTGTGGCAAGCCGCTAATTAAAGCCTTAAGGCAGACAGAGTTTAGAAGTGCAGCTGGAACAGGCCTGATTGGTGACGGACTTTATTTACGAAAAGCCAAGCTGCACTGCACCTGGGTCACAAATCATTTTCATCACTCCGAAATTCATCGGTTGGTCATTTGGAGTTGTTTTCTGACTGGAATTTCTGAATGGATGACGATCCTTGATGCATCGATACTGATACTGGCTACAGCGATTCTGCGCTCGTTTTCTCATAAACAAATGCTCTGATACCAGCATCTGAAAGCACATGATACTATGTGGAATAAGCCTAGTGCATGATGCTAATGAATAAACGACACGGCCATCTGGACTTATTTTACAATTAAAACAACAAAGCAGAAAATATTAAGAGGAGGAACTGAAGTGTCTTCCTACGATACAAGGAACCCGACGAAACGTCTAAAGTACATAAAACTCAGCACGAGGAGTTCATTGTTAACAGAGCACTAGAGCAGGGGTCAGAACTGCATTGTCTGGTACGTGACTGAAAGCTTATTCCAGGTTTTACCAGGAATAAGGGGGTTTTACCCCGCCTCTCACCCCAAGATGCTGGGATTGGCTCCGGCTTCCCCGCGACCCAGACGGATAAAGCGCTATAGATAATGGATGGATGGAGGAACTGTCGTAAAAGTTTTATATTGAATTGACACAGGAGTATTATATATTTCTAGCCGCTTATTTATTGTGTTAAAAAAACCTCTCAGCTCAAATTTATCCGAGAGCCACATGCGACCGACGAAAAGAGCCAAATCTGGCTCGTGAGCCACAGGTTCCTGACCCCTGCATTATGACTCTGCAGAAAAAATGTTTAAAAAACAAAAGAACGCACTTAGCCGGTAAGTTGTTCTCGTCGACGGCTCCGCCAATATCGCTCATTACCAACCAAGGATTTAGATGCAATGAAAAAGAAACGTACTGTAGTGTAAGCTGTACCGAAGCTCTTATCTAAAGTGAAACAAAACCTGCTGAAACGACTTAGTAATGTCATAACGTTGATCCTCGTCGCGTATGTGCTTGAACATGTGCGTGTCCACTTTTCATAAACGTAAACAGAAACAGATTCCAAAAACGTGCTGAAAAAGGCTATCCTTGACATATCTCGCCATGCCATGGCTCTTATTCAGTGTCTCCTAACCACTTTGTTATTTATGAGCTGACAATCTCCTCTGGCCCACTCTACTCAGCCCACACACTCGGCCTCCTGTGAGACACTCGCACACAATGCTGCGCTTCAAATTAACCAGATACAAAATGTACTCCCTCTCTCTCTCTCTCTCTCTCTCGAGAATCTTCTCATCTTCTTCCATCTCCTCTGAAGACTCTGTGAGATTTAGTGAGCTCTTCAGCCAATCGTAACGTGTATGCTTTTGGCTGGTTGTCTGTTGAAAACAAAGTTAAGCATCTGATTCAGTAAGAAACGTTTGTTTTGGGGGTTTTTTTGGGGTTTTTTTTTTTAGAGATTCCCACTGAGAGCTGACCTTAATGTCTGAGAAAGTGAGCTTGGCAAAGATGGATGTTAGTCTCAAGGACTGTACCTTACTGTTTCTCACCAATCCAAAAAAAAAAGCTTAAAATAGACTATGGTGAAATATAGCTCTGTAGTAATAATCCTAGCAGAACGTTAAGGTCCGTGTTCATATGGTGCACGCTTAACCACACTTAACGGAGGCTCGCCCACAGAAATCCCCTTAAGACCGCAAAAAAATACGCGCTCTCCCCTTCCTTCCTCAGGACATGTGGGGCTCAGGAACCCTGCTCCAACCATACTGCTGGACCACTGACTGGACTCCAAAATCAACCTAACCACATCAATTAGCATGGAGGCGGTGAATTTCTGGAGTAGCACCAAAGAGTAGCGTTGAACAGAGATGTAAAAAACAAATGTCGAGTGAACGTTTCCCTGTATATAGTCTGGCGCTACTAGGAAAATTTATAGTGTTATAATTCTTCTAATAATCAAAAGATGATCGTTAAATGATTATGCAGCCGAGACCAGTAACATCTGGTGTATAAACAATTAGTGCATGCAGAGCTTCGAAAACATGCTGTTCAATCAAAGCACTAAAACAAGCACTAGGAAACAAAATAAACTAAATCATATCAAACAGGGTAAATGATAAGATGTTAACTACAAGAGGTCTGAAAATCAAATAAACATAATGTCAGACATCTTCGTATTAGATTTGTTTCAGACATTCCATAATGATATAGTGTGACCCATGACAGTTAAACTCATTACCTCATATTATTTTTGGTTTGTCTGATAAATCTATCTTTGGTGCACTGTATTTTATTGTAAAGGAGACAGTGTGTACTGACGGTATAGTGATTATATCCCTTACTGTCCAGGTAACAGCGAGAACCTTCCAAGCCTACTTCATTACATCATTTGGATTTTTGGCAAAATTTATGCGAAAATTATGATAATTATTTTCGCTGAAACAGAAGAAGATGTGTCTCTAGCGCAAACCATGTGGCGCTCCTGACGCCGTTAGAGCTCCTGATTTATCTACTGGTCCTCATCTCGTCCAGATGCAATTACTAATTTATTCGCTGGTTGTTGGCACCGTTTCTCGGTCTCAGTAATGCAGGCGAGCATTGCGCAAAACACAAAATTTTCAACACAAAATTTCTTTGTCAAACAAACATAATGTGAATTCTGTATGCCGAGTGTCCCAGGGGAAATGGACGACGTCATCATTCTTTTTTGGGAAATAAACAACAAACCGATTTGTTGAATGTGTTCTGAGCAAGTGGTAGCGCATGAGGCGCCGCGAAAACGATCATGGCTTCAAACACGGACACCGATTGCAGCTCTCGAATAGCGACAGTCTTCCAGCCTTTTCGCGTCACGGTTTTGTGGTATGTGTCAATTTGCACAATGGTTATCGTTGGAAATTTAAAGCACTACAAATTATTAACAACTACGGTCATGACATCTGGCTCCACTGTCCATCCAGCAGCAACTGCTGATCCCAATATAGCCTGGACTTTACTATGCTCACACTCACCTGAACTCTATCACACCTATTTACTGTTTTCGTGCGATCATTTTTCTTTTCTTTCAGGTTCTCTGTGAGGTTTTTCTACTCCTTCCTATTTCAACTCTGAGCTTTATTTCCCTGTTGTCTTCCTTTTGCTTTCTCTGTGACTTTGACCGAGTTTATGTTTATTGTATTTGCCCCATTATTTGACTTCTGCCAGTTTTGAACACGATTCTACCTGCTCTTTTGGATTGTTAGCATCCAATATGACGCCCAACCACAAATGAGTTTGCCACCAGTGATCTAGTGCAGTGATCCTCGAACTGGGGTCTGTGAAGCACAGCTTGGCGGTCCGTTACTATTTTGATTTTGTTACAGAGGTAGATATCACAATCCACATTATCCAAGTTCTTATATTCGGAGGTCCAAGCACCAAAGTCAACTCAAACCTAGTGTGTTCTATAGGTGGAAAGTTCTGAAAAAGAAAGACGAAGGGGTCCTTGGCTACAAAATGTCTGAGAACCTGTGATCTAGTGGATAACTGGACTATTCTCACCTCCACAGGAACCACCTGCATGAGGATGGCAAAGTTGGTCAGGTGGTTGCACACGCAGACCGAGTAGGAAAGGTTGCCTCCAGCTCTCAGACAGCCGTTGTTGGACCATATGCCTTCCTTAGAGCTGAAACACACACGGACACAACACACACGTTACACTCTTTGTTTGGATTTACAGCTTTGTAAGGATTCTACGACGCTCCTAATTTTTCCAGTGGACATCCCTGTCACAACAGGCACAGACAGGTATCACATATTAAACAAACACAACAGTTCAGGTACACATGGCAATCCTTTCTTCATATCTAGGCTCACACTAAACAATGCCACTGTTACGACTATCCATGGCCTCGTTTTCGACAGACCACCCATCTGCAATGCAAACCGCTGTCGCGTGACCTTTTTTGTTCGGCTAAGCTTTCCGCAAAAATATAACATACATCTTTGTGTTGCTCTAAACAAGGCTGGTAGTGTCAGCATGGATTTTACAAACACGTTTACATCAAGCTGTGTAGCACTTTACCTTACTTGGCTTAAATATTACAAGCATATGCTCAAAAGGAAATATGACTTCTGAGTTCAGCAATCCAGCAACACCACACAGAACTATGAAACCAGTCAGAAACCTAATTTCAGTGATTAGATACAGACTCGAGTCTCTGCTAAGGGTTTTTATGCATATTTAAGTCTTATCTAATTTGCGGCCGCGGCTATCTTTCCAAGCACAGACATTCCCCCTGTTTCTCAGGTTTGGCCTCCTATCTTGCGTGAGTAAAATTCCATTAGATACGCCCAGACGAGAGAGAGAGAGAGAGAGAGAGAGAGAGAGCGGAAGGAAGGAGTCACCCTCCAAAACAAACATGAAGTGCTCCTTGCGATTTACAACCTTCCTGCAATCCTAAATTTGGCGGCAGTTATCGGTCCTAAGCGATTTTTCGGTATATTGCTTTTCTTCACACAAGATCCTTTAATAAATAAAATGTATGTGACTCGACCAAAAACCTAAATGAATGGAAAAGACTGTATGACTGTGCTCTAATATACAGCCAAATTTGAGAAGTACATACCGCACACAGAAAAATAAAGTACGTGTGGAACAACAAGCCTGGTCCCATTTACACTTTGGGTTAACATGTAATCTATGGAAGGAATAAAACTGTGTGCTGTTATAGGAAAATAATCAACGATGGGTTATGCTGATGCGACCTAGTGTGAAGGAGACTTACTGTTAGGTTGAATATTTTCCTATAGCATCATGTCTTGAAGTGTTTTATTTATCAGTGAACAGCCAACAGTTACAATTTTTAAATTGTTAACAAATTACCTGTACTTTTTAACCATTCATAGTCACATTTAATGCTGTAGAATGCCCATGAAATAAGTTACATCACAGCAGCCATTCCATCACCGGCATCTCTTTTTTCTCTCTCCTGAAGTTATAAAGACAAAAATCTCAGCTTGTCATGTTGCCGAGAAACTGCAAACCCCTGTCCCGTGGTGGAAAACCTACTGACTGTTACTAATTTGAACACAATGCAACTGTATAAATGGCTGAATTCTATCTGATCTAACAGGATCAATGAACATGTATATTAATGTGAGATGTAAATGCAAGCATAGTACCTACACACACTTCAACAAGTACACAGCACAGTAATTACAGTGTTCTGGCATTAGATATTACGCAAAACACCTTTTGATGTCACACACGTCTGCCTTAATCCGTCCCAAACTCCTGTGTCATTCTTTCATTCGCAGGCTTGCCGTACCCACCTGTAATCCAGGAAGCCGCAGTAGAGCAAGACTCTGTTGCTCTCGTTCATGGCCTGAAGTTGCTGCTCTTTTCTCTGAAACAGATTTACAGAGAATTTACTTTGAAAACAGCGTCTTTAATACAACACATACAACATGATAAATGGCTTTTTCTTACTTCTTTTCCCAATTTGATGAATCATACCCAACATATCAGAGAGGAGAGAGGACAGAGCCAAGCGTTTGCGTTATTTACTCTACTCCCTCAGTGGAGCCGAGGTGCGAGATGACGGTAAGGCTGTCACATCCTAAGCGGACAAAGCCAAGAAATGAGTCAAAACATGGCGTATCACCATGGCAGTGTTTGTGTAAAACGGGAGTGCGCGTTTGGCCAAAGATCTCCTTCTGGCTTTCTAAACGTCGTCTGTTAATGACCTGTAAGGACTAGAGTTAAAGAAGGAGCAGGCAGGAACGGACCGTCGGTAACTGCACACGATGCTACAGTGGAAGTGAGCTGAAGATGAGATCTGGAGAGGTGCCATCCCAGTTGCTGGAGCTCATCTGACTCTCAATGTGGCACAAAAAGTCAGCCAAAGTAAAGACAAAGTCAGAAAACGAGCCAATCCTATGACTTCGATCTAATAAATCAGATCTGGAAGATGACCGTCTTGGCTTGGAGTTGGGGCGTAGTAAAGGACAGGGAAGGGATAGGAAGGAAGACGTTATTATCCATTACAAGGGCAAACAAAATTGGACATATTGGATGTACACTTAATAACTGTTGACAAACACTCAACAGGCAGCCATTATATAGTTCTGCTGCTTTTCAGTGAGTCTGCGTACATTTTTTTATTCTGCTCAATGTGAATGCAGCGCCACAAGAAAAGTCATCTTTAACTCATGCAGCCTCTCAGCTCTCAACAACGACCATGCCAGCTCTAAATACTGGAAATAAGTAATGACACAACTAGCTGCTCCTTCCAGCATTTTCCAAATCTTCCATGCCCTGACTTGGCTATTTGGACGCTTAGCTGTGCTTAACGAGGCTATTAGCCACAGAGCTGTGCCCTCTGAAGGTGGAGACTGTTTAACTAAGCAGGTGCCAGCATAAACAACCATACGACTGCTTTTGTTGTGCAGTGAATAAGTTATATTTCCTGATGGGTGTAGAGCCGGCTATAAACATCTAAAGAACGCTAAGAGCCCAATTATAGCCCAACTGGGAATACTTTGTGTGAGTATGTGTGTGTTGGACAGATATGTAGAGAAATCAGAGGAATAAACAGTAGACATGGAATGAGGGGTGTTATTGATATGTTATGAAACACTCTCTCTCTCTCTCACTCTCTCTCTCTCTCTCTCTTTCACTGTATGTTTTCAGTCAGGACTGATCATTTTTTCCAGATCATATTTGCGATGTGATCCAGCAGGTCCCTGGAGCCTCTGAGCTAATGGCCTGAGGAATGCATGTGTGTGGCCATTAGCGCTTGGCCATTTGACTGTGAATCAAAAAACACTTTCCAAAACTCAATTAGCTGTGTTTTTGAGTACACACACAAAATGCGAGCACATGTATGCACACACCTTGACACTTCCAGGCGCTGGACCTGTATCTTAGCCTGCATTCTTAGTCTCTGTGATCAGATTAAGTGGATATGTATGGATATGGAAAATGTGAGGAGGAAGTCTCGTGTCGGGTGCCTGAGCACCACATCATAGTTCTCTCCTCACCTCATCTCTCTCTCGCTCTCTTCTCTCCCTGTAATGAACAGCCTTACAATTAGTCTTTCAACAAGTAGAGATCTCCTGCATGAACTACACTATAATAGCTCTGACCTGCAATCCTGCAACACAAATGCCTGTGTATGTGTGTGTGTGTGAGAGAGAGCGAGTGTGTAAGTGTTTGATTTTATTGCAGCACTGCTCTGCTCCATAAGACTCCGTCTGTGTGTTAGACTTAAGCAGATCCAGATGGAAGAGGGCAGGGCCATACACCTCATCCCAACATCCCAGAGGAAAGGGGGGGGGTCGCTAGTATAGCAAACACACACACACACACACAAATAGAGCAAAAACGCACACACACCAGCACAGGATGTCTGTCTCCCCCATTAATAGAAAATAATCAACATTCACCTGTCTTATCTGTCTATGAAGAAATCGCCTCATCTCGTCCATCAGTAATACATGTTAATTCTGAAAGTTTCTTGGGTATTACACAAAGTTGTGCATACATGCCTACCACCAAATCATCTATCCATCCATCCATCAATCTGTCTGTCTATCTGTCTATCCATCCACCCATCCATCTTCACACCAAAATGGTTTAATCTATACTGGGAAAAACAAGACTCTTGCCATCAGTAATGCATGTTAATGCTGAAAGATTCTTGTGTAGTATACGAAGTTGTGCCCATCCATCCATCCATTCTTCAGTCTGTCCGTCCATCCATCCATCCATCAGTAATACATATAAATTTTGTAAGGTAATGTACATACTTTATACATGCCTACCAAGCCATCCAATTTATCCATCTGCTGTCCCTCTATCCATTCATCATTCCATCTATCTACCCATCCATTTATTCATCAAACCATCCATCAGTAATTCTGCCAGTACAGACAGTATACCTGCCTACCATCTATCCAACCATCTGTCAAATCCATCCACCTACGTTATCGACTCGCTACATACTCTATTCTATCCCTCAGCTCTTTCACTGCAACGTTGAGAGCTGTGATATTGTGAATAAGTGCCGATCACCCATCTGTCTGTCTGTCTATCTCCCTTTCATTATCTTCTCTCTACATACTCTCTCTTCCATCTTTTTCCCTCCTCAACTCTTTCACCGCTACGTTGACAGCTGCAGTAGCAGGAAGTGATTTTCCACTTGTGAAGTGTTGAGAGAGGGGAAACTCTGACCTGTGCTGACAGTGACCAGACACTCGCGCCTCTGGCTCACCGTTCCACGGCCACATTGACAAGAGGAGAGAGTGACAGCATGCCTCTCTCTCTCTCTCTCTCTCTCTCTCTCTTGCTCTTTCTCTTCCCAGCTATCCATTCATCTCTATTCCCCTGCTCTTACACAGACAGGTGTAACTCTTATGGCTGACTGGACTGAATGAGATATGTGTATGTGTGCGTATTTGTTTGTTGCTTCCATCTGCCTTGCAGCTCTTAGTATGTGCTGGGGAACTATGAAAGTCCTCCAACACTTTATTAACAACAGAAGCCGTACAAAAGAGCACACAGCTCTGGAGTAGCTCACTTTCAAGAGCTAGTCACAGCGAAAGAGAGAAGGAAAAGAGAAAGACCTCATAGGTAGGTAATTACCATGGACCTTTTGTAGAAAATGGAAGAAGCATTTAGGTCTACTGAGTTCATGTAACATCACTTATTCAATTTAGACCTGGAAGGTTAATCATTATGCAATGATGCAACTTCAGTTCTTCGGTGAGGCGATCGGGCAGATGCCATGACGTTATTCTTACCAACCTATCACATGGTAGTGGCTTGCATATTCTTATACTGGGGTAAATTTGAGTCTCACACTGGCACACGCTTGTAATTAAATGTGTGACGTCAAGTTTACGTTTCTCTTGTTGTCGAGAGTCGGTTAGACTCGGGATTTGACCAAATGTTATTCCCAGTTAAGATGTTGACTCCAGTAGTGTAATTCCAAAACTACAAATATACAATTCACAAATTGGCAGAAGTGAACTTCAAATCCCTGCCAAACAGATATTAATTAATCAATCACTGAAACGTCTGGCCTGTCATCCTCACACCAAAATGGTTTCATCTAAACTGGGAAAAACAAGACTCTTGCCATTTGGCTGTTCAGCAGAGATTTCTTGTGCTGTTTCTCTGTGAGCCATTTGTGTGATTGGATTATTTTTCCAATCAAGCGACCAGTGCTGGTCTGTACGGCAAAGGAAATCTCTGCAGAAAGAATCAATGATCTAACAACGCAAATACAGACTGTTAAATAAGACTAAACAGAGAAAAGGGTTTATAAATCTCTCTTGCCCAACAGCACTGTTAAATTCTCAAATCAGAAGGTGTGGATTAATTTTCTATAACAGCATGGCTGTAACATAAATGATAAGGTTCTATTAATACTGTATTGTTTCTATAAGCATAGCTCATTCACAGGGACTACTATAGCAGACGCATGACATGATTTCAGCCTGATAATAAACGGACTAATAAAACGTGGTGTAATTTAACAAAGAAAAATGTATGTTTGTTGATATGACGGAGGTTTCTGCTGGAAGGAGTCTCCAGTGTGAGTGCTTTGTAATTCCCAAAAAACATCTTCCATGGAAGCTGTTCAAGTTGAACCAAAGGAGTAAGCAAACTATGAAATCTAAAGCACTGACTACCGGAAAGTCCTCCATGCGAGAACCTCTTTCTGTGCTTGATCCACCCACGATTACATCACAGTGCCCCGCTGCTCGCGTTACTCCTCAGTGATACGTCATTTAGTCTCCACCCAGTCTCGGTCTCTGCTGTGAAGAACGCAACACTGATTTACTCACACAGGGTCAAACGGTTAAACTAATGCGATGACTCAAGGCTTCAGTGCACATCCTGTGACACAGTGCGGTACACTTTTATCACTGAGAACATGCAATTCAAGTCCTGATAACTAGCTCGACACCACACACGCAAGACGGCTTAAATGAGATAATGGCATTAGATTTAGTTGCTCCCTCCCGTGCAAACGCAAATCATCCGATAAATATCTCTCAGCGCACACACCCTCCGCACAAATACACAGGCTCTGCTGTCATGCGTCTCCCCGCTCTGTGGTGAAGTGTATTTTAGGAACTGCCTGCGCTAAATAAAGTGTGTGGCTGAGCTAGAGATGCCAGGGCACAATGCCACAACACACAAGATACACAAGTCAAGGAACCACTGCCTTTCAATCTTAACTTCTACTCCCTAGAGCCAGCAGTACTCTATAATTGAGCCTATGCACTGGTGAGGCCGTAATTTAGAGAGTCTGTTCTTAGACACACACACACACAGCACAAATGCTAATCAAACTGCTAGCTGGATGCAGGCACAGTCAACTGGCAGGGATATGGTTTAGTGGCTGGCCGACGACTGAACCTCTGTTCCAAATTTATGCCCAACAGCGTGGCTCGGTTCAGGTTAAAAGCCCTTCGGTGCTTGTTCCTGTGCTCCAGGATTTTCACATAATTCCGCATGGAACTATTTCCCGGCTGCTGGGAAAAGCGGACCAATCATAGGTAAGACGTCGAGATCGAACGGACGCGGTAACCGCCAGTCAGCGTATAAAAAAGACGGAGGAGACTCAAAATTTTTTATTCGCGTTGCACAAAATCTTAAATGTCAAGGGAAAAAAAAAGCTGTTTCCAGCTAGCGTTTTCCAAAAGTCCCAAAAGAGCAATCATGTGCAACAGCAGCCAGAGGAAAAATCACTCACAAACTGAAATATGATAAATGATGTGTGTGTGAAAGCGAGAGAGAGAGAGACGGACAGACAAATCCAAGCATGCCACAAAGCCTTATTTAACTTTAAAAAAAAAAAAAAAAACACGGAATGGAGAAAAACGAATGCGCTCCATGAGTCGACGAGCGCTGCATTAATACGACGTGAACCCAAACACAAACTCTGGTTCTTGTTCCGAATCATGGGCTCACGTGTGAAGACTTCCTTCTGAAGGTCTGGGAACTCAAGCATGTAACAGAAACGGAAATGCTAGAACCGAACCTGAACAGGTTTCATCGTTCATACAAGCGTAAAACATTAGGAGAGTGCCGAGTTGCAGATACACCATTTTAATAAGACATTTCAGTACCAGAATTAATCCTAAACACTTCCTGGTTTTTCTTTTATGGTGTAATACCAAGTAATGATTTAACCTTATCAGATGTCTGATGAAATTTCACTTTATCTGCAGAACATCAGTGCTTTATACATGTAGGGAAATAAAGAGACCAAACTGTATTTCTTCTTGTTTGTACTTTTTACTTGGGATGGTGAACGTATTGTGCATGTCATCTCATTTTCAGAGTAACGCTACATCAGTGGTCCTTATTTTTATAAATAAGGTATACTATATATAGGAGAAAGACAGACACTGAAGGTACTAAAGATGTACTCTTGGTGATACCACACTAATGACAGCTTGGTATCTTTATTTCTGGGAATAAATGGTTAAAAATATTAAGTACAGTCTGGTTGTTTTCTGCTCTGATTACACCACAGATGATATGCATATGATATGCACATGCATATTTTCTAAATATATCCAGCCGGCCTTGTTAGGTCCATCGGTGACGTAATGGCCACTTAATACTAATAGTCGAAGGCTTCTTGAGCTGAATTAGGTTTGAACACTAAACTGTAAACTTGCAGTCCTTAAGCTTAACATTTCAAGGTCCAAACTGTATATTAGAGAACTCATCACTCTATAATTTTTGTAGCTCTTTATAGTCAGGGATTTTACAGCACCGATTCAAACAAACAAAAAAAAAGAAAGGCGTCTTGAGCCTATATTCTGGCTGTAAACTGGCGGTGCGTTGAGGAAAATATGAAGGGAAAAGAGTAAAAGCAGGAAGCCTTCCAAGGGTGGGAAATAAATCAGGGCTGTGATGGGAGGGATAGTGTATCTGCTGCTACAGAAATGACAGGAGGATGGTTTTAATCAGGATTGGGAGGGAAGAGGAGGGGAAGATGGGGTGTAGTGCTTAAGATTTGTTTTAGAAGTTAATCGCAGGGGATGACAATGCACTTGGAGAAAAAAGGATAAAAAGATAAGAGGGGATTGAGGAGAGAAAAGACATAAAAGGACGGTAAGACGTAAATATATCAGAGAGAGAGAGAGCGAGAGAGCGAGAGAGATGAGGTTTAAAAAAAAAAAAGAAAGAAAGAAAAGGAGGCCACACATCCCGCAGCTCCTGGCTATGACCAACGAGTGTAAGCCAGACCTCCATCTGCTATTGATCACCAAACCTCAACCAAGAGCGATACAGTAACGAAAGTAAGAATGAGCGGATTTCAAACATGCCAAGAGTGTACGAGAGAGAAAAGGGGAGATAGAGATTCATTCCCACAGGCATCGGGTGTGTCCTGGAAGTTATAAAAAGCCACTGGCACGGCAGAGCGCTTATTATTGTGGTTTAAAAAAGACCAAAAAAAAAAAAAGATCCCATATGTTATGCAGAAGGGAAAGATTATCGGGACCGCTTCATGACGTCCGCGCTTACTTCTTTCATTTCGTTAATGTGTTCTAATTAATCTGTGATTTTGACATTTTGGAAATGCTCCCAGGAAAAACAACAGTTTGTGCTGCAGAAATAGTCCAGACACACACACACACACACACACACACACACACACACACAAGCTAATGTCAGTGTGTAACTTTTAAAACAATGAAAAAGCCCCCAAACAGAAATATTTATACACAAGCACTGAGTAATCTGGGTATTGTTGCATGACAACGTCGTATTCATGGGCTCTGATATTTACATCTAAGTGTAGCACATGGACAAGCGCTCACACGGACACAGACACAGACGCACACAGACGCACACGCACAGGTTTTTGTATGTTCTGTCTGCTGCTTTATTAGGCCATAAAGACAATGCATGCTTGTCAGAAAACTGTTTTTTGGCCTGCTAGATTTGACACTGACCAACAGCGGCATTCTTGATGAAATCACTCTTTCCGCTCCTTGATCTCATGCCATCGATGTGATGTGTTTCCAATACAGGAATACCACAGGAAAGGAGAAGAGGAGTAGAAGAGAGCGGTGGAGAGGTGAGGAGGAGAGGAGGTGAGGTCCTGTCACTTGGCATCGTTCCCTTTTCTCTGTCTCTCTCTAACGCGGTCCAAAGGTAATAAATCACGTTTGGAGCCAGGAGCAATCATCACACACACACACACACACACACACACACACACACACACACACGCACACACACACACACACACACACACACACACACACACAGTAGCTATGGTACATCTCTGGGAATCTAGCATGAGAATGAGCTGCTTGAACCACAAAGCACTGATAACACACTTACTAGGTAGAGGACATACACACATTGCTTGTTTTACCATCCTTATGCGCTTCCCTTAATGTAAAGTGCTAATTAATGCCACACCTGAATCTAACTCTAACCTTGGCTCAGGAACATTTTAGCCATTTTTCAGAATAAAAAAAAAAAAAACTAGTCTTTTTATTTATTTTTTTTAAATGCCTTGTGGATAGCAGTCAAAGATCAGATATCCTTATTTGGTCCCCACCAAGATATAAAAGCATACATGCATACACACACACATAAATAGAGCATTAATACGGTACACGCTAAAAGCGTGCATCCTTTTTAACATGCCAGCTCAGGGCTGAGCCCAAACAATCATGCTGTAAACGATCTTGCAATTTAAAACGACAGGACATTTTACAGGTTGTTTTTTTTTTTTTACCCCAAAATGGCAACCTGTGCAGAAGCACCGACTGGCCTTCATTCTGTCTTACAAACAATCGATTATTATTTAAATCACCTCCATTTTGACGTGATGATTAGGAACCCAGTGATATCTTACAATGAATTTAAAAAAAAAAGAAAAGAAAAGAAAGAAAAAGACAAAGCAGTGTTACACCCTAGATTTTGTCCTTTGATTACCAACTGATTTCCTACAATAATATTAGTTCCTTCATTTTCTCATAGAAATAAAGAGTAGATGAAAATCCAGGAGTGCTACGAGCACTAACACAAATAAAGTCAAATAACTCTTTGCAAATTCTTGATATCGAAATATTTCTGATATTCTGATATAACTTCTGATATGATTCTGAACTTCTAACACAATTTTCACAATAACGATTAATATTCGGCATCCTTTTAAACCGTGATGAAGCTCCTGTCTTCGCCAATGCTTATCTGTTTACTGTCTTTTTATTCCATTCTTCTTTCGTTTCTGTCCGTGCAGCCGAGCACAATAGCGTCTTTTACGCATGTTTTACAAATTATGCCTTTGTGAATGATCTTCAGGCCCAAAAACATGTTTTTGAATACCTTTTTCATTATTGATTATTATGATTATTATTATTGCTTGATGTGATTATCGATTATTAAATTACTCCCCAAAAATCAAAATGACAACAGATGTTCAAGAAATCCAGATGTGGTTGTGAAGTGCCTGTATTTACATATTGGAACTGAACAGGTTTTTATATTTCATAATGTGAAAACGCTTGCCAGTAAAACTCAAATATTCAAGTCTAATGTTTCCTGAAGGAATTTGGCAGAACGGCCGCAGTGACAAATCGCTCCCTTTGATCAATCTGTGCACTCAAATGAACCTGGTCTTAAAGACTATCGTGACATGTCTTTACAATGCCGTAGCCCTTCTCCAGTGATCGTTCTTCCTGATTTCCACCTTCGCGCCTTTCTGACCCAGTTCCGCTCCACACTCCAACCTCCAGCCCTTTCCGTTCTTTTCCCTCTTTTCTTTCAGTTCTGAGATGGAAAGGTCAAGCTTTATCCACATCCTCAGTGAAGTAGAGGGCAGCGCTGTTTTTAGGTGGCTTTGGCAGACATTTAAACAGCATACGTTACGAGTTTCTTTCACATTCCCTGCCTCTTTCTATTCAACTCACACTTTCTCTCTCTCTCTCGGCATTCTGCAGCGTGATGAAATTCAATACTGGCTCTCTGATTGTATTGTTGTTGTAACACAGGGACACGGCACACCATTAAGAGCAATCAGAAGTTTTTTTCACTCCCATTTAACATCAACATCAAAGTAAATCTGAGACTCATGACTCTTTGCTTGAACGTTTATGTAAATGGTATAAAAGCCTGATTTCATCCTGGTATCAAAGTGAAACTGTTGTGGCATTGATTTTTATTGGGTGCATTTTGCCGTGTTCCTTTGTCAAACACCACAAACTACGTTCCACACACATAAGCGGTGCTCAAAAAATTGGAGTGATCATATTATCGGCAGGACGCCAGGTCATATTTGAGCTGTGCTCACACAGGAAGAGAAAGCTTCATGGCTATGTGCACACCCAAATGGATTTGATTTAAGAGCTATACATGCTAAAACCATAATAAAGCAAAAGCACAAGGCAGGAATTTGGACTGGACGGGCTACATTTGGAATAAAGGTTTAAAAACACAGGCAAATGCTCTGGGTGTTATTTTTGTGCAAGAGCCTATTCCCGGGCTTGGATGAAGATTTGTGTCTCTATTTGTGGGTTTTGGATGAAGAGAATGAGTGAAGAAGAGATGGATTGGTATGTGTCGAGTTCACGACGTTATCTAATGCATCACAGCACTAACATCCGTCTGATGTTGCCGAAATCTTGAATTGATTTAATTGAAATTGGCGTGTTTGTAACAATAAGTGGAAAATTAAATGCCTATCTTAAACACCCACCTCTCTCTATATCTCTCTCTTTATCTCCATTTATGTTCTATTTTATTGGCCACCTCAACTCCCTGTCTTCCATGTCGATTTTTATTTTTCAGATGCATTTCCCATGGAAAGCTGGCAAATCGACACGTCCTCACGTACCACAGCGCGCGCTGAGAAATATGTGCCTTGTTAAATCAAATAATTGTTCCGTTTCAGAAAACCCCGACGCCAGCCAGCTCTGCTTTTACTTTTGGCAAAGTGCGTGTTTTGTTTTAGGGTTCTCAAAGAAGGGCATGCGCCGGGAAATGATGGAAACTGAAATAGATCTCCATGGTTAGTATAGGCGTGGTGTACCCGTGTGAACCCCTGCACTTAGGCAGCATGCCTCTTTTCACTCACTGACACAAAACTACTGAGGCAGGAAAAAAATACTGAAATGCAAAATCTGTGGAAACGTACTAAAGACAGGGTTTTTTTTTTTTTAAGCTGCGTTGGAAACGAGCCCTTTTTTCTTTTTTTATGAGCTGTCCCAGTGAGTTGCACACAATTATGTTAATGTTGTTTATGAATGAATGACATAATGTTTATTTTAGCTGTCATAAGCACTTTATAGGTCTGTCATCAAATGATGCTGCGAATGTAAAGAAACAAGAACTTAGAAAAGCCTCCCAAGAGTAACACTAACTTACTCAAAGCATGAGTCAGGCATGAATAATAAAATATAACACGACGCATGACGTTGCTGTGCTGGACACTTCAAAATATCATCCCTACCCCTGAGTTCCTTCTGCAGGAGGTTTTGTAGATAAGTTGCATCATGTGTGCACTCCCAAAATAAAGGCTTTCTCAATCAAACCGACCATAAAGACGGCGTCTAAAGATTTACATCTCCTTGTCCAAGGTTAGATCAGTCGATGTCCTCTTACCAGTTGGTGTGTTAGCATGATTCTGATCAGTGGCTCTGACGACAGGTTGATCGAGAGGGCAGGAGAGGGCTCCACTTTCAGGGAGATCAGGTTGCTGGCCACCTGGATCTTATGGTCCTTAAATTCCACCGCCTCATTGATCCTGGGGAAATCGGGATTAGAAGTCAGTTCAGAAACACTGATTATTACCAATACTGTGTGGATGCGTTAATGCTTTAGACATTAATATAAGTTAATGTTATTCTCTCAGCTAAGGGTGGGATATGAATGATTATAATCCTTAGAGTTTTGGGGAAGTGGGACTAAAAGACATGGCTCCATTTGTACAGATTTCTTGATAGGAAGGTTCACCTGTTCTGTCTTAATCAGCATTTACGACCTGCTATTTCTGTGCTTCAGTGCAAGTTCTCACCATCATCATGCATTTCCTGCCTCTGCTTCCTGTTCCCTTGCTCATGTTTTTGCTGTTGTTACATATTACCCCTGTCTTATACTGTTTGCCCGTGCTCTGACCCATGCCATGGGATTTGATAATGATTTTCGGGTTGCCCATAATAAAGAACATGCTGGGTTTACCCACTTGTGTTCTGCCTTCAATCACTGACGTTCCAGAGGCAAAAACAAAAATCGGAAATTAAATCAGAACAGGAATATGAAGTTAGAATAGACAGACGAGCTGACCGAAAAAGATAAAGCGGGCGATAAATTAAACACGGCTCTAAAAAGCTTTAAATAAATAAATAAATAAACCTTGTAGCACTCCATAGGCTTTGGGAGATATTTATAGCCAGAGAGAGAGCTTAGTTGTTACGTCCTTGTTGCCACATGACTGGCAATTACACATTTAATGTTCATATTTGGTTTGGATCTCTGTGCAGTTTGTCTGTCTGAGGACTAGATGGAGCAGACAGAAAGACAGACCTTGATTCATAAACGTTATGGCACAAAGAGAGCGGTGAGAGCGCTGATGGGTATATCTAGAGTGGCGTGCTATACCCAGCGTGACACAATGTTTATACATCCTAGAGAACAGCCAGGCTGTATAGTTTAAACGGAAAAATTCATTGCCGAGTAAAAGAGCGGCGTGTCACATTAACAATGCATGCTTACAGGGTGATGGAGACCCCGACGCTACTAAAGTTCATGCAGGAGTACAACGTTATGAAAAGAATCACACTAACATGTTAAATACACACACCAAAGTTAAATGCCAGGCTGGCACAGAGTGAAGCAGATTGGCGAGGGCTTTGTCTTGTGAGATCCAGTGCCAAGTAGTACTAGATATACACAATGAGTCAGGCAATGGATAGAAACCAGTCCAGACAAAACCATGGTTAATAATCCATTTTGTTTTTTATTTTAACAGAGAGGTCAACGGAGAATGGTGAGGGCTGTGCGAGTGAACAGAAGGACCTCCAGCAGGAATCGGAATTTTTCTCAAGTGTGTTACGACGATGCAAAGATCATGTCGGAATAAGAACATGAACAAGATTTTCACTGACTGAACAAGCATTAATCATTGAGGAATGAAAAAATAGATTGGTTTCCTGTGTGCATCGTGCTGATGAAAGGATCAAAACTCGGACAAGAAACATGAGTCAGTGGAGGGATTCTGTTTGCTGTGAACAGTACAGGCTGGTGTAATGGAGTGAGGAACGCTTTCCTGGAACACGTTACATTACAGCTCCTGATACGTACTTAAGGACGTCTACATGTCTTATTGTTTCGCTGATCAAGTTAAGAAATTCATGAGTATGGTATACTCGCTCTCGAATGGCCACTTACCAAGGTACTGAATGTTTCCAGAGTTATGAGCGCGGATTTGCAGTGGCCTGCACAAAGGAGGCACGAGACGCCTACCTAGTACTTCTACAAAAATGCTTCCACAGAACTGGAATTCACCACAGTGCATTATCATCTAATATGGTTTGGGAGTCAAATGTGAATGAATTCTAAAACTCTCCTGGGTATATGATTATGTTAACTGAAAGACACAAAATAGGCTCATAATTCAGCGATGACTGCATGCCTGAAATGGGAAGAGAGCATTATCGGAAATGCTAAGGGTTGGGAGAATCTGAGTAAGTGGATAGATGAGAACGACATGCTGGATGATAAGAGCATGCTTAGAGGAACACCATGAACTGCTGTATCACCACAGGAAACACACATACACGTACACAAACAGCACAACACGAAGACACACACACACAATATAAGGACAAACACACAACAAACCTGGTTCTCAGAGGGCTGATCTGTTTGTAGTAACTGTGCATGCTATGGTAGAAAAGGCCTACAATTGTGGTCTGGGCTACAAAGACAAAACACACACACACACACACACATTAGTATGAGAAGTGAAATATGAAGTGAATTCACCAACTTATAAGATTTTACTATACAGATTAAAGTGTAACTCTATATATCGTATGTCAACACCAATACACATTTCAGGTCAGGTCGAGTAAATGGTCAAGCGCTTTAGTTAACAGTTCCAGGAACTGGATGAGCGTAAACGCTAATGATGAGTGTGTGTATGTGCTTTGAAAATCTATCAAGAGGCTGCTAAAATGCACATAGAGGCTCTTCTCATTATCACAGCCTCTTCACTCTGTCCTCTCACCATGAGTCTAATAGAACAGGGGTGCTCTCGCACACACCTGCTACACACACACATATATGAGAAGATCCTACACGCCCTTACAGCACTGTTTTGACAAAGAGGCACAAAACACTAGCACACTGCGTGTCAATCTACTCTGGAGCTTCCAAAACAAGATGGTTTGAATTCGTCAGTCCCGCCAAAAAGAGCTTGAGAATAAAAACAACACGGCTATGCACGGCACCTGTTTTTTTTGGGCAGGAATGACAAAAAGCGTGGCAGCGTACGCAGTCTAAAACACTAACCGTTCGCCGAGGGACCCTTCATGCTGTCCGCAAATCTTGCGAGAAGTCCATGAACCGAGCAAAAAAAAAAAAAATCCTAACCTTTTTTATGTTAAGAATGTGCGAAACTTGGCCACATGGTCCCACTTTCCGTACATTTAAGTGCCCTATAAACTCGGGTTCGGTCCTTAATGGACTGCTCGGTGTGACCGAAACACTTGAGCAGTGCGTTAATTCCAGACCTGAGGTTTACGTGCTAGTCGTGACGACTCCACTAACGAAACCATCTATCGCTTCTAACGCACGTTTGTTCGTCAGATAAAATTAGAACAAACACTTTAAAGGGATTAATTCATTTTCTCAGCTTCTCATAGTCCTTTTCTCACACGAACCAATTTAATAATGTCAATAATATAATTTTAAGATGATTTGAATGGAATATTTCCTTCCAGCTCCTTTTTAATAATTCTGGACTACATCATGATACATGAGTATAATGATATAATATTTTGGCCTCACCTACACACACACACACACACACACACACACACATACACACACACACACATTGCTTTTGCTGAAGCAGAACAGTCTTTCTCTGCACTATCTGTGCTGTTTCAGTGCTGTGTGACCGGCAGGTGTATTCAGTGGCATTCGCACTCACACTAAACCCTTTGCCTTCTTATGAAAACATTTAGCCTTGTGTCTATACGTGTGACAAAGTGTGGGAAAAAATGATGAGTGTACATTCCAGGTGTATTTGTGTCTGTGTACGTGCTCACTCACATTCGGTCGTGAAAGCCTCTGCTGGCACTGAGATAAAGTTCTTGCCTTTTGTTGGGAATCTGTAGTTCGGCATGGTGTAATTTTGCGGAATCTTCATCAGAGAGTAATCTATAAACAAAGAAAAGAAAGGCGAGAGAATATTACTCACTGCTTAAACTCTGAGACAAAGAGGGGCATCCTAGTTTATTTCACACTCCTGGCGCTTCTGCACTGCTGAAATTATAGCTGTGTGACTCTATCACTAAAATCACTCCTGTGGTGAAGAAGTTCACTGCCAGGTAATGCAACAATCATGCAATCTTAGCTCAATTGGATTAAAATGTCTGAGAGAGCACACTTGGAAAATAAAAAAACACTCTTGGGAGCATCCCTGAGAGCTTCCTGAAAAAGCACTGAGTATTTTTCTCTTTTTCTGTTTCTACCATCATACAGGGTAAATTCTCCACATTTAATGTTAGTGATTTATGTGTGAGAGTTACACTATTCATACGGTGTGAAGATGAGAATTCAGGATAACCAGACACTTTTGAATCCTAAACATGTAAAGAATCTGCCCTTCTGAAGAATCTAAACATGCTGGAGGCCAAACTCTTGTTTGATCTGTGGTCTTTATCATCCAACTATGATTTATTCACTTATTGTAAGTGCTCTGAGCTCTGGGAAACAAATATATTCTCTGGTGACCTCCAACCCTGAGAATCTTAATCTTATCATAATCAACAGGGAGGATCAGACAGCGAGGGAAAGAGAGAGAGAGAAGGAGACAAGACAGTAAGTCCAAAGGGACTTGGGTAAATAGGGCTGATATAGGGTACTTATCAGGGCAAACAGTAAACCCCGGCATGTTACATTGTCCACAGACCTAGCCATCTAGCCATCCCACACTTCCTCCCCTTCCTCCTTGAAGAAGCAGTAACTGAGTAATAATTGTACCTCTGTGACGCACTTCCTGTTAGCTATGTACTAATCCACGACTTGCTGTGTCTGGCAACTTGGTGACCCACAGAGAGAGTTTGTGTCATTTATATACTCAGGGTCAACTACCCTACCAGGGAAATCTATTTCTTATAATGTGACCCAGGGCAAAGGTAAGTGAACGTGTGTGTTTGTGTGTGTGTTGCCACTGACCTGCAACATAGCTGTTTCCACCAATAGTGACAAGAGAACTTGGTTCAGCATTGAGGTTGGACACCATGTGCCCCATGACTTTGTCCACTGTGTCTACAAGTCCACTGATTACAGGAGTCGACTGCTGATGTACACACACACACGCACACAGAGTACAAAGAGAACATTTTTATAATTCTCAGTTTTAATTCTCATAACCAACTCGATTCATCTGTAAGAAAGGATTCACACTCGCTCAGTCACCCACTCATTTATCTATCCAACCAACCGTCAGATCTTTACTGACGCAGCGTAATGACGTAGCGCATGCATTTCTGCGTACCTCCTCGTCTTCTCGCCAGCTACTGGAGGATATCATCTCGTCAACGCTCTTCAGTAATGACTGTAACACACACACACATAAACAAAGAACTCATTCTACTTCTATTTTTGGATACTTGAAGTGTCTAACCTGATGAACTGACTATTATTGCTACAGATATGACTAAAATGATACTGATCGGACTGTTGTCTAGTTCAAATGCCTAATAATAGGGGTCAAGACTTCTACATTTTCCAATTAGATACAAGTCTAATAGAATAAAATGCCACAGATTACAAACACTACATGGCCAAAAGTATGTGCACCCCGACCATCATACCCATATGTGGTCCAGCCCCAAAAAGCCACAAAATTGGAAGCACACAATTGTATATAATGTCTTTGTATGCTGTAGTATCATAATTTCCCTTCACTGGAACTAAGAGATCGAAACCTGTTCCAGCATGACGATGTCCCTGTGAACATGAGTGTCCTGCACAGATCCCCACCTCCATGCTCCAAATTCTAGTAGAAAGCCTTCCCAGAAGAGTGGGGTTTATTATAACAGCAAATGGGGAATACTTCAGGAATGGGATGTACACAAAGCTAATATGGGTGTGATGGTCACATGTGTGTCCACATACTACTGGCCATATAGTGGATTTCCTGGTTATATTTTCTAATTTAATCAGCATATAAACTACACCTGTGTCAGATTGTGAGCCGTCGTCTCAGGAATAGTTTTATTGGGCAGAATGAAGGAAGATTGGAGGAAGCCTGGCAGTGTCATGGGCACTGAGTAATAAGTCTCTGTGAAGTTAGAGACAGTGGGCTGGGGTGATGCTGTTGTTGCCTGTAGAACAACACACACACACACACACACACACACACGCACACGCACACGCACACGCACAAAGCCAAGCAAAGATATCAGGTGAACAGCAGAGCCCAGGGACAAATGACTTGAGACTTACGTCACTTATTGATCTCGTATGGTTTAGGTTACAGATTTAATTTATGAAAATGATCTTCTTGCAGGATGTAACTCAGTTAGGTATGCTACTCTCCTAAGTTAAAGTTATGTCCTGCCCCATCTTCATTAGATCTATCTGGATGTTGTGTGAGCACGCCCTCCACCCACACACACACGAGCGCGTCTGCCCGGTGCAGGCGGTAATAAGATTATGTGCATGTAAATCATGCGTACTGGTTTGAAACAATTAGAACAAAATTGTCCGAAATAACTTGCAGACTACCTTCCTCACTGCCGTGCTGTTTTATCTGCACCCAAAAGGAAGGCATCCTAAATCTGGGAACGTTTCAGCCATCTCTGAAACTCTGGACTTCTCTTTCTCTCTCTTTCCCTGCCTCTCATGTTTCTGACTTCCCGGCTTAATAATCTGCAGCAATGCCTCTTGCGTGAGCGCTCAATATCCAATTTCTTTCCATTTCCTCAGAGTCTGGAGGAAAACAATAGCTCCACAAGGGATGGATTTGTTTGTGTTTATGAGTCTGAACTCCACCTCATTTCCTGCTGGGATCTTGGGCATAGGTCTGCGAGTGTGTGTGTGTGTGTGTGTGCGCAAGTCCCCTTGGCTGTCATATGTCAAAATTAGCTTTAAATCCTCTAATCATTTCAGAATGTATGACTCATGTACAATGTGTTTATGTGTACTGAGTTCACATATCATCTCCCCCTTTATACACCAAGTGGTTGATGTGGGGAAATTCACAGAGGACAGTTTGAGAGTGTGTAAAATGCTGGCTATAAAACTCCCTCTCCTCGCCGCTGCAGGAGGGCAGAGTGGATCTGTCAGCGTCCTGAATGCCTACGATAATTTACTAGTGGCTAAATGAAGTTACCAAGCACAAGCAGGGCACCGTGTTCTCTGTGCACTTCACTAGTTTACGCCGCAACTCTTAAACACTTAGCACGCAATACAGTCTAGGTTTAAAATCGGTATCGACCCGAGACATTCACAGACGTCAGACACTCCTGAATTGACCTGCCTGCAAAATTTTTTGTCCACTTTCATTCAGTTCTGGTCCACCAGTCATAGACATCATCACAAAACAGCTTTCCACAGATCCAGCAAGGCAGAGTCGACATTGAGACAGCATGAGGAAGAAACCTTAAAAGGAACTGGACTCCAAAGGAAACCCGTTCTCTACTGGGTGAAAACTGAGCTTGATCATTTGTAATTCTGGCCGAAATCTAGATATAAGACAGTTCAAATATTAATAATCAATTAATACTGTTAATCGGTGACATTTTAGTACGGACTGTTTGCTATAGCAGATTCCTCACACCATGGGAAACCCGAGATAAGAAAAGAATACTCACTTTCTTTCCTACGTCATGGCTGACAAACCACCAAAGCCATTAATCAAGGTTTTCCATCGATTTACTATGAGTAATTTATCATGGTCCAGGGTTAAAAAGCTATACTAGTGTTTGAGGAACAGAATGAAGCTGTTTTGGTTACTGGGCTGATTTCAATGAGCAATCAGTCGGAGTGACAAACACGGACGAACAGCAGGACTACGGGGTTGAGACTCAGTGGTATCGAAGAGCCAGGGACAATTAGACCTTTCTGCAATTACACAGTAAATATATCACTATTTCGACATTGTCTGCCCCCTAACCACGAATCTCCAGTCCATCTGTTTATATTTTTGGGTGTATGGTTTCTTTTTAAACAATGTATTCTCTGTGGTGTTTTCTGTGTGTTTTCCACTTTCAGTCATTTACAGAGGCTCGGTTTAACACTAAACAGACCTGGCAGTGAGATTTGGCACACGGACACACATTATAAATTGTTACCTGCAGAAGGTCATCTGTTGTGGTGTGGATGGAGGAAGGAGATTTGGTAGTTGGAGGATAAACCACATCCTCACCTGTGAGACGCAAACATACGGAGAAAGATACATTAATGCTTATTCAGACGGCATCATTCGCTTTTTCTTAAAGACGCTAATCTTAACGTATAAACGGATGAAGGATGTTTTTAACGATGGTTGTTATGGATAGATCTGAATCTTTCTAAAACCACTGGAAATTATAAACCTAATATAAAATATAAAAATAAAGTTTAAGAGGATAAATCAGTCGTCACATGTGATAAACAGAAAAAAAAACATTATTTAACAGATATTATTCTATGAAAGCCTTGTTAATATTTCTGAATGTTTATTAGGATTTGAGGTAAAACGCAACACTGAGCTGGACTTGATGTTGCTGATTCTGGGAAACCTCAATAGTCCCAGATTCACAGAAAGTAAGATGGGTAAATGTGAAACCGATTGTTCCTGTCTTGGCTTAGACAAGGAGAATTTTCCAACAAGAATACACATGACCAATTAGAGAGGTGCTTTACAGCTTCCATAGAGTGCTTTTTTTTTTTTTTTTAATCTAGTGCTGCAAAGCCCAATAATGAGTTCAGTAAGCTGAACGATTTGACGAGCAGTTACTATTGCGAAGCAAAAACAGTTATAAACAGAAGTACAAAATAGTTCAGTTCAAACGATTAGCGTTACTGAAAAAATCAAATAACGAATAGACATTCCACAAAACCTTGAAGACAAGAAACAAATCGCCTCACTGGGTTAAAAGCCATAGCTCTATAGAACAAAACCGTACAAAGATTTCGGTCAAAAGCTGTATGCCTTTTCTATAAAATTTTGCAGCGATAGAGGACTTAACAGAACAACTTCCAGCTGAAATCCCAGCGAAAGTGTAGGGGGTAAACAGCGCTCGCCAAGTCCACAGCTAGAGTTGTTTCAAACGGTGAGGTAATCACAACTGCCATTTAACACAAATAATCCACCACAAATCAGCTAAATGAGAGGCCACGGATTCTCCGGAGGTTCAGATTGAACACAAACAAAGGCCTTTACGTATGATTTGTGGGTAGAGTACTCGTTTTTTCATCCACGGCCTCACCCTGGGAGGCATTTGTGGCAGAGGATCAACTTAGCAACCTCCCTGTACAGCATTTTATTGTATTCGTTTTGGAACAGAATGACAGGCCGTTTCGTAAACGGGCCGTAATTCGTTCCTGCTGACTCTCTGGTGGGGTCTGATGCTTTGACGAAACAAGGCAGACGCATTGGCTGGGTCCAGCGCTACAGGCGACTCGTACAGGTCATGCGACCTTGATGTAGCAGAAAGCAGGCTCACTATGAGCAGCCTAAAGCGTGACAGGGTATAAGGTACTGCTATCATTAGAGCATGTTAGTAGTCCTGGTCTTTATAAATATTACCGATGCGTCAGAAGTTGCGAACACGCCTCCAACGACGCTTTCATGCTACAAGGAGAAGCTAGCTGAGGCAAAAATCTGTCATGACATTTTAAAATCATAGTGATGACATTTTGAAAAATACTGCACTTTAAAACAGACACGCATCAGTCATTTCTAATATATCTCCAAACACAGTCTTAAACTACTACAAAAAAAAAAAAAACCTCATACAAAGGCATTACGTACATATAAGGCAAAAATATGTGCTGACCCAATTAAAAAAATAAATAAAAAACGGAGCAGGGTTTGGATCTAATTTACAGAGAGAGTTATTTATCTGTTTTTTCAGTGTCTGTCTGTTAAATGCGAAGAGAGATGGAGGAATGTGAAATTGTCTCAAAAAATAATAATAATAATAATAATAAAAAAAAAAAAGCCTTCCTTTTTGGCATGCTCATAACCGATAAGGGCAAAAAAGGAAATGATGGAAGCTGCAGATGTTTTTTATCACGGATTTATTTGAATAAGACGGGAACGATTGCTTCTGACACGTGAGGAACGAAACGAAATCTTGGACTTGTGTTATATTGCCTGTAAACATTGATTTCCGTAATAGCGGTCACTTATCTGTGTGCGTGTTGTTGGATGTCTAAATATTTCACACGACATCTGATATCTACGCATGAAGAACATTCTAGATTATGTTTCAGTCCGAACACATGATGTTCGCTGCTGTCACGGGCCTGACGTGCCATAGCGCAAGTGCTACTGAACAAAGAGTCACGGACAGCTGGACAACAAGAGGAGCAGCCAAAAGACAAGAGACCAAATATGGCAAAAATATTAACAGGCAGCTGCATGAAAGCAGATTGTTGATTTGATTTTTTTTTTTTTTTTTTTAAATAAAAGCTACCTATTGCAGCTTTATAGTAGAGCCAGATCTCTTCGGATGAAAGAGCTCGCTCCCAAATGACAAACTCATCGAAGGACGCGGTGGCGTAGGTCCCGTAGGAGTGGCTGTATCCTGTTCCGATCACCAAATCTGCGTAGGTATCGCCGTAATTCTCCGATAAGCCACCTTTCGCGTCGCTGACGCTGAATGTGCCGTTTATGTAGATCTTCAGGCCATCTTTAAGGGTCCACGTGAATAGGATGTGCGTCCAGAAAGGTCCTGCGGAGAGAATATTCGAGTATTGAACAGGCTGAGTAAACAATTTTCTGCTTTGAAACAGAGATTGCAAGTAATATTAGTCCCAGACGTTCTCAGATTTTTGCAAATCGAAATAAAAAAAAGTTTTAATGCAGCCAATGATATGATATCTGATATGCAATAAGGAAATTCAAAACGAGCTGTTCTCTGCCTGCAAGCTTTTAGCAAGGCAGGATGAAGCGTTCAGCTATTTTTTCTTAAAATAATGATTCTGCCTTGTTAAGCTGCAGACTGGCTCACTAGGGAAGACTTTGTTCTTGAACACATTTTGTGATGTAAATGGCAAAGAGCCCGTGAAAGCACGAGTGCCGTGTTGCTTTTACAGCTTCACTTAACTCGAGTCTGATTTCAGCATTGGGCACTTGATCCTGCTGGCACTGTCAGTGCATTACGCCAGCTCACGTCAGAAATACTTTCGAAAATCGCAAAACACAACATTTACCTACCGTTTATCACAGAACACACACATGAGTCATCGGCAAGCCTGCTGCGAAGAGCGATACATTAAAAGCCATCAACATGGAGTTTCTTTGGAAGATAAGACTTTGTGTATACACTATATATAAAATGTATATATTACTGTGATTAGTTTTTCAAATATTTGAGGAAGTTCAAGCACCGTAGATCATTGGTAAATATTTACATAGATAAACGTGACTGAAAGATTATGAAGGCTTTATGAAACCATCCACATACACTTCCCCAACCTCACCTGTCATAATTAGAATGCGCACACACACACACACACACACACACACACACACACACATGTTGTCATTTCCTCACTCTTTCAGTGAACCTGAGTAAAATACCTGGCAGGTTGATATTTGCTTTCCAGCGTCGAGAGTTTCCCCTGGCGTAGAACTCCACGTATCCTCCGAAGGGGTTGGTGAAGACAGAGAAGCCGTTGGAGATGATTTTCCCTCCCGACATTACAGCAAAGCGGGAGTCTGACTCCTGGTTCTTCCAGAAGAAAGAGAACGTGATCCCTGTCACGGAGAACGTTACAATTTTACCGTGGTGCGAAAAAGCTTTATCCGGAGCACACCTTTTGTGTTTTAGTAGTTTTTTATATAATATTACAATTACAAGGCAGAAATACAGTAAAAGCAAGTTACAGCATACGGTGATGACAAACGGCAGCAAGCAACGACAGCAAGCGGGTTGTGATTAATGAGCCTCTCTAGGGTTACACCGCAATTAATTCTGAAGGAACACAAGTTGTCACGACTGAGACGAAAAAAACCCAGTGTCTGGAATAGATGATTGAATGCAATGGCCTGCTGCAAGCGTCGGAGAGTAATAGCATGTTAAGATTTGTTAACACCACGGGTATAAATGACAAACAAAAACACAGTTTTGCTCATTTACGTGCAGTAATTTTTATGTTATACAAGCGTAATTTATGTTTCTCTAATCCCGATGCGACTGCCAAGAACCTGAGATACAAATGCACGTTCGTGGCTGAATAATTGCGCGCGTCCGTTTTAGCTCAAACTACCTCTATCCAAGTCCTGCTGAATATGAATATAATATTTGTGCTTTTTCTGAAAAAAAAAAAAAAAGAAATTCAAGTTGATATAATGTGGGACAGATGCCAGATGATGTCAGTCTCTGCATGAAAATTTGCCTTTTTATTCTAACGTAAGCCGATATAATTCAGCTGACATCTGGAGCCGCAGAGTCTTGAGATGTCATAAATTTAGTTTTCTAATCATTAGCTATTGTTGTGTCATTTTGGCTTGATGGATTTAAAAATGATTCATCCAGAATCGCTTACAATAAGCGCAGGCCCGTTATTGCACCGTTTAGTACAAAGAGGGTCATGCACTCTATCAGATCTTTTATAGGAAACACCCTAGTGAGGTATGGGTAAACAGGAAATAAGTCATTAACCTATTAAATAGAACTGATCAGAGATCAAAAGGAGAAAATGTGAAAGAGAGAGAGAGAGAGAGAGAGAAAGACGGAGAGACAGTGGGAGGGAGGAAGGAAGGATGCTGGAGACATCTGCATTTAAAGAGAGAGAGAGAGAGAGAGAGAGAGATACAAGTGAGAGGAAAAAAGAGCAAACGAGAGAGGGAGAGATGAGAAAGAGAGAGAAAGAAATGATGAGGAAAAAGACAGAGAAAAGAGAGGGAAAAAGAATTAAACAAAAGAGAGGGAGGCAGAAAAGCAAGAGAAAATCGAGAAAGAGAAGAGACAGTGAGAGAAAGAGAGAGAGAGAGAGAGAGAGAGGGAGAGACAAGCAAAGAGAGGGAGTGAGGAAAGAAGCTGGAAACATCTGTATTTAAGGAGAGCGAAACGAGCGACGAGCGCGAAGAGAGAGAAAACAGAGTGACAAAGGAGAGAGCGAGAAATGCGAAAAGGAGTGGAATGAGAGAGAGAAATGTTGCAAGAGAAAAGAGACGGGAATGAGAGTGAAAGGTGAGAGGGAAAGAATAAGTAATGAGACAGAGAAAGAGGAATAAGAACGACTGAAACGAATGGACGGTAGAAAAACAAAACAAAGCAGAGGATGCAGAAAGAGAGGGAAGGCGTTTGAAAAGAGGGAGAGGGAGAAATAAAGACAGAAATAAGTGCGAGAGGTGCGAGAGCAGGAGAAGAGAGGAACAAGAGGGAGAAAAATGAGATGAGAGAGAGAAAGGCAGAGACGAGACAAAAGACAAAGGGGGAGGAAAAAAGGAGACAGAGAAAGAGAAGTGAGAGCGAGAAACAAAAGCGGGAGGAAAGAGTAAGAGAGAGGAAAAAAAGGAGAGACAGAGAGCGATTAGCACAATGAGAAAAGAGAGACAATGTGTATGTGGGTGAAAAAGAAGGAGATGAAGATGGGCAGCGGTCAGGAGTCTGAGAGAGAAGGAAAAGAGAGAGGCGAGACCGAGTCAGCTTCACCTTGTGGTCCACACAGAGTGGGGTCACTGATGCAGGAGTTCTTGTAGTTGCCGAAATGGAGGAAGGTGGCGCCACGGTCTCCGTTCAGATAGATGCCTTTGTTCACCACTCCTTCTACGATGTCTAGAGTAAAAACACCCAGGATCCTTTAAAACACCTGAACACATCTCTAACCACTGCACAATCATATGATATGGCTTCAACACACGACATCGTCTGCACCACAATAACAACACAAACGTTTGTCTATTCTTGGAAAAGAACAGCTACACATCTGACTAACCTTAAGAAAAGCAAAAAAAATCTTTTCTGTGCTCGTTTTCATTCAACATCCCCCCTTTTTTTTTTTTTTGGAAGAGTTAATCAGCTCTAGCTTAGCTGAAAAAGTGCCGCTTGGCACGTTAGCTGGTCCAGGCCTGGATTTATGAGTGCGGCTCTGACTTTATGAGATTATGAAATTAATAAACAAGCCTGCACTGTTTGCCTTCACCAAATCGGGGCCAACATGACATCATCCAGCTTTGAGTATTTTCGAGTGATTCATCTCGCACCGGCGAAAGCGTGGCACATGGGCTCAGGTGGAACGTCTGGACTTTTCTTGTCGATGTCATTTTATGGATCAGTTACTTATTAGACAATTAAGCACGTTAATTGCGCCTGAGATTCTTTCCTCTTAATCTTATTTATATTCTTTTGAACGTTCACTAGACACATCGTTTAACTGAATATTTCTGCCATGAAGATGACACGAAGAACTAAACAACAACCTGCAGCAAGGGATTCATAGCAAGACCTGGATAATGAATCAGCGTGACCTTAAAGTGGTGAATAGCGTTACAGTGTTCCACCTTCATCTCCGTGTGGGCGTGAAAGGATGATGATTCACTCAACTACACATCTTCATTCATTGGACAAACAGTGCCAGGAGTTACGGATGACCCTGGGAGCCGTAACGCGCAAGCCTCAACTCATGAATGGATGTGTTTTGGGAGGAAGAGGATAGGAAGGGGAAATAACACAGGAGAGAAAAAGAGGGCAGCAAAGTAGACAAGATGACAAAACAAATGGGTGGCTGTAAGCGTGTAAAAAAAAAAAAAAAAAAAAGAGAGAGAGAACAAGGAGTGAAGTGTGAGTGGACAAAGTGGGCATCAGAGATGAGGGAAGGAGAGACGGGAACAGTTTACCATCCATCTATATGAGTGTGCTAAATGCTTAAAGTATTTTCTTTACACAAGACAAAATAAATCTACATTTTCTAACTTTCTAGCAAATAATTTTTCTTAACTTACTTAAACAACCCGTCGTGTTAATCACATTAAAAGGAGCGGTTCAGTAAAAAGAATACATTTTTCAGCCAAGACATTTTTTGCACCGCAGCTACAAGATTAATGTTGCTATTAAAAGAAATTTAAGCTTTTATTCATTCGGTGCGCTCACACTGACCTGGCTAACACCACGGTGCAAAACAAAAGCTTTTATATCCCGAACTTCCTCAGTATGTCCACCATTTTTCTCAATACACACGTTCCTATGACTACAAATATTTGACTGTTGTATCTAGTGAACCTATAAAGTTTTAAAATGCCATTACAGTCTACGTTCGTAGTATAAATCTTTCTTTAAGGATATATTATATCTATGTTTCTAAGTGAAAGATACATATTAAAGAAACTTCTTAGAATGTACCATACTATAAAGCTGGATAGAACATCAGGTGAAGATTTACAGTGATGTCAATCTATTGTGATCTAGTGTGTGTTTTTTTGCAAAACCATTCCTCTTTGGGTAATTACTGAATTACTGTCGATATGGAGGTATCAGTGCAGGAACCTCACCTACAGAGACGGAAATATTAGTGTAGAGTGCAGAGTCATTGGTGTACACAGAGGGAGAGTTATGGGTGGGCAGGACAGTGTGGTTGTGGATTCTGAGTGCTGTGATGGAGAGAAACGTTGGAGAAGTAAAAAACACAAACACACACAACAGAAAAGGACAAAAGAACAAAACAAGTGACTTCCAATACAAGCACATGTGCACATAGACAAACACACAGATGTGATAAGAAACAGATCCACAGAGAGAGAGACAGAAGTGGACAGCACTAGCATGTACAGGGTGATTTTAAACAAAAACGCGGGTCTGGAGGATAAACGGTAGATCGACAGGTCTTTTCCTTGATACGTTTATAGGCCGTTTCTGTCAGCAGCTCGACGAGACCCAGCTGGTGCGAGTGGGAAAACACTGCACCGGCTACAGATGTGCAAACTGATACTTTAAGACGCGGATAAAAGTTTGTCCCTCTGTTCTGAATTAGAGCGAGGGCTCAAAACGTAACTTCGCGCACATTAGGAGAATAAAATCCGACGACCCAGCTCTCTTGTATACGTCGAACGTTATGTCGACTGTACTGAGACGCCACAAAATAAAAGAGTTTTCTCGCCTACCATTTAAATACCCATCTCATGCTTGTCAAAGCCTTACTAATGCAAATGCAAGAATACAGGAGACACATGCGTCTGTGCTGCGGAGAACGACTGACACAGACATGTCTGATACTCTCTCAGTTTCGCAGTGCCTTGATCAGGAATGATTGCTGTTCATCATTTTCAAATGTTGCCCAATTGTGCCATTCGGTCACTTAAGCACTGAGGACAGCTGCACAAACTGAACAGAGATCTCTGTAGCAAGGCAAGACGTGAGTGCAGAAGAA
The DNA here is from genome assembly GCA_030068235.1 of Notoglanidium macrostoma. Taxonomy (NCBI): domain Eukaryota; kingdom Metazoa; phylum Chordata; class Actinopteri; order Siluriformes; family Auchenoglanididae; genus Notoglanidium; species Notoglanidium macrostoma. Next base: position 23,167,333 of record JAQQZR010000039.1, on the reverse strand, counting down.
TGCTAGACAGCTGGGGAGAGAAAGCCAGAGAGAACAGAGTGCAGAGAGAGAAAAGACATGGACGTGAGAAAGAGAGAAAGAAAGAGAGAGAGAGAGAGAGACAGAGAGAGAGAGAGAGAGGCACAAATGAATCAACGTAAAGTCAGAAATGCAATGAGAGATACACAGAGAAGAGAGAGAGAGAGAGAGACAAAGAGAGAGAATGAGAGAGAGGAGAGAGAGACAGCAAGAGGAAAGAGACATAGAGGGGGAGAAAAGAGTCACTGTAAAGACAAATGCAGATGAGAGATACACAGAGAAATAAGACAGAGAAAGCAAGAGAGAGAGACAGAGAGGCAGAAAGGAATGAGATGTAAAGACAGAAATGCATAAGAGAAATACACACAAAAGAGAGAGAGAGAGAGAGAGAGAGAAAGCAAGGCCAGACGTAGCAAACGGTGACACAGCCAAAAGCCAAAACTGGTGCACATACTTATATCAGTCCCATTAAAATGACCTGTTCTATTCCCAATCAGGTCCCTCAGGCTGTGGATCCCGTCCACGTCATCCAGGGGCCAGTAGTGTGACGCTGACGCCAGCACATCCAGGCCTGAACACACACACACACACACACACACGCACACGCACACACACACGTATGCTATGACTTTTTGACACCCTTGTACATTGTTAAAAATACGAGCGATTTGACTAAATCGTGGATATTGTGGTCAATCGCATCACAACACACTTTCTCCACTATAACACTGACCGAATTCCATCGCTAATAACAAATACATGACTGGATGTGAAAATATGCTTCAATGCAGGAGATTTGATTCTATGGAGATAAAAGTAGAAGCATAACTGAAACTCTAGGGTTTTATAAAGCAGCAACACTGTTTCGCTAACACTTAGTTATCATGATTACTTTTGTCTTGTAGTACCATGAGGAGACCGCTCTCTGACTGAGGATGCGATTTATGTTGAAAAAGTTTTTCATCAGGCGCCTAGAAATCTCATCAGCTGGAATTAATAACAGCTTCGCAAATCTCTGTTTGGAAATGACAGTGCCTGTATTTGTAGGGTTTCCCACACATTCGTATGGTATGTGATACTTTGGCATCAGGTATACTGATGAGAGGAAAAGTATATGCCCCCCTGAAAAAATCTGTTTGTTTTTTTTTTTTTTTATGAATTATAGAAAACAACGTGCCTTGTTCTAATTTGGTGGTGACCTGAATGCTTGTTCTTTCTCCTCACACCACACAGCTCGCCGAGCTACAAATATTGATCTAAAAGCTTACTGCTAATATAAAAGATTTGCTTCTAACAGACGTTGCATGGGAGCCATGATTTCATGCTGTAAGTAGATTATATAATGGACAAATCATTAAATTAGTGTTATATTAAACGTGGTAAAACAGAAAACATGTTCTCGTTTATCCCGTCATGGGAAAGCTGTATGTGTGCGTTGCTTTTTGGGCAACTGGGACACTGGGCCGATCCCAATCACACTCGCATTCACAGCGTTCCCCCAGGAAGACTTGGGAAATTCTCGCTGCTTCGGAAAAAAAGACTTTTGGTACTTTCTAATTAACCCTTATCCCAACCAGTTTGGCTGTTTATGATTACGGAAATTATTTCTAGTTAAGTATAAAATAGCGAGGTCTCTCCAAGGGACTCGGTGAGCTAAACTCAGCCGAGAACACAAAGCTACGACGTTCGCCGAGTGCCAAAGTCTTTACGCTCGGGAATCGTTACACCTTCAAAGGCGAGGAGAAACATGCGAGTTGGCTCCGACCTTCCAGCTGATTTGGAAATACGTACATGGTGCCAGGTTGATCTTGGTAATACTTAGGTTTCAGACTACACACTAGGACGTCACAAATATGAAAGAAAAATCTTCAAATATCGCTTGGTGTATTTGAAGTGAAAGGTCAAAACCTTCTAAATTATTTTAGTTATTATTTAAGATAACTTTGAGACTTGGGATTTGTTTACGGGGCCGTAAACCTATATTTCCATTTCACATTTGTGTACATCCAGTTCACGTTGTTCTTTCACAGTAATGATGTAAACTTTAACCAGACATGCTGCGAATGGTTTAGATGGTTTAAACATACATGGGATTTATTTTTATTTGGTTTCGATATAACTTCCATTACAGACGCAACAGGGAGCAGTAATGCATTTAGACGTCCCATCAACAGGCTAATTGCTGTCTTCATTTTCTGCCCGATCTCTAATTACGCCCATATCAAAGGATGGTATTTAGTATCTATTCAGTCACTACAGCACAATCAAAAAGAAATACACTACAGTAGTGACATTTACTGCTTTCTGTGTGCTAAAATATGAATATCTTGGTGCTTTTTCTAAAGGCTGTTTTCGTTGGGAAATATCCAAAACTAGTTTTGGTCAGCCAGCACTCAGACAGCAGACGATTCTGGGACAAATATGGTTACGTTTTGGCATTCGAGTCCGTTGTGGTTATGGCAAGTGTATTGTGAGTCTAAAATGGTCCAACTGCAATCAGCCACATTTAACATTTTCATGGCATTTGCAATCAGAGCCAAAACTGCATCCAACTCAAACGCATCCAGGAATATAAGCGGCTTGCCAAAAACTATTCTAAGTGTAACTTCTGGTCTGTGAAGCCCTGTTTACACTTTTTAAAATGCGTCTTGTGCAAACGGATCACAAGCCGATACACACCGCCGTGTCTATCACGTATGTCCAATGTGACCATTTGTCTTCAGACTGAGTTCCTGCCTGGTTGACTTTTCCTCCCACCAGGACGCATTAATGATTACGCTACAAAAGAAACATGGTCAGATGGGTCCCAGACCACCTCGGGAAACGGTCTGAGTGAACGCATCATGAATAGACGTCGTTCACACCTGAATTTAACACTGTCCACTTGTGAACCGATCACCCATGATGCATTTCAGTTTCAGCCTCATCAAGTTCGAGTTGTAGTATAAAGGACCAAATCGACCATTCTTCGTTCATAGTGCAGTCAAGAAGGTAAATGTGGTAGTCATACATTTGATATCTTGATGAAGATAAAGTGATATACTAAAATCTGTCTCTCTCTGGAAGAAGACAAAGAACAGTACCATCCAAATAAAAGCAACTTTCTCAATGAAGCAGTGTCTAAAACTGACTGTCATTTTATATGAATCTACAAACTAATTTATTTAAAACTACTCTGTAATTGCTTATCTTTGTTTTTTTATTCTGCCATGTAAACATTTCATAATTTGTATTGCTATTTTATATCTGGTTTTTTTTGTTTTTGTTTTTTTTTACCTGGATGCTTGGACGGTATAGCCTGGTCACCAAATACCTGTGAAGATTAGACAAAAATACATCTAAAAAGCTATAAAGCTAACTAAATACAAATATGGAAAATATTTTTTAAATGTGTCTGGCTGATATTACCTGACAGACAATCAACTTTAAAACACCTTACCTGAAGGATGCTGACGAAAGTAGCAAAGTTTAAAACTTTAAATAGAAAGTCCATCGTTTAAAAAGTGTCGAATTTTGTAGTTAAGAAAAAAAGACTTTCAAACTTTATGGTAGCCAAGCTAGCTACAGTCCATCATCCAGCGCTCGTGAGAGTTTTAACGGAAAAAATAAATCGAGCATCTGTTGCTATCACTGATATAAAATACCAAAAAAAAAAAGGTTTATACAGTAGGCACACACGGGTTAGCAAAGTCAAAAATGATTATCCAGAACATTTGTACTCCGTTTTTTCTTCGTCGTTTTCTTTTTTTCCCCTTTTCTTTAAAAAAAAAAAAAGAGTTTTTTCACTCCTAATCCATTCTGTCAAACAACATAATCCTCTCAGGAGTGAAGCCCACTGACAAGCGCTCGCGCTGCAGCCACGCGAGAACTTCTGGCGTATACGGTCGTGCGTGCTTGCGTGCGTGCGTGCGTGCGCGCGCGACGGCTAAAGAGAGAGAGAGAGAGAGAGAGAGAGAGCGCGCACGAGCGAGCAGGTCGCTCCACTGGCAAGTTGAAGCCTTGTAATGACGTCATTCTCATTGAAGCGCGAGGCGGGGCAGAGGAAAAACAAAAGCTGCGCGTGAGCCTCATAGTAACTGTAATAGCACATAAATACAATAACAACTAGATAATAGGACCTGCTATAAGCGCTTTATGATACCTGCTTTTCATGAAAGCCACCTGAACAATATGATCTCTGCTAATTAGTTGTATGTTAGTTGAAAGACTTCAAAACATGATGTTATTTAAGCAATAAGATCCCCAAAAACGCCATGTTCACTTCATAGCATGTCAGCTAGCCTTCTAGCTAACTCACATTGATTTGTACATTCCTGCTAAAGGTGCTTCTGTTAAAATTTGCACCACTTCCTCCTTTTTCTCTTCATCTGATGAGCGTTTGTATTGTTGTCACTATGAAGTGGATCATTATCGCTTTTTACCACAGCAATTTGCCAACAGTTACGTTCAGGAGACAAGTTCGCTCCTGTTCTCACTTACATTATAGCAGCTGTAAACAGTCTTCTCTTCACTTCTCTTTTTTTCTGTCTGCACATGCAGCATGTCACGTGTAAACACCTCAGTCCTGAAAACTGAAAGAAAGCGTACCTACTTTTAAAGCACTGACACTAGAGACTCCTGCCATAAATATTACAGAAATCTTTACCGTATCAACAAGGAAAGGTATTTCATTCTTAAATAACAGCCTGTATATGATTAAGTTTATATTATAGGTTTATATTATATGGAGTGTCCACCCTACAAATCCTTGTGAATGAGCAGTTACTATATCTTACAGTAG
>JAQQZR010000039.1:23147599-23159663 GCA_030068235.1 Notoglanidium macrostoma | reverse complement strand
GACAAGTTCGCTCCTGTTCTCACTTACATTATAGCAGCTGTAAACAGTCTTCTCTTCACTTCTCTTTTTTTCTGTCTACACATGCAGCATGTCACGTGTAAACACCTCAGTCCTGAAAACTGAAAGAAAGCGTACTTACTTTTAAAGCACTGACACTAGAGACTCCTGCCATAAATATTACAGAATTCTTTACCGTATCAACAAGGAAAGGTATTTCATTCTTAAATAACAGCCTGTATATGATTAAGTTCATATTATAGGTTTATATTATATGGAGTGTCCACCCTACAAATCCTTGTGAATGAGCAGTTACTATATCTTACAGTAGAACAAGTGGAACTGATCATTAAAATTACAGCTAGAACCACTGACAGAGCTGAGGGTTATAGAAAACTCATCAACACCGCTCGGAAGTCAGCAATACTGCGATATATATATATATACACACACACTACCAGTCAAAAGTTTGGACACGCCTTCTAATTCAAGTTTTTTCTTTATTTTTATGACTTTAAAAGAGACTGGATAATGATGGACTTTTGTTTGTCTTTACTTAGTTGAGAGGTTGTTGACATAAAAGGTTATTAGTGGAATTTCTTTCCTTCTTAATGCATTTGAGAGCAACAGTAAATAGTAAATGATAAAAATACAGTAAACAGCCCTATAGAACAGCTATAGTAATCCATATTAACAAGGCACACGTGTTCACTGAAATATATATATATATAAAGATGTAATAATACTGTAGTGTAAGGAAGTTTCCAGAGAAAGAGGATGCTTGGTATGAAAGCTAGAGGAGGTGTAGCAATAAAACACCCTTCTTTCATTCATCTTCTGTCACTGTGTTTGGGGTCGCGGTGGATCTGGAGTCTAAAGCAGGAACAATGTGCGTGAGGTGGGAGTGCACCCTGGACGGGGCAATAGTCTGTCACGCACACACACTCACACAAACACAACCATTTAACTTAGCCAATCCATCTACCGGGATGTTTTCTCGGGAGGTTAGAGGAAACTAGAGAACCCGGAGGAAACCCATGGTGAAAAACTGAAAACTCCATGGAACCCAAACTTAGGATCAATCCAGGGAATTCAGGAATTCAAACCTATTTTAACGAGCTAATAAATACTAATCAAAACCTCACTCATATCCTGTATTTTGGTATTTGTTTTTTTTGGCAACCTGATGAGCTGGTGTCATTTTAAATATCATAGCATGAGAACAACCAAAGCAGGAAGAGGTTTAAGTGAATTCAAACAAGCTTGTGGCTTTTTTTATTGAATTGGAAAAGCCGGAGATCTTTGTCACGCTAATTAGACACTTGTAGCACACAACAGGATATTAGTCTTTCAACTGATGCTAACATTGTCTTTTATTTACAGGATTAACTAGTTTATCCTCATAGCGCATCTGCTTTTAATAAAGCCTCATTTAGAGGTCCATTAGCATCTGGGAGCGGTTACGCTCTCAAATACAAGGATTAGGGTTTAGTGGAATATTTGTGGAATGTTTTTTTTCCCCTCATTTAATTGCCATTCTGTTGCTTTTTGTTTAGTCTGTGACGTAATAGGAATTAAAAGTCAGGGTTTTAAAAACTCGTTATCATTCTGAAAAGCCAAGATCAACTTTTTTTTTTTTAAACTTCATTACCCATTAGGAAATCTTCAGGCTCTATTTATGTTTCAGATAAAGTTTGTTGTAACACTGTCCTACACATACACGTGTCAAATGGCATCCTGTGTGTTCATGCAATCCGCTTAAATACGAACAATATTCTGATGGGATTCTTGACATTAGTTTTTCTCACAATGGACACATTTGGCCGTCATAGCATTTAAATCGTAGCTCTACCTCTATTACACTGTTTGTGTTAATGATGTTCATTGAGTAGTGATAGATACGTGACCTGGCTCCTGTTTGCTGAGGCTGATAATAAACAGGCCTTCTTTATCTGTGAAGTACACCGACTCAATTCTGTAAAGCAGCTTGTAACTCCGGGCAAAAGTAATTAAGTGTCTGAAAAAAGAAAAGGAAAGACTTACCTGTTCATTTGTTAACCTCGTAGTGCCAAAGCAAAACTAAGGAATGAATGAACTGATCCGAACTGATTAGCTGATCTGTGATTGACATTTGGCTAAGCAAGTAGACAAAACAGTGTCATTGTTTTGCTATATATGTATCACTGATTTTAAGTTTAAGATGCTGATATTTCTAACATTGAAACTTAACAGCTAAATCATACTAACTTGCAAATAACAGCGCTAAATTATTTTAGCAATAATTAGTTTTATGTTCGCAACATCCATCTGACGTCCTCTTAATTTTCTCTATCTCTAAAGGTTTCTTATCTGAGCTCCCTTTCGCTATAATAGAGGCATTATAGCCACCTAGTGGTAAACCAAAATTCAGTCCTGTTACCTTCGTCCAGCCTCCATTAGAACAAAGTTATAGCAATTAAAATTAAAATGACAAACAGAAACCTACTTCATTATACAATGAATTCACCGCACATTCACCTGGAAATGTAACCATTTTAGGCCAAAAATAACACCATCAACATGTTTTGCCCATTCCAATGATATGCACGTGTTTGTTCAATCTTCTCTAAAGATCAGACACAAATATAGCTTTATGACTAAAATAGTAAACCTAAACTGAATGAAATTAACCCCAGAAACCGATAAATGACTCAACAGATTTTTAAATAAATAAACATGTTCTTCTTTCCAAGATAAATCACCAGCACACCGTCCATGTGTACAAAATATCAAATTTATTTCAATCTTTTTAAAAAAAATGTTGCTCATGCACACCCACACGATGTTAGATATCCGTCAACATAGGCTTGTTTTTCTTTTCCGTAAAGCTAGCACACAGTCGCAGACAGTAAAATGGTATGGTTTTGAAGACACCATGAGGAAAAAAGCTTGCACTGTCAAGATTATAAAGTTGAATGTACAAAAAAGGCAGTCTGAAAAGCAAGTATAAACATTTAAAAAGAATGTACAAATGGACGAGGTACAAAAAGAGCAGCAAGTCACTCGGACGACATGTAGAAGCGATGCTCGACGACATATGATCTCCTGACTCGGTTAAAAAAAAAAGAAAAAGGATTTATATTTTATATATATATATATTTATATTTATATATATTTATATACAATTATTCTGATGACATAAAACGTCTAGTATTTGGCTGACAATTGTACAAGATATACAGAATGTTTTCATACATTCCTTTTTTTTTTTTTCTTTTTTCTTTTGGCAGTCTCAGTCCAAACTCATGTCCGCGTTGGAGAGAATGTGCAAATGGGAAGATGGAGAGGAAATAAAATATATATATTTTTTTAGAGAAAATACAGTACAGTACGAGCTCGAGACCATTCCACCACTCATCACCTTACATTCGTGACAATAATGTTCAGTGGAGAAAATGATGCATGAACTAAAGATGAAGAAACAATTACAATTGGAAAACTATTTTTCCATGACAAGGTAACATGAACGTACAAGCATGACGAATCTCGCCCATCTATCAGACGCAACACGAACCATTGTGCACAATTTATAAGGCAAATATTAGGAGGCTGACGCCCACTAGGAGTTTCATGACCACCCGAAATTGGGAAACTAGTCAAAAGTAGCAGAGTGCATCAGTGTTATGTCACATATACTATCCATAAATATACAATCTATATTTATTCTATTTTAATTTGACAAACATATTTCTAAAATTTTGTGCTACACTTGTTTTGTATTGTGCTAATTTGCAATTTAATGTGGCCTCTCTTTCTCCAACATGGCTTTGGGTATTCTACAGTACAGCGTGCCACAAACCGAGGAAAAGTACTAGCGTTTAGTCCGATATTCTAGATCTAAAATGCTAGTTCTTGATGCTAGTTAAGCTAGTGCACTAGATGCTAGCTTGACATTAGTTTATCTAGATATTAAAGTGATACTTCAGCCAAAAATCAAACATTTCCCTTACTCCGCATGTAGTCGATCAGGTAAGACGGGTCTAATTCAGCGCTAGAGCTACACGGCTAACGTTGCTAACATTTAAGGGAAGCTTGGAGCTATGAGTTTAGCATCATAACATGAGTCAAGGGAGTTAACGTTCCCTAATTTGAAAATGTCACTCAAATGATAATATTTACAACGTAATATGCTAAATGATTTGCTTTCTACATTGTCGGAAGATTTAGACACGATCCTAAAATGGAACATTATCCTTGTAGCAACAAGCAAAGTTCAGACACTAGACATATCTTGGACTATTTATTACTTTGTCATTTTTGGCCAACATATCACTTTTATACGAGACATACTAATGTATTAGCAATCCGTATACTAGAACGTAAATAATCTATTGAACATGATATTACTTGGGTGATATAAGTAATCTTTCTTAGTGCATTAATAATCAAACATAGAACTCTGGTCTGTGATGAGGTGATAAGTTTTGTCGCTAAACATCCAGTCATACTGTCTATCAAGTAGAACTTCTTGTTTGGGGTACATAAGGAACTCGGGTTCGTTCAAAAGCATAGAAAGCTAGACTAGTTTGGCTAGTGGTCATGAAAACCCTAGTTCCCACTATTCCGTTTCTTCTTTCCCATCTACATCCAAATCCAGTAACGGAAATGGATAAAAGATGGAAAAGTGACTCCACCCCGTTTCACAGCACCAAGTCTTTCAATAGTTTCTTTCCTCTGGAGAGCAATCCTTGTTCCTTAGGTTCAGCTCGAGGCCGTCGCATGGCGGGGCTCCCTGGCCCCTGGGAGGCAGGCGGGGCCAGAGCCCTGGAGGTGGGGGCACTCCACGGAGTTGGCGCTTCGTCTCGGAGAGCCCCCTGCTTTTTCCACAGGAACCTAATGGGAGACCCGTATGGGACAGTTCAGGAAAACAAAAACCGCTACCGTTTCTGATTTTCTCTCAAAGCATCCCACTGCACATCCAACCCTCCACCTCCAAGTCCTTTCTGTTCCAGCAGGGCCACCGTACAGTACACAGGAACAAAGTCACTCCACATAACAACTGTGTATACAGGTTCACTGTCTTTATGTGTTCCAAATGGCTGGAAAAATGTTCCCTTCCTCTCCTCTTCATTAACAAAAAGTGTTTGTGATGCAAATGCTACGATTGAGAGAGATTGAAAATGCATAAAAAGGTGCTTTGAATATTCTGGCTTACATAATAATAATAATAATAATAATAATAATAATACACAGTTTTCTTGGCTGCCTTAACGTGATATAATGTGGATTGGGATCATAGATACACATATTAGACACGGAGCTAGCTGAACATAAAAAGCTGGGATTGGTGATGTCTCAAAGTAAAGTTAATAAGTGTAAATTTTGTTTTAAAAGTTATGAGCGTCAACGATGTTTGCTTGAGAATGTCTAGATCAGTCGCAGTTGGAATATTATGAGAAAAATGGATGCCTTAGCGAATTCACCGTTCGATCCAATTGCATATTGGTGTAAGGTAGACCTCTGAGTTGTGTTTCTCCCATAAAATGCACTTGTTCTCTGCAGAAAAAAATACCGTTATCTTTTAAAAAATATACCTTGTCAAAAACCAGTGCGAATCTGTAAAGGACACTTGATTCACTATCTAGCAGTCCAATAATATGTGTATCTATGATTACTACATAGCTGTTGTTGTTGTTTTCTAAACACATAAATGGACAAAAACTAAATGACGGTTGTCTCAATCTCGCTCCTTTCTAAAGATCACTTTGCTGTAATGAAGGCCAGGAAACACAGCTCACGATTCCTTCGATGTCACTTACTACATTTATCACACCTTCAGGGGCATAAGGGGAAATGTGTGCATTTTATCGATTTAATGGTGATAAAATGGTGAAAAAGACGAGGGTTTAATTTACCATTCTCTGATGTAATCTATCACCTTTCAGCATGGTAACTTCGCCGAGGGACCTGAAGCCAAATCAAACCTGCTTTAAACACACACTTCATTTGCAAATGTCAAGATCTTAAGCGACTAACCAACTACTAAAATGAGAAGAAAATATATATATATATTAAAAAAAAAAAAAAAAGTGACAAACTAATGCTGATGGTGGAAATCTACTCTCTAAAAGGGGTAGAAATGATGTTTTGTTGGTGTTTGTTAGCCATTCCTTAGAGAAAAGCCGCACCCCAGACGTGTGCCGAAAAATGTGCCAATTCCATGTTGCTCGTTTTAGATAAGTGCGGTCTTGTCTGGTGCACGGCGTTCTCGACGGGAAGGGAGGGTTCGTCTCTACAGGGGCGTCCACGCTACAGGGGTCGAAGAGGGAGGGAGGGAAAGAGGGAGCTCAAACTCGGACCTCTGCTGAGCAACAGCGCCCATGTAGCTTGAGTCATGAGTTACAGCAGGAGTCAATGAGACGGACACTGTCATGTACAAACACCCAGAGAACCGACTGAAGATACCAGCTCGGACCCGTCTAATGCAGAGCTCGGGGGGTTTCTCACTCATCGTTCTTGAGCAGACCAATCTCTGCTTTCTGTTCGTCCAATCACAGGCAAGGTGTCAATAAAGGTAAAGGTGAGGTAGCAAGAGTGTGGTAAGAAGTACCGGTCGGAGTATATTAATGACTGCTGTGTAACCTGAAATAAAGTGCTTGATCTGTGAAGGAGCAGGTGTGTTTCCATGTGAAATGATTGTCTGGCAGTGACGGGATCAAAACGCACAACCATCTGATCCCTAGCGCTGAACCTTCAACCACTGACCTACTACTGCCTCATAAAGAACTTTTTAAATTTACACAATTTCACTAACTAACTAACTTCGAACTAACTAGTCAATCAAGCAAAATCTTGCCTGAAGATCTGCTGCTGTAATCTTAAACACTGTCCGGTTGCTCATCCCAGGACTACTATGCTGAACGCCCTTTCAACACACTTACGCTCCGTCACTTACATACAGTAATGATTTATAATCCTGCTATCCGGGGCTGCCCAGAATAACGTGGCGTTCCATTACGGATGCTGGTTTTCCAGACCTGCTCTAGAACTAGATCTACTCAGCTATTTCTGAAAAAAATAAATAAATTGCTTAGATAGAGTTCCATTCCATAAAAATGAAATAAATCCACGCGTTGTGTGAAAGACTGCTTTTGGAGCCACGGGTTGCGCATCGCTTCCAGCACTGAAGCTGGGAATGTAATTCATAGTATAACCGAAGTGTGATTCGGTGCGTTCTTTGCTTGCACAAATGTCCTGAATGGAAGAGTACTTTTAGTCGACTACTTTTTTAAATGAATGGTCGACTAGTAAAAATTTGCACTCATGACTCATGAGTTCCCGTGCAAACATAAATGACTAAAACTGACTCATTCACCTTAGCTAACTACATTTGCTCCGAGTAGAAAACTGTGTACATTTTTTTCGCCAAACCATTCCAGTAATATCATCATATCTTTATCATAAAGCTATGTTTTGTTACTGAGATCATGTGATGTGTTGATGCCTGAGAAACAAGTTAATATTCTATAACAGTGTCTATCTTTAGAGCTGTGTGTATGTAAAGTGTGTCTATATTGCATGTATTGGTTTGTAACAAAATGACTGGTTGGTGTGTGTATGTGTGTGTGTGTGTGTGTGTGTGTGTACACCCGTTTGTCAGGGGGTTAACATTAAAGGCTACCCATGTCACCTGCATTAGACGAGGACAGCATTAGTCTTGGTATCGTCAGTCGCTCACTTACGTGAGGTGCACTGAGCCGTTACGGAGTGAAATGAACGCTCTTCTTCTTGGTTTGCCAAGCGGGTGGAAGAGAAAGAAAGTAAAAAAAAAAACAACAACAATACTGGCATGATGCAACGCATCTCAACAGTGTGCACAATGAACATGAGAGAAGGCTAGTCAGAAAAAGGAAAGTACAAGAAAAATCTCTGAGCACAACAGTGATCATTTTTTCATTTTTCCCCCTCATAATCCAGGACACAGTATCTATATTAGTCATAAATCTATAGATAAAATCACTCCCCAAAGTATATCTCTTCGTCTACTTACAATTTGTTCAAGCCCAGAAGTCTTAAATATCAGCAATATACAAAAGACAAGTTACTTTGGAAACATATACAAAAGTGTATTTTTTTTTTTTTCTTTTCTTCTTTTTACTGGTCTCAATCTTTTGCATAATATAAAAAGGATTTATGGAGGAAGTCAAGCATTTTGGAAGAAAAAAGGGGCATGCAGTTCTACATAGTTTCATCTCTCTGTACATCAAAACTATTGCCTCTATTATAAAGTTATTTTCAGCTCAAACACGCTCATATTCATAAAGCATCTGTTACAATCCTGAATAAATATCACGGAGAGTCTGCGGAGCGTCTCCCCACGCCCCGTTTACAAAATAATACCCCGAACAACGTGACATCGTTCTTCACATTTTCATACATAATGCTTTATGAATACTGTATAATCTTTTATAACAAACACATATTCCCTCCCCTTGAGTCTTTCATACAGATTTTAACATAAATATAAACATTTTCGTAGCCTCTTATATATTTTGTTCATTTCTTTAATGGTCCAACAAAATAAAAGAACAAGGAATAAAAAAAGAAAAGAAAAACAAATTAATAGCCGCCACTTAACACGGAACACAGACGGAGAGGAGGAAAAGAACCAAGAGCGGAGATAGGAGGAGAGGTAAAAAAGAGACACTGAGAGAGGGATATGGATGAGAGAGGGCTAGTGCTGTGAAACGGGTTGTACCCTTTTGCTCTTGGTCCTGCCTGGGTGATCCTGTGGCTCGGTGAGGAAAACCTCCACGTCGTCAGGCACTTCTTCCAAAAAGTTGGAGGGCACCAGGCCTCTGTGCCCGTTCAGCTCGCCCTGAGATGACACCACACCACATCACACCACACAAAATGATTTGCAACAGCCAATCGAATAAACACATAACAAGCAAATCCACGTTGATGACTGAAACGTCAGGCATCTGCATAATGCTGTTTGTGTTAGGTGTTCAAACGGATGCAAATAATGTAAACGTGATCACTAGAAGAAAGTGTTTCATATACCAAGTCAGAACGTACGGAAAATAACAAGAGAAGAATAATGTCTGGCATTTTACAGCAACAGAAGTCAGTTTTACTACATCGTAACCATAACAACCGAGTTCTAGTTACTACTAGCTAGTTAACTAGAAGGGGTTATTAGTTGCCATCTAGCTGGCATTATTAATAATACTATTAATTTAACTACAACAAAGATTCAATTTATCTTTTAACATTTAGTGTACGACTACAGAACACAAATTCTCAGTTTGCCGAATGCCACATTGCATCGTTAAGATATTGATAAATATGTCTGAATGAAGATATCATTAAGGTCATCATAGACCATCAATAACAATACTTGTTTTATATTTTTTTCTACCTTGAGTAACTTCCTTTTTTTCCCCCTCACTTGCCCTCTAGCTGCAATCTGATTAGTTAGAAGATGAACAATGTTTTAAACATTTTTTTAACCTTTAGAAGTGAGCCAATGCGACAGTGCTTTTTAAACTGCTCACATTCTCCTCATATGGAATTGAATGTAAAATGTGCACTCTAAATTGCCTCTTGTTGCTATGTTACGTTATATTACTTTTAAAAGCAAAGAAATAAAACAATCTGGGATCCTCGGGGTGCTCAGGAAAAAAAGCTTAAGCAGGTGCAGAACCCAACTCTGAATACGTGTAACTTTCCCTGTGTGAATACTGATTGAACTTAATTTAGAATCAGAATTTGAATTTAAGTCAGCAACTTTGAATACAATCTTTTGCGTGTAACAAAGTACTGAACCACTCAAATCCATCTCATCATGCTCACATAATAAAACCCGTCTTCGTCGATTTCCCCAAACACCGTTATCACATCTCCGGCACAGAAGGTCAGCTCAGCCTGAGAAAGACACACAAGGCCAGGTTCAGCACGTTATTCATCTACTGCACCTGCATCAACATACACACTGCACCTCTGTATCAAAACCTCACTTAAATTCACATTATACATCCTTCTAATGTATTTGTATTTACACCTAGTTAAGATCCATATTCTGGTCAGTCAAATCAATAGGCTACTTGTCATGCATTTAAAATAATAATAATAATAATTAAAAGAGGAATGTTTAAGAAAATCTTTTCAGTTCATGGCTGTATGAAAACACTGATTTAGTTCAGAGCCCAGGATGACGACGCTTTCACACACACAGACTGGGTTCCAAATAATGACTCTAAACTAGGTTCAGTGTTGGGCTTAGTAGTTTAAAAACATAGTTAGTGGACTGAAATATAAGTTTAGTTAATTTCACCCCCCCTCCACTCTCCCCACCCCAAAAATTTATATTCTAGGGTATTTTTAGTTGATTTATGACATATAATACCACTTGAGTCCATTTCACATCCGAATTGTGACAGACTACAAAACCTGGAAAAGTTCAAGGGGGTGAATACTTTTGTAATGCATGGTTTCTACTACAGGACAAGCTACAGAGCAAAAGTAGCATTGCTACATATGAGATGCGTATATGACAAATCATTAAATCATTAGCTGAAACAATGCACATTACTAGTAATAAACTAAATGAACACACTAAACAAATACCCTTCGGTATGCCACAGACAGATGAGGTAGGGATCCCTAGGTAGGGATTAAAGGGTTATTTGAAGCAGGCCCAGAGCGTGACCTAAGAGCTGGCTGATATGGCAAAGTTGTAGTTGATACTTTTATGTAATCGTGAGACCAGGACCTGAATTTCATAAGTGAGAGTCTAGCGCCCTCTATTGCCTCACATCAAGTTCACAAACAAATCATTTTCCGATATACAACATTTACAAGTGCTTCTTGTCATAGTGATTTATATTTAGCTACAACTGATGTACTAATCACCAAACTCCACTAATCACCAAACATACACGTAGCTCCCTAGCTAGACGTGTTAATATTTCACAAGTAAATGTGTCAAAATGTGTAAGTCCATGTCATGTTGATTTCAATTTCAATGTCATTTCTTGGATGCCATTTCTACTAAGAAGGAGAAGAAGTGGGTTAAGTGATAAGAATAATATTCATATATTGTTGCATCCGTCAAGCGCTAGTGTATGCAAAGCATTTTAGTTGCTAAAGTGCTGAACTATGTGTTTTCTCTAAACCATGCTTTTCTAGAGCTGTTTAAAAAGGGCAAATAACTGATTTGTCTGATTACAAAAAAGCAAAAGCCCTCAGGCTAGCAGTACTGGTCAGGCTGTTCATAAATAAAAGGCTAGTATCCTGATGAGTAAACTGAAGCCTATATCTGATGGGATGAATTTGTATCTGAAGGCACGGCGAAGATTTTTTTGTTACCTCTACGTCTACGTTTGGCGAGCTCTCCCTGGGGTCGTAGTCATACAGAGCCACCATCCGGTGCGTGGACATCGGGTGCCGTCCACTTCTTCTGTTCCGCTCTGGGACGAGACGAACGGAGACAATGTGGACAGAAAAGGGATGAAGACAAAGGCAAAGACAGAGAAATTCGGTAACTCAGTAAAAAGATGATTATCTTTAATAATAGGCAAATGTAAAAATAATCGTGAATTTTGCATGGGGAAAAAACATGAACACATACGACACATGACTATGAGAACACAACACTAATAACGAATGCATTTCCTTCATTATGGCCGTGAGTTCAAATGACCATTTTCCTGTTTTTTCTAAGCCATAATTTCTGATATGTTTTTTTTTTTTTTTTTTTTTTTAACAGTGATGTTTTTTCTTTGCTTAATTATGGCTGAATTTGTTTCATGAATTTTCTTTACCTTCTAGTATACGTTACATTGCATTTTATTCAATCTATTTAAATAACTGTACATTCAGCAATCCGCATCCCTGCACTGATGTTACTGTACTGTTGTGTCTGTGTTTACATGATTAGATGATTCATTTCCATTCATCCTGATAACTGATCACCTCCTCTAACACAGGACTCACCATTCATGCTCACGTTGAAAGCATGTCAATGAAATTATTCTGAAAAATTAAAAGCATTGCCTACATTTACAAAAAAGGGGGGAAAAAC
>JAQQZR010000039.1:23121878-23147499 GCA_030068235.1 Notoglanidium macrostoma | reverse complement strand
CCCAGACAACTCCTGAGGTAAATGTTTCACCAGAGGGGGAGGGGTGAACTGAGGGAAAGGTTAAGGCATGTTGCGACTGCAATTCACCTCACAGAGGGCAAATGTTCTAAACATTACAAAGTGAATATTAAATACTTTTTTTTTTCTTTGGGCTTTTTTAGATTGAGAATGTGAACATTTTCCTCAGGTGCGTTAGTAAATTCCAAAGAAAAGACCCAGTACAGCTCAAATTACACACCTACACACTTAGCATACTTAGCATCAAGTTCAGACATATTGCCTAACATCAACATTGGGTCACAAGTCATGGATACCACAAAAGTATGTACATATAATGTATATACTTGTACAAACATTTACAACTCGGCTGAAAGTGTGTCGCTTGTACAAGTATAAAAACCACAACATAATATAAATACACTACACTAATGAAAATAACTGAAAAATAAAGGAAAGGAAAATGATAAGCAAACTGTTCCAATGATCGTTAAATAATGATGTTAAATAAAAGGTACAAGCAATGGGATGGATGAAGAACGATGTTTTGTGGCACCTTCACACAGGGATTCGGTTCGGGAAAACAAGGAATGACGTACTAGAGGGGTTGAGAAAACCTGAAGGAAAAAGCCCGGAGGGAGAACAAACCTCTCTTGGATTTCCGAAACCTGCGATTTAGTGAGCGGCCATCTTTGAACCGATCACTGTTCACTTGAAAACAGAAAAGGAAGGAAGAGAAAGGGAGAGGACGATGAAAAGTGTAAGCATGCATAGGATTGGACAGCTCACTACTTTTATTCCAAAATGTTAAGATTCAGGCTCTGAGGATAGAAAAACAAGCAAATTAGAAGATAATGAAGCAGGAAAGGGATGGTAATTGGAGAGGAATAGCTAACGGAGCATAATAAAAGCGAATGTACCGATTTTTTCGACTGGTGTGTTCAGTGGTAGGAAGCCCTGCTGAAGAAGCTGGTCCATCATCTCGCCGTCCTCCGTCTCGATCTCAGATATCATGTTACAGGGGACGAGCCCTCTCCTGCCACAGACTTCTGCTCTGTAAAACCCGTCTGTGTCCTTCTCTCCAAACACCTACCCCACAAGCAGACAAGAGGAGACGAAATAGGACACTAAATATAACACAACAGAACAGAATGCAGAACGAAAGGGAAAAACAGGAGACACGGACAGATTCAGTAAGTCGCTGAAAGGTCCTCTGTCTGAACACCTGCTCCGAAAATAAGAAGGAAAAGGTGACAAATCCGGTAGTGAAAAAAGGAAAATACGGTCGGGTCCATAAGCATTTGAACACTGACACGACATTCTGTAATTTTCCCTTAGTACACCGTCGCAAACGGTTTTGAAATGAAGCCATGAGACGTGATTGAAGTGCAGACTATCAGCTTTAATTCGTGGGTTTCAGACTTCAGGCCGTCATTGCAGTAAAGCGGAAAGTCTTCACTTCAAATCAATCTCATTTCGAATCCATTGTGGTGGTTCACTGAGGAAATATTATGAAAATATTGTCACCCTGCAAATATTTATGGACCTGACTGTAAGCAAGACAACTGAACTGAATAGAAAAAAATGAGTGAAATACAAAGACTTGAAAATAGAAATGGCTACCGTTGCTTGTTTTTTGTTTTTTTTAAATGCCGCGAGGGCATTAAATGGCATAATGCTGAAATGTTGGCGCAGAAAACATTCAATTCACAAAAGCGCAAATGTACCAATAGAAGCATAGGTTTTAGACAGTAAAAGTCAAAACCAGGGCATGTGCTGTTCTCAAGCTTTTAACAGATCTACATATAAGGTAAGCATCACGGCCCACCTTTATGATCTGTCCCTCTTTGAAGGGAAGCTCCTCTATTGTGGCATCAGGATTTGGGGACATGGACTGGGGGTCATAGTCAAACAGAGCTACAAAAATCCTCGCCAGGCTGTCTGGCTCTGACTCGTCGAAGTAGTCTGGTGAGCGTCTGTCCCGTCCTCTGTAACTTCCTGAAAGACAACAAACGCACAGCTACTGCTACTCTCAGAACCAGAACGGAGATCACCGCCACTGTCATTCAACAGTACTGAAAAATGTACGTGAACATTACTGTTTCATAGTAGAATGACTCCGAAGAAAACGATACAAAAAGCCTAACAGCCATTTAAAAATAACACACTGCAGAGAAAAATGCAACCGATCTTTCATTTTTCACTTTCCCCAAATGCAGTCGATCAAGCAAGAACATGTCTGATGTGTAAAGTTTACTTCTTAAAGCTAACAAGTAAACAAAGCTCCTTTAATTTCCAAGTGGAACTAGATCATTGTTCACATCACTCGCAGCTTTTAACAATTCCACATTCCAACTTTGACAAGCTTCGAGAAGAAAAAAAAGAGGTCTCTGATTTGAGGCATCTATTTACTGGAAAGATTATGAGTGAAATAACCTTCAATTACTTAGCTATATTGGCCTTTTACAGACTCTAAATATGTCTTGATCAAGTCCGTTTGAGGTAAATGGAAAATTGCATTAATTAACACTCACATCACCAACACAGAAAAATCTCAAACTGAGAAGCATGCACAGTAACCATGGTGAAAATTGAAATAAAAAAATAAAAAAAACAAACCCAAAAGATTAAATTATAAAGCATGCAGCTAAATCCATCACCATCATATTGCTGTTAACAGAAAATAAAAGTAATCCACTATAAAAAAAATTCAATTTCAATCTTTGAGACATAGCAGTTTGACTAGACGAACAGGAGCTATTTCAGTGACAACAAAGTTGCTGAATATTTCCACTACTGAAGAAGTAACAGCAGCTAAGTTGTGTCACTGTGGACAAAAACAGACAACAGACTTTACAGTGGATGACTCAGGAAAAAGAAGAAACATCATAAAACACATGCAGTCCATGCAAGTTACAGATGGTTCCACCATGCTTAATTTAATGTCATATGTACTATAGCATCACTATCTGACCTGTCTTTAAATCCTACTTTTCCTATTTCAGCTGTTCGTATTCTTAACAGCTTTGATACGCTCTTAAAAATAACGGCATAGTAAATAGCTCTTTAGGGGGATTTCACAGAAGGCTTCTTAAAAAATATTTAACCATTGTTTTTACTATTTTCTCCCTGATTTGGCCACATGCAAATTCCCACCCACCAGCCAACTCTCCCCTATCATATGACAACTAGAAATGAGGGAGGATGAAGGCAAACACGCGCTTCCTCCGAGAGCCCTAAAGCCAGCCAACCGCATCTCCACAGTGCAGTGCAGACCACTCGGAGGAAAGCAAGATCTACCCTCATCCACACACGAGCTCGCAAACACTTGGAACGTCATTCCCAATACGGGGCACCATACACACACACACACACACATGCACATTTACACTTAGGTGCAAACCAGTCGACCTACAAAATGTCCAGATACTACCCGCTGCACCACTGTGCCACTAGATTACCATCAAGTTGTAAAGAAGTGGCAACTTCTCTTAAAAAGTCATTGAGCACAAAGTTTTTCATGGGTATGAGACTGTTTCTTTAAGGAATCAAAATGCCACAGGTTCCCAATCCCGGTCCTGGAGTTCCACTCGTTCTGCACATTTTAGTGCCTTCCCTGCTCTGACTGAACTAATACACCAATTCGCAGCCGTTCCCGAGTTAAAGTGAGTGTATTATAGCAGGGCAACCACTACAATGTACAAGACAGTGGGTACTCTGGGATCAGGGCTAGCAACCTGTTGTCTATGGCATTACGCTAAAGTATATTTTCTGGCATCTTTATTTTTAAGAATGAAGTAACACGTACAATGCAGAAGCATGTTCATGCAACACAAGCAAGCAAAGTGAAGAAAAGCCAGGACAGGGTTAGAAAGACCACCAGAACGGATAGAGAGGAGAGATTAAAGTGATGGAGATGGATGGAGAGAGGGAATCAGAAAGGAAAGCACTGTTTGGGCTTTAAAGACCACATAGGAGCACAAAGGAAAGGCTTGGACAGTCACACTATTCTCAGCACGCTATTCTCGCCGTCAGTACTCAAAAAAAGAATCTTAAAAATGGAAAAATTTAATGTTTGAAGGGCTGAAGTACACTTACAGACCACATATTCTGAGCTGTCAGCCCTCCAAGCACTGGTTCCTCTCAGCTCTTTGTTAAGGAGCTAATGAAACCTATAGCAACCTATAACTACAAGCTTCTGTCTGGCCTAATGGTCTTCTCTCCTTTAATATCTAGCTCTCTTTTCCACTGCACGTACCATATCGTTCCTCTGATCGTAGTGGTGGGCATTTCCTGCGGCGTGCTACACTGCCATAGTAAACATCATCCTTGACAGGTGAGAGGTTCCCCTCACTCTCCTCACTGTTATTCTCCATTGTGATCTCTAAGGAAACACCAATCAGAGCGTTACAGCCACGCCCCTCTACTCACCACCTGTTTGATCATGAAGAAGCATGGAAGCAAAGTGGACATGTCGTGGGATCAGTTTGCCTTGCGCATGAGTGCTAGCCTTTAGCATCATGAGCTGTGAGAGGAAAACTGATCCCAGATCTGGCATCAAGTGCTACATATGAGTAAAACAGCAAGCCTGGTGCTGTTTTGACTGATTAGCATATGAGCAGATGGTGCAGTGAAACAGGATACACATCAGTAAATCAAGCAGTGCAGTTCATAGAGTCCATGTCAATAATCACATGCCGTTAAACACATAACGAGGGAAAAGTACATAACAATGGAAATATTAACGTGAAAGGGGATGGGCGGGGCTTATCCCGCACAGGAATTGACCTCACTAACCAATGGAAGGAACCATCATGGGCCTTCTCGGAGGGGGAGGACATCCGTGACTTGTCCGACGGCTGGACTGCTCCAGTCGATCCGAGCGTCCCACGGAGGAAGAGTTTCCTAAAAGCTTCAAATGTAGACATTAAAGCATTCAGCTTGTGAAGAAGCAGAATTATTAAATGACAAAATGACGCCACGCCCATAACTAAACCCATAATTAAGCAGTTATGTTATGCTTTTACAAACAACAGTTTATGTATATGCTTATTGCTAATGATTCAGAAAACAAGGAGGATGAACTCATCAAAAACATTGAACAGAAACGGTCAAAACAAACCCCAACAACGACATGGGTAGGGTTTCAACTCAGATGTTTAGCTAAAGACCATTTAGGTTTTTGTTCAGCAAATTCTCTCTGGCTTGGTGTAAAGAGATAGCTTAGAAACATCACACTATAGATTTCTTACTACTAAGGAATAAGAAATGTGCTGATCCATCATTAATATGTTGCTGCCTTTCAAGTCTCATCCTGAAGAAGCATGGAAGAATTAAATTTCTCTGTGCGTGTGCTACACGAACAACTGACAAAACCTGGAATTTTCATGCGGTCACTGTGATATGAGGAGGTGCTCACAATCCATAGGAACAAGAAACACTCAGAAATGGCCTTTAGGTAATTGCAAAAGAATCTACACGTTCAAAAAAGAAAACTCACTTCACATTCTAGTAAGGAATTCACATGATACAAGAAAGCAACAAACAAACAAACGAAGAAAAAAAAAAAAAACCCAGCTGAACCAACCAATAAATGACCATGAAGCAAATTTTCTGAAACTTCTGAACATCTGAAAAAAAAGAAAGAAAAGAAAAAATACAGGGAAATGGACCCATTAAATGAGGAGGCAGGACACTGAGAAAAGAGGAATGCTTTTACTGCTTGTCGATGAAGGGGCAAAGCGGTTGATGGATGATGTGGAGTGAGAGAGATGGAGACTGGAAGAGGAAGAGGAGGAGGAAGATGAAGAGGGGGGTTTGTAGACACACACCAGAGATTCATCCACAGCTCTGTTGAGTCTGGCCACAGAGTGAGCCCTAATGTCCCTGCTATAGCTCCTGCCAACCTCACTCAGCCTGCTCTCGCTCCGGAACCTGTGCTGAGGCCGATGGAGATGGTGAAGATGGTGATAAATATGCGGACGGTAGTAGTGGTGATACGACTCCTTCAGGTCACCTGCTGTGTCCAGGAAGTCCTCCTCCACACCACACTGGCGTGTCAGCGTCCTCTTCCTGCCTGTCGCCAGGGCGCGGCGCTCTGCTGGACCCTCGCTGTGGATGCTGCTGCTGCAATGCCAGTTCCAGCCACCACGGGGGACCAGTGAGCTCTCATCTTCACTTCCGCAGTCCAGGCCACTGTCTGGGCTTTTGGTGTTCTGCCTGCCGCTCCAGGCTGAGGTTCTGTCCTCTGCTGAAAAGCATCGGCGCCGCTGGAACTGCTTTAGAATATGCATGTTTGCAGACAGGCGTTCAGATTCTCTTGCTTTCTCGTCTTTCCATGTTTTCTGCTCAGCACCAGCCTCCTGCTCCTCCTCAGCCACCTCAGGGATGCTGTGAAGGCGCTTGGGGGAGCGCATCGAACGCTGACGGACCACCTCCCGCTGCAGGTCCCAGTTACAGCTATCCTGTTCCTCCATCAGGTTCTGGCGTCTGTAGTACGCCTTTAATGAAGTACCAGTGGAGGAGGCAAAATCCACGGGTGAAATTGTTTTTTTCATTTGTTACAATTAAAAATGATGGTTTTTCATTTGGAGTTTAGTTTGAAGTTGTGAGAACAGGCAGAGAAGATACAACCGTGCGGAAATAAGAACCAAAATTGGGAAAAAAAGAAAAGACAAAATAAAGACAGAATTAGTTCCAAGAGGCTGCGGCTGAAGTGCAAAGCATGCAGACTCATTCTGCGACGGGCGTGGCATGCTGCGGACGGGAATCTGTGGAAGGAATCGGTCAGGAACACACGGACCATACCAAAGATGGGTTTGAAGGAGGAAGGTGTGATGCAGGACCTACTCAAACTGAGGGCAATGACCTAACAGGAAAATCCATAAAAGATAATTCCATACACAAATATGAATGAGATGATAAATGGTTAATAAAACATAATGGAAGGAAAGGTCTTGACAAAAATGCAAGAGAGAATATTAAATGTAACATAACAAAGAGAAAAACTGTGTCAAGTGTATTATGGGAAAGGAAACCATTAGACTGATGATCTCATTAAAAGCCAGCACCAATTTATTTAACAGTTTCAAAGTCTGTCATTTGAGTGAGTCATTTTTAACCTACTTCCATCTTCAAATCTACGTTTCATTTAATTGATGAAACTATGCATCTGTTCTCATTTAACTTCCTTTCTGCTGGACCGCCAAACATTTTCCTGCACAGACATATCTTTGTACAGTAAATTGTGGTGATATTCACCTAAAACATGAACTCCCGAGTCAGAAATAAACACATACAAAAAGAGCATAATATTTCTGTCAAATGAAACCTCTTGTGGTATCATTAATCCCCTCGTGCGTAAGTATTGGCTAGCAGGAATCCCAACCTGCCAACACTAGCTTCTAACCTAAAGGTGGCATCTAAACATCTTTTTGGAAATGACAAGTGGAAAGTTTAGAGACCATTTTGAGTGCCTTTTACCTTTTGACCATTTTACAGTAAAGAACAGTGGCAATCACCAACTAGAATGCAAACTGGGAAAAAAATAACACTATTGCAGGGGGTTTGTGGCTAAGCAGTGTCTGGTGATAAAGTGTGAGGTGATAAAGTCCCTCGCCAGGCTACCCCAGACCCAGGATAGACAGATTCACCTGGGCTTGCTGCAACCAGCATAGTTATATAGTACCCAGGTGCAATACACATGAACATCAAAGACTGTCTCCACGTCTCATGATTGGCCAACGAGTGGTCTGCCTGCTAAAGCTCATGGACTGGCAGATGTCTGCACAGATTCAGATGAAGTCTGATAGTCTGAAGAAGGCCGTGCTGCAGTGGGTTTTCCTGAGTCCTGACCAGCATTGACAACTGTTGCGGACCTTTGATGCTCAGCAAGTTTGGCCAAAATCAATGTGATGATGAAGCGGTTAATAGCCTGTCTCCCAAACGGGAGGGCAGAGTGGGTCCAGTGACACTCCAGACAAGATCAGTCAGCTGGACTGCCTTGTGGCATATCTGGGGCAGACGCTTTCTCTCCTCTGTATTTTAAGATTCCATTAGTGAGTATTAGAAGAGGATTCAAACATGAAATTCTGTGCATTGGTTCACTTAATGCATGAGAATTTGCTCCAGGCCCAGTTATGTCAGTCCTGGATGAACAAGAGGGGCACTTAGCTGTGAGGATTTACACCGGGAGATAAAGTACTCATTTTACTCCCCATGTTAAGCGCTAAATTACTCGCCAAGTGGCAGGAAAATCTGGAGGTCACGCAGCGAGTTGGTCTCAAACAGAGACGGACAATGCATTCCACTTCTAAAGACAGAGAAGGTCTGTTTTCCTGTGGAGACCAACTCTCCCCATCCCAGGAATCCCAGCACTGATTACTCCGTTGCAAATGGAGCTTTCCTGGTAATACCAACCTCATAAAATGCTACACTGAGACACCCCATGGTAGTGCTACACAGCTGCCTGAAATGGCAGAATACAAAACATGTGTTTATAAAAAAAAATGGGTGTCCACATATAATGTTTATTCATTGATGAACTGCTTGATCACTTGGAGGCTGCTTGTTTTTAACCAATGTTGGATTTGACTAATGGCTACTGGCCTCTCACTCATGAAATCTGTGTGGGCCACA
Organism: Notoglanidium macrostoma; assembly: GCA_030068235.1. Classification (NCBI taxonomy): domain Eukaryota; kingdom Metazoa; phylum Chordata; class Actinopteri; order Siluriformes; family Auchenoglanididae; genus Notoglanidium; species Notoglanidium macrostoma. The sequence goes on along the minus strand of JAQQZR010000039.1, from coordinate 23,138,865 downwards.
CTATTACCCTTGCTTTTGTTTTTTGGGGAGGGCCCCATAAATGTTTCATTGACTCATGGACTGAATTCTTCTTAATTAGAGTGTATATCTCAATTATAGCACATACAGCATCTGAGAGTTTTCCTGAGATCTTTGAGACAGGCAGAACTCTCAGTGAATTCTAAGTAATGTGCAATTTGGTGGTTATAATTATGGTTTCTGGGCTTCAACTTGGGTAATGGAATGATGCATCCCCAAATCACCAGCGTGTTGTAACCTTTCTGACACTAAAAAGGGATTGAGAGTGTTCCTGGGGATCACATAGGTTCTTGCCAACTTTTCTGGTATCAGGGGCCCCTTGGCTAATCTCACTAAAAAGCTAGCATGGAAAAGGATAAAGTGCATAGAGCAATGCCGAAATGCTTTTAATCATATTGAGGCAGTTCACTGTGAGAGGTCACTGTTGCATTCTCCCGGATTTTCTTCCTTTTATTCTTGCCTTTTACAGCTCCTGGTGCTGTATATCAGTCAGAAGCTGTCTGTGAGTGAAATGAAGTAGAGCAGCATTGATAAGGAGTGTCTAGCAATCAAGTGAGTGGCTTTCATCCACTGATACTACCTACTTGAGCGGCTCTTCACCTCTGCTCCAATCACATCCTGCTCCAGCGACTCCACCGCATACCAATGCACCAATTACCCAATGGTATTTGGTTAAAAAAACAAAAAAACAACTACTTTCAAATTAGATGTTGACAAATGTGGCTACCCAGGCAGGAAAGTTACACCTCTGTCTATTCAAAGCCCTAGCTGACAATGCGTATCAGAGCAAAGACAAGCTATGATGTCATAAGAGTTGTCAGTGGAGATGAGATATGGGGACGGTCTACAGCTTTGAAGAACACGGTGTTTTCCTTTTTAAAGAGAAATAGAGATGACCAAAGATCCAAAGGTCACTCTGATGTAACTCTAGAGGTCCTGTGTGCAATTGGGAAAATCTGCCAGAAGGACAACCACTTCTTCAGAGCTCCACCAATCAAGCCTTTACAGCAGAGTGGCCAGATACTTAGTTACAGTCATGCTAGAGGTCGAATAGTTTGCCAAAAGGCATCTAAAGGACTTTCGGGCTATTTGTGACATTACTTTATGGCCTGATGGAACTCTATGGCCTAAATACAAAGCATTATATGTGGATGAATGCCCTACAAATAGGCTCGGTGGTGGCTGCATCATGGATCAAAAGAAAGATCCTTGAGGAAAATCTGCTCAAGACGTCAGACAGGACAAATGTTTCTTCCGAGATAACACACAGGCAAGAAAATGGAGGACTGGCTTTGGGACGAGTCTGTAAATGTCCAGCCAGCTCCCATAGCAACACACTCCATCAAACCTGACAGAGCTTGCGAGGAATCAGAGAAATCCAGGCGTGCCAAGCTTGTAGCGTCATACCCAAAAAGACTAAAGGTTAATCACTGCCAAGGTTATTTTAATTAATTTGAATACTGTGAGTTATTCCTTTTATCACAGTATGGATTTTTTTATAGCCTGATGAGATAAAAACGTTAACAGCTCCATAGCCGCCATTTATGAACTGATGCCTGAATGTATTGAGGCTTTAATTAGATTCTGTAGTCACACATCTCAACCGTTATGTCATTACTGATAACGCCATAGGGAAGGCCAATCAAATTATATACTAATGGTGATTTCCCTCAAATAAGAGCAGCAGTCATGTCAGGTAAACTCAGCATGCCTGGTCTTGTATTTACACAGAAGAAGGCTCATGGACAATTCTCATTTGAAGATGGAAGTTTTACACACTGACTGCAGCAGTGATGACAAAAATATGTACTGGGGCTCTAAAAAAAAGAGGACAACACTTATTTAAATATCAAAGGTCATGCGCTGTAATTCATTCTTTTGCAAACAAGAATACAAGAAGGCTTTTCATGTGATTAGATTAAACTCTTCTCAACCATACACCTTTTAAGAAGTCATCAAAATGACATGATGCCAAACAAATATGAGAAACATGACCAAAGAGAAAAACACCAATTTACTGCTCTAGATATTTACAGTTGGTGTTTTCAGAGAACAACTTCAGCAACTGAAGATGCTTGGTAATGTTTTGTGTCGCATGTTCAGTGTGCCGAATGGAGACGTATGTTCGCGAGGTTGACTTCCCAACACTGAGTAAAGCAAAACTCAACTGAGAAGTAGAAGCATGGGACAAACAGAACCAAAAGTGAATAATCCTTTCATTTAAGTGAGAATTGCTCACTTAAATGAGATTCCCAAACAGCCTCATCACAGCTCAAGCACTTTAGCTGGCAACTTCTTATACAATATCTATCGAAATCAAACCAAACACTATAACACAGTTTACATACATTTAAACTAGGGGTGTGACAATACATCATTATGAAGGTATACATATCTGTGTTTTTTTTTTTTTTTTGTCTTTATGCTATACAGGTAAATATAAAGATTTGAAAAAATATAAAATAAAATCCAAATTATGGTTATATACACACAGTGTCTTACGTATGTTTGAACTTTTCCACATTTTGTAGCACTGCAACGTTACGCACTTTGTTAAACTTTATGAATCTACCAAAAATAGCCCATAATATTAAAGGGGGGGGAGAAAAAGGTCAAAACAGATTGCAAAATTATTAACAAAATAAATAGGTAAACCGTGTGATTGCATAAGTATTCACCCCCCATTGCTGTGAAACTCCCTAAACAAGTTGTTTCAGAAAGAGCCATGGATACGGCACCACGTTTGTTTTGCTTGCTAATGAAGAATTACATCATCAGCACATTTTGTCAGGATGCGAGTTTCTAAATTAATTTTGTGGGCTGAATTAGAACCATTACGAAGCTGGTCCCAGCCCAATCTGATGTACATTTGACACTCCGAATATAGCTGCATGCAGCAATGCTATATTTATATCTTTCCACCCCTAATTTAAACATAGAATTTCAAATATGTGGATGTGGCTCTCATAATACAATGCACTCCTTGACATGTTCAAAACACAACAACGTTTACAAATGTGAATTGTTTATATAAGAAAAGTCTTCGGAAATAATCGCATTACATGTATGTCTAGAATCTGAGTTTCTGAGTAACTGAGTTCCATAAATTCAATATAAAAATCATATAGACATACTGAAATGTTTACTGAAACAGCGTGCATTAATACATGCAGTGTGTGTATGCGCAGTCTCGTGTAAAACCAGCAGTTCCCAATCCCAGTCCTGGAGAACCTAAGGAGTGCACATTTCCCCACACTAACTCAGTTGACACACAGGGACTGGATCCAGTGTTAACGTACAGAAAATGCGAATGTGTACATACTTGTTTGTATATTCTCGCAGACTGGTATGGAGAACTGCTAAAGCCATTCAGCTGTTCGTAAAGCTCTGTATGAAACATGACTGCATGATGTTAAAGCGAGAGCTGGACCAAAATGAAATCTACATTTCCATATCCGTCAGCCAAGATGTTTTTGTCAGCAGCCGAGATGTTCATATTTGGATTTTGTCTGCGGCTACGAGGATAATGGGACACTTATACCTGTTTAGACTCATGAGCGTGTGTGTGTGTGTGTGTGTGTGCGTGTGTGTGTGTGTGATATCTACGAAAATATTAATAGTAACGAGCACTTAAAGTAAAGTAAAGTAAAAGTAAAGGGAACACTGTGTAGCTTTCATTTTTGGCCAACTATCCCTTTAAACCTGGGCAGCTCAAAGCCATTGTAGCCCTACAAAGTGAAGTGTAACAACCTCACCCTCAGTGTGTAATTCAAAAAAGGACCACTCATCTTCTAGCTATCAAGAGGATCCCCAAACACATCCCCCATTAAAATACTGCTAATAAACATATACTGTTTGGTCGAAGGGACAGAACACTGCCTAAACATGGTGAACAGTACATGAGGATTAGTGCAAAGCCATTCTATCCTAGTAAAGAGCATAGCTTCCTCTAGAAGGCGCCCTATACACCACTGCGTGCTCCATCCCACTGCGTTTACCCAGAGGACCAGCCCCCACCGCACCCAACACATGCGCCGGCTGCTCCAGTGTGTGCTCTGTACCTTGAGCGTGTTGTGTGAGCTGATGCTCCGCCGGCGGCCTTCCTCCAGCTGCATCTCGCAGTACAGCTCCTCCTCGTCCTCCTCCATGATGTCGGACAGATCCGAACCTCGGCTGCTCTCCGTGTAGTACTCCTCGCTGTGGGAGTAGTGGTGTTGCTGGAGAGAGAGAGAGAGAGAGAGAGAGAGAGAGAGAGAGAGGAGGGGGAAGAGAGGAAGAGATGGATAGTGTAAACAAAATAGAAATAGGGAGGAAGAGAATATCAGGAAGAAAGAGAGAAGTGACAAAGAAATCAAGGCGAGAGGGGGCGAGAAGGTGGAAGAGCAAATACAAGATTGAATAAACAGAACATAAAAACCAGCGAGAAAGAGTGAGGCTTTAATGTGACCTCGGGTTACAAAAGAAAAAGAAAATCCTCTTTTCAGTGAATATGAAAACCTTCAGAAGATACTGCTAACGAAGAGTGCGAGAGTAACTTAAACAGAGATGATAACGGGGAAGGCTGAAATCAATTTTATACTATGTTCCTTTTACTCATTATGTAATCAATCAGTGTATTTGCTCCTCTGGTTAACGTAGCTAACATACTGAAAAGCTTTCTTGTAGGTATCTACCCAAAGTTAGGACCAGGATAGATACGTTCTCACATGTTGGGTCTGGATGCCCCCAGATGGCTGCTCCCATAACGTTACAGCATGCAGCTACACAGTGTTGTAGTGTTATATAGATTACAGTGTACTGAACCACATCAGCAAGTCTGTGCTAAAATTCGGTAAAATGTCCTACATGTCCTATGTCTTACATGTCTGCTCAGTTCAGAGCCCCTGAGAAAGTCGTCCACCGAGGCTCCTCTCCGCCTGGTGTGGGGCGAGTCGTAAACATCGTCCTCCTCATCGGAGTGATTATTATTCCTCTCGCTGAAGATGTTCCTTCTTTCTGGCTGAAACACACACACACACACACACACACACACACATTAGTAATAATACATCACAGCACATATGAGGCGGTATGGCAGTCCATGAGGAATATGGTCACCGTATTGAATCTTGACAGTTGAAGAACATGTAGACAGGCCTAAGTGCAACATTAAAGCCTTATGTATGCGTATGCAGCAGACGGACGATATTAATTGGCTTCCTCCTGAAAGTCAGAAGAAGCTCTGATGCACTGTGATGTTCAGATTAGAGTCAATTAAATTCTTCTGTATAAGATTGTGATGCAACCTGCACAAGTTAAAAGATTATAAAACGTGTATAAGCTGTCACATAAATAGTGTCTGACAAAAATGGGGGATGAAAACCAATCCATATACATAACCATAAAGCAGACGAACCAGTTTTTTCTTTATAACTCTAGACAGTGGTTTAAAAAGAAGGAACGCGTCCACATGGGAGACCTGGGGGTCGCTAGCCAACCCAGTGTCTCTGCAATCATGGAGCAAATCCTTTATCCTTCTCACTCAAAAGTCAAAGTGGAATTTCAGCTTGAGCAAAACTGTAACACAAGCGTTGCACAAGGCTACAAGACAAACTTCCTGTTCAATGATGGAAGTAAAAGTTCAGTATTGACTTGTGCCCAGGAGTTAGCCTGATATCTCTAGGGGAAAAAACTGCACCAATTTACACACAAAAAAGCATAATTTTATCCCTCTGACAGGAGGTTAAGGCTGAATAAATATATCCTGCATTATAACTTATAAACTTTTCTCTTCCTTTATGTCATAAATTAACTGCATGTGCACTGTATATTATTTTCATCTCAAGTGATGTGAGGTCAGGAAGCAAACGTTGTGATAAAACAAGTAAATTATATTTGTAACAGCAGTCATGTCAGCTTCAGCGAATCCTCGTGTTCACCTTGTGGTTGGCGCCGTGTCTCTGAGCTGCCTGTCTCGCCATGGCACGTGCCACCGTGTTGGAGATCGGTGTTCCCTGAGGCTGCGGCAGGATCCTCTGGGTTACATGTGGTGGTGGTACTGGCGGCTCCAGGCTGTGCCCCCCGGCGGTTGGGGGTGGCAGGGGCGATGGGGCTCGTTGGTGAGGCTCCCATGGCTGGCACTGCCTCCTGCCTGCCTCTGGCTCTTTGGCGTGGGCATCTCGGGCACTTGGGAGGAGTTTGGGTTTGGGGAACGGCTGAGCAGAGGGTGGAGGGTGGATTTGAGGTTGAGCATGAGGAGGAGGTGGCTGTGTGTGTGGTGTTGGTGGTGGTGGTTGTGGCTGCGGGAAGCTCTGTGGGTAGTTCGGGGGAAACGGGGGCGGGTGAGGTCGGGACTGGGGCGGAGGCAGTAGGTTGTGTGGGATAGACGCAGCGTTGGAGTCTTGCGACTCGCCTTGAGATGAGATGGTGCGTACGACGACTTCGCGTGCTTCCAGACACTGGATACGATTAACCTCCACTGTCACGTATTCCGCTGTGGGGAACATCACCTCCGCGATCTGTCACACACAACACAGAGATGTTTGTTTTCACAATACAGCAGGACCTCGTTTTACAACACAGTTCCGTTCCTATGACAGTGATGTAACCCGAATTTTGGTGCACGTCGAAAACACACCCTGCCTTACCTAAGTCTTACCCATCCTAACACAGTTGCAAAATCATAATCTAGAAATCAAAACACAACTAATCCACAGAAAAAGGACATAAATATACATTGAGTATAATGTTCGTCGCTGATCTCCCTCACTCATACGACGCGCCACTGCGTATTCTTCCGCCGTAAACCCGATACGTCGTATGTCGAGATGTACGTAACCCGAGGACCTCCTGTATATGCTTGGATGCAGACCGACAGAATGACATGATCGGTAGCGCTCCAATCATCGGGAGACACTTCTTTATACAGGTCGCTACAAATCAGTACTTTTCTCTACACTTTGGACTGATCGTCTTCATCCTGATTCATTTTCTGTTCCTTCAATCAAGCAGATCATCAATCCTTTCATATCGATACTGTTTAAAAATACACACGCAGATATGTGCTATGCTACTTATCACTCAGCAGGTGGTGACAGAGAGCAACGTCAGCCTAAGAGGCGCTCTTCGAGCAACATAAGTGCACAAATTTGTACATGCAATTGATATGAGATTGTAAAGGACAGATGCAGGATACAGTGTAGACTCATTACTAACACAAGGAGCTGACACTGATACTGCACTTGTCTGACCTTTTGACCTTTGGTGCAGACCATGTAGCCCATGACATTGGCGCCGTTGGAGGTGCCGCTTGGTGTGAGAGGAGGGGGCTTCCAGCGCACCTGCAGCATTCCCGGGGATGTCCCGCAAAGCACCTGGACGTCTTGCGGAGGGAACGGCGGACCTGTTGGAGAGCACAGCAAGCAAAGACACTCTGATTGGCTGTGCTGTAACCTAACTGAGCCGAAGGATTCGAAGTGCAATTCTAGTCTGTGCAGCACTAAGAAAAATGGCTGTGAAGATTGATATTCAGAACCACGGCGTGAAAAATGCACCAGGATAGAGATATAACTGATTTTGCTTTATTTTGCTAGCCACTGGTTAGATCTCTGGTTTTGTCCGCCAGTGGGACAACCAGTTCAAAAAAGTTTTTTTTTTTAAATATATGTGATCGAAGCATCATGGAACCTAAGACAGAAGGGTACTCATGCTTTATTTCTCTGTCATGTCAAGTATTTTCAGAGCTTATTGTGCAGTACAGGCTGTGCTTCAACTAAAGCCACGCTCGCTTTTCAAGCTGTTTCAGAACAAATGGAAAACCATGGTGAAAAAAATTTTTAAAAATCGTACAGGTTGCATGTTATTCAGCCCGGTGGGTCTCCAAAGAACAACCAAAAACCAAGACAACCAACATACATAATTCCCGTTCTTCTAAGACAACCATTTTCCACATGACAGCTGGTACTTAGATACTTAGACTAAGGTCTTATATCTCGCATAAATCAAATGTCTGAACTGACTACATTGTCATTAAGTTTGTAAACAGGCAGAAAGAGAGCAAGAAAACCAGCACAGCTAGCAAAAAACCTCGACAGTTAGCGAAAAAACTAGCACAGCTAGCAAAAAAAAACTAGCACAGCTAGCAAGAAAACAAAGTTGCCAATACATGTAATTTATTCATTAATAACTCTGTAACCTGTTCGGGTAGATTGCTCAACCAGTCGCTCATGTACCGTAAATCTGTACTCATTTGACACGTGAGCATTTTTCAGCCACACTAAATAAAAATACAGTCATATATTTTAGCACGGTTAATCCTAATTTCTCCAAAATGCACTAAATATATTTTTCCCCCACAGGACATAACAAAACATGTCAGTATGCATGCATATGTATATTACCTGGGGTTATTCCCGTAGTAGTCTCAGCTTGATATGTTTTACCCTTTTCTGGCCAAAAGCTTCAGAATCCTCAAAGCTGAATGCAGTCAGATTGGTTTTATGCTACTTTTCATGCTACGTTTGAACATATATGTATGTGGGAAAAAAAACGGGAACATTTGCATTATTAGTCACTTGTCATTTTAAAGCAGGCAAACGCTGTGATGGTGTGATGTTTCCAGACACTTCATGTAAAGCTAACTCAATCCACATGACTGAAAAAAAAAACAACTCCAGGTTTTCCAGAATGCATAATTGATGTCTTTGCTAAATCTCTGACAGTTATGAGCACTGACAATATTGTGAAAAACAGAAGTGACTGGAAACCAAAGACAATTTCAGACACTGATTCTGGGTCTGTGAGTGTTTTGTCTCTCCTTAAATATAACAAAGCGCACAAAGCGTCTCTTTTCTGTCCCGTGGGATAACTGCGCTTGTAGTCTGCATGTCAGTGTGTGCAATGTTTGTGTGTGTGTGTGTGTGTGTGTGTGTGTGAGTTACAGCTGTAATCTGGGCCAGAATGTGACTACAGACTCGGTGTATGTGTGCTGCTTGTGTCAGCGCTCTGCCTGTGTGAGTGCCCATCCATCAGAATCGCGCAATGTGCTCTATAGAAGCAGTGATCTCGCCCCAGGCCCTGGAACATACGCTATGTACTCAGCAGCGTTTTTCACATTACTGCCAGACTGAATGAGAAAACAGGGAGTCAAAGGCAGAAAGAAAGAACGAGATGGAGGAAACGGCAGAATGATGGCACTAAATGTGAATTTTTGTTGTTGATTTCCTATTCATCCATAGCAGTCTGGCCTTTCCTTCAAGAGTAGTGACTTGGAAGCTCATCCCAGGACTGTCAGATTGAGCAAACTTTCCAAACCTTGGATTAAACTTCGGATTAAAAAAAATGCCATGCCATGCTAAACGTCTGCTCCATCGGTAAAAAGCTCAATCAAGTATAATTTCACTCCTGTCTGGGTGAGACGGTTGAATTTCCTGTTTCTCCTGTCAATCAGAGCGATACTAACCAATCACAGGCATTCATTATTGCATTTAAACAGAACGACTCAATTAGCAGCTTAACACACTACATAATATAATGTAATGACGAAATACATGAATCAACACACACACACACACACACACACACACACACACACGAAGTTTTTCTGCATTCAGGCAACGAATCAGGCAAAATTTCACTGCTTGAAGAGTTTCAATTTTTGTACTTGAATGTTTTAATCAACTGAAAGTGTAAATATATTCCAGCAATGCTTATTTCGGAAAAATACTGTGACACCATGACGCTGGAAATGAATTTTGGATCTCGTGCATTGTTACACCTCTATGGGAACTGTATATGAATTGAAATATGTCGGGGTGATGATGACTTGGCTTTAAAAAGCCAAATGATTTAAAGTAAAATGAAATGGGGAATGAAACGACATTCTGTGCGCGACAGCGAAATGATCGTGAGTCTGATTGATCAGGACTTCACGGCAAATCCGACCAAAGACGGATGATCCGAGGATCTAAGGTCGGATCAAAGCGTTCCGTACTGACTGATCAAATCTGTCTGACATGAAGCGACGCAGCGACTGAAAAGAGGGAGGAGAGGAATGAGTGAGAAAAGAAAGAATTGAAGTGTGGAAAAAGAAAAGATAAGGCTAGAGGTGAGACGAGAGTGAAAAGGAGAGGTGAGCTAGAGCGTGACAGCAGAGGGAAGAGAACGGACTAGAACGGAAAGCAGACGTGAAAGAAAAAGGGCGGAGGAAAGAAGATGAGGAAAAGAATAATGGTGGTGGAGGTAAATATGGAGGGAAGATAAAGGTAAAGGAGGAGAGACTATGAAAGGAAGATGTGGGGAAAATGTATAGCGAGGATTCCAGAGAAGAGGACAGGAAACTCGGAAGAGATTAGGGTAAAAGTATTAAACGGGGAAGAAAGAAAAAAAAGGACGGGCAGAGGAGAGGAGAAGGACGTCCGCAGCACGAATGAATGAGCGAGTGTTTGTGTGTAAATGCAGAGGAACCCGACATGGATGGTGTCATTTATAAAGCTGACCCTGATGCTCTGGATCAAAGCTCTGTAATTAAAACGAGTTCAAAGGCAGTTTTCCAGCATGAGGCCTGGAGATGAGCAGTACGTCGTGTAATCACAGCCTCCGCATCCCACAGCAGCACTCCAGCAGTGCACTTATCTCCACACATCTGCTCCGGTAACACACCAACGCCGCAAATCTGCTCCTGCTTCTGATCTTACCTGTTTGCTTACTTACCTATGGGCGGAAAAGGTGGTTTAGGGTTAAAAGCTTGCCACTGGCATGGATCTCCTCAAGAGGATGTAGTGCAAGAAGTATAGAAGGTACATAATGGAACCTAAAGGCGCACTGACACTCTGACCACGCTTTACAACCACCGTCTCAGAACGTGTAATGCGCCAAACCTCAAGGCTACAGCTAACATTGACTTGGAGGGTCATGGTTCTCTGTTTTAGTGTCACTGTTCCAACTGGGATGGACACCATGTGCTTATGTTTTGGACTCTTGTTCTAGTTCCCTGTCCCTGTCCATTGGTTTGCTACCTGACTGTGTTCACCTGTTCTGCGTTACTGGTTAGTGTTCACGCACATTTGCGTAGCTGCTGAACATCAGTAAACATCAAACGAGGGCGTATTGCTTCCTGGGTTTAGGAAGCTTGATTAGCTTTTAATTTTGACAGGGAATGGTTTTCAACTGAGTGGATCAGTCTGTGGTAATTTCGTGTTAATGCTGTGTAGAGACCTACAGCTCGCCTGCTGCCGCTCAGGACATTTCTGCTGACTCGATTCTGCATTTAGGAGCTGGGGAAACCTGGCAGACACACACACACACACACACACACACACAAGCATGTCTGCTTCCTTCACTGCATTGGGAACGCCAATATGTGTGTGTGTGTGTGTGTGTGTGTGTGTGTGTGTGTGTGTGTGTGTGTGTGTACTGCGTGGGTGAGGCAAGAAAGACAGAGGAGTCCCTGAGATGTGAGGATAACTCACAGAACCCTGGATTTCCCGCCCCCTCCCTCATCTCCTGTGATCCTCTCCCTCTTTTCATCTTCCGTCGCTTCACCTCCGCTACTGCGGCAAACGCTTGGCCCACTTCCATTCCATACGCATTCATTCATTTTCCTCTCTCTCTCTCTCTCTCTCTCTCTCTCTCTCTCTGCATCTCTTTCTCTCTTTGCTATAAAGCTGGTAAACACGATCCCCTTGGGAGACAGCAGCTACAATCAAGAGATGAAAAAAAGCTAAACGTGTCTCACTTGGCTGGCGTCTCTGTTACGTGAGCCGTGTGTGTGTGTGTGTGTGTGTGTGCGTGTGTGAGGGTGTGTGTGGGTGGGAGAAAGCCAGAGAAAAACCCTTCAGTGGATAAACATTAGGCTGCATTTATGAAGGATAGAGCGATTTTTTTCTGCAGTTAAAGGCTGGCAATCTCTCAGACCTAAAGAGCCGCCTGCCATGGTTAATGTGAATTCTGTGCTTGAGAGAGAGAGAGAGAGAGAGAGAGAGCGCGAGAGAGAGAGAGAGAGAGCTGCAGGGCTGAGTGAAGCTGTGTTTTAAAGAGAAAGAGGCGAGAACATGACACTAAGGTTAACAGCTTATGTTAAAAACAACAGCATCAAAAAAATCTTCCAACACTGATTAACACACCACAGGCTCATGCCTGTTATCTCTGAAAGCGCCCTTACTGACTACAAACGCACAAATTACAACACAATCAATAATATATCAGACATAAAAGACAAAGACAAGAACCTTATCAAAAGGTAAAAAAAAATAAAAAGAACTCTTAAATGAATAAGATCTTAAAATGTCATCATTTTCGATTCATATACCGCAAGCGCAGAATTTCCAGCGCTGTGGAATCCTCGATCCCGATTGGTCAGGAGGTGTTGATTGATTTTCAATAACGGCAGGTCTGACAATAAGTGCCGGCTGCATGCATAGGTGTACGTTCTAAGTGCAGAATCGTTTCTATAGTAACAGTATAGAGGGATTTGTTTGCTAAAATATATGACATTTTCTTTTAGATGTTAATTTAAGTCTCCAGTGTCAGCGCTTTGTTAAAGTCAGCGTAACGTAGGGGCGTATCAGTAACCCCTCTTCATGTTAAGCTGCATCACACCACCTTGTCCTTGATTATTGTCCTATGATGTCATGTTTTATGCCTAATTTATTTGAAAGAAAACGTGTCACGGACCCGCCCTCTCTAACTGCGCCCTTTCCTCTCTGTGATGTCACTTATGCCTTGAACAATGGCGAGTATTGTATTTGCAATTATAAAAAGCTCGGTTCGGTTCTGGTAGGATTTTGATAATAGCAGTCATTTAAACACTTTCGGACAAGTGGGTGAGCGGTGCTGTTTTTCTTTCTGTAAAAACGTAACCACAAAGTTATTTCTCTTTGCTTCGTGATCTGAATTTCTCATCGGCCATGTGAGAATAAAAATGTCACGTGGGATCCTGGTTCTGACGCATGAGTCACGCGCCATAAAAGGAACCGCACCTCGCACGGACAGAACCGTTTGCGGTAAGACAGCAGTGAAAGAAAGCACTCAGAAACGTAGACGCGTCATGCAATACAATGTAGATGCCGTCCACGACGGCGAATTCATGATGCAAGAGCACTTCAAACGAAAGCACACAAGCGTTCCTGCTTGGTGAGTGGAATACACTGACTGGTCGAGGTTAGCCTCGTGGATGCTGATTCAGACACGCATTTTGTTTACATTTAGATAAGCTTAGAGCTGTACAAGTTCAACCTATAAATACAGGATATTTTTTCATAATATATTTATACTGTTTATTCCAGCTGTTTCATGCACAGTAAGAATATCAAAATATGCCCAGGGCATACATCATTAAAATATAACCAAAGAAGCATCCGTGTCCTAATACAAACCTGATTACTACACAGAAAAAAAGTTGATTATGACAAAGAAAAAAAAAAAAGACTACACTAAAACGTTAATGATGACGATTTACTGGACTTTCGTTTCATTTTGCATCACAAGCTTTCAGCGCTTTCAAAGGTGGTGCATCACATCACTAGCATAACAAGTTTCAGTTGCTGGTGTACGAAGTGAACTTACCAGCGGGCTGAGTGCAGAACTCGCCCGAGATCTCCATCTTCTCTCTCTGCTCTAGAGATAAGTGCCAGGGTATCTGATGTAGTCTTGCCACCACGCGCAACTTGTACACAGTCATTGGTTTGAGGTTGTAGAAGCGGTACTTGTACCCTCCCGGTTTGACCACGTCGTACTCGGCTCCGTCCAGAAAGACGGTGTGGCTGTAGTTGCTGTCGCTGGGCATCCAGGAGAGCTCGGCCGAGTTCTGAGTCGCCTTGTCGACAAGGAGCTGGCACGGCGCCACCGTTACGTCCTTCCCGACCATCAGCGTGCAGCGCAGTGGGTCCGAGATGCCGCGGTCCGTCACGCTCTGCACCGAAATACGATGTGCACGTGATGCCAGGTTCAGCTTCTCCACTAAAAACTTGGTACGAGCGCTGCACGGCACGCTGGCGCGCACTTCCTGGTCCACCAGCACGTTGTAGCCGCTGATGGATCCCCAGCCGGGTGGCACTAGAGGAGGCTCCCAGCTCAGGATCACACTCTTTGCAAGCTGTTTGATGAGTGACAGGCGCCGCGGGTAAGGCACTACGTCTTCTCCGACTTCATCCACACTCACGTCCAGCATGGCCGTGCCCGAGCTCGTGCCGCACGGCGCCAGGGGCTCGTTGGCCAAGCCGGAACCCATGACGCCCAGCTCGATGCCCATTCCCATGCTGCTAACGCCGCTGCTGCTGCTCGTTCCCGTGCCCGTGCAGGAGCTCAGGGCTTCCAGTTTCTCAGAGAGCAGCGTACTGAGCGTGCTCACTGCGCTGCTCGGTGCTGACGCCGGGCTGCTGCTGTGGTTGAAGGTGAAGTTGAGGTAGGATGGTTCTTTCGAGGACGTGCCAAATTCGTCGTCATGGGCGAAGTCCACAAAGTTGGAAGGAACGAGGCCCTGCTGGCCGTCCAGCAGCTCCCCTGACAAAAGCAAATATAATGATGTTATACATGCATAATAAATCCAAACATCTTTCTGTTTTAATGCTTTGGACGTGATTTCTCCAACACAGATTGTGTCCATGCTACAGATCTATACACACCGAGCGACAAAGAATCCTTAAGGCGTTAATGAATTACGCATCTTTATTTTGTCACTCGTCAGACATCAAACTAAAATCGAAGAATAATAGTGTGGCATAAGGTGTAAACATCAAAAGAGGAATTTTGTTTGGTATCGTATTGTGTAAAATAGGACGTATAGAAGCTACATATGCTGCAGGTCGTTCTAGTTTTCGCTCGAGTCACGGAGACGTACACGCACCTTCATAGAAGCCGTCTTCATCCATGGTCCCGTAAACGTAAAGGTACTTCCCGGCCACCAGGGGGAGCTCAGCCTCAGGATGCTCGTTAGGGCCGTCGTATGGATTATAACTGAAGACAAAAGTTATTCATTAGATATTATATTCATAAGCATGTATCATTCCACGTGCTTTACGGTTTTATCATATCTTGCATTTCCCAGGAAGCCCTGACCCTGATCGTTGTGGTGTATGAGCCGAGAGAGTACTCACTTATAGCGGGCGACACACAGCCGGACCTTTCCCGTGTACCTGGGCTTGGCACGAGGAGACAGGTTCAGCTCTCTCTCCATCTGAAAATGGAAGGAGGACATGAAATTTCTACTCTCTCTGACTCTTCAACCCTGTCGCTAGACATTCATATCCAAACGGCTTTGCAATTTATCTGTAAAGAGACGTATAATGACACTTTTTCTTCAGTATTGCATGTGCACTGTCATTAACATGCAGTGTGAAGTGTGCAGTGTGCAGTATGGATGATGAAGCATGCTGTGTGAGGAGGCCAATAACTCCACACTCTGAATGGACAGATTGGACAATTCACACCCTCAACTCTTATTCCACACACACACACACACACACACACACACACACACACACGAGGCTCCTGGCTTATGAGAAGACTAAAGCGTGTTATTAACTGGGCTCATACTGCGGCTGTGATCGTTATCAGCAGGCTGTTCTCAATCCGTGACCTCGATGCATTCCAGCCATTAAAGCCGCAATAACAAACTGTTATTTACATTAAAACTCAGCAACAGCGACCAATGTATTTAGATCTCATTATCATAACCCAGAACAAGAAGTGGGTGTGAAAAAAAAAAAAGGAATGAAATGATTGAAACGAATGCCTTCTGACTGGCTTCAGTCAGTTCACTATTGTCTGATTTAGGTGCATAATGTACAGATTGAAATTTATTATCCAGCTTGTAATCCTAACAGAGTTTAATAATGTGATTAGCCCAGTCCTGGTCCAAACCTGTTAATGGTCTGTCCTGTGTGTGTGATCACTTCAAGCCTGAGTGTCTAATGGCTGTCTGATTGACCGGTTGATTGATTGGCACATTGACGGATTGACTCACAGCAGCAGTGAAGATCGGTCGGACCTCGGAGAGACAGGTTCGCCGGGGGCTGGAGGGCGTGCTCCGGGACAGGAAGCTGGGTTTGACGGACAGCAGCTCCGCCTTCTCCTCCGCGCTCATCTGTAGAGGTCGAATGAACTCCGAGATCACAGACTTGCTCAAGGAGCCTTCGCTGCCTACACGACACACAGTACACGTCCCGTCACACAAAACCAGTTATATTACAAAAATAATCGGCGGCACAGTAGTGTGATGCGGCTCGATGTGGAGTAACTGTTACATTACCGACCCGAAGTTGATTAAATATGTTTTCTTTTTATCACTTACACGGTGGTAGCTATAAACAGTCGCTCCATTCACCAGCCTCTCTACAGTTCAGCAAGACAAAAACGCAGCAGCTGCGCGACGCTGACAGAAAACGCCTCGGTTCTGAAGACCATCCAGACTGTAACAAAGCGCTGACACTGGAGACTCCTTCCAAAAAATGCGAACTAAACATCTCCTGATCAAATGCACACGTTTACATGGTGCGTCCACCGTGCAAGTGGAACAACTCTCAGAGGTGCGGTCATAGATCAATCAAACTCGTTCGACGGCGCCGTGATATGAATCATTTTCGGACACTCGAGTCCAGTAGTTATATTACACGTCCTACTCTTCCACCAATATCCATCTGTCTTCACAGCTAATCGACCCTACATATGATCCATCTCCGACTAAAGGTCAGCTTGAGCGTCAGACATGCTCCCAGCATGCACGGGGACGTAATAACCACAGGATTCTGACATGGGACGGCGAGTATTGTCTGATTGATGGCTTCATTACTTGCAAATAGACTCCATTTCCATTTCTTGCCCGGCGCTGCACCATACACCTGCTGCCACGTGCGTCCTGACATCTCCCTGAACGTGTCTGAACAGAGTCCCCGAACAAACAAACTGCAACACCGTCTTCAGGTTCTTCAAAATAAAATGTGCTTTTTGAAAAAAACAATTGGGGCAGATTTTATTGGAAAACATTTACTTGCAC
>JAQQZR010000039.1:23049048-23064150 GCA_030068235.1 Notoglanidium macrostoma | reverse complement strand
CACACACACACACACACACACACACACACACACACACACACACACACACACACACACACACACACACACAGTGCAGACGGGGTTAAAAGGCTACAATCCACATCAACACGCTGCATGGAAACACACAGAATATCAAACCAATCCAATTAATATAATTGACGTCGTGCCTAACGCCTTGACGTGTAAACAACGTTACCATGACAACGCAAACATTTTTTGTTATGCTAACTTCGGCGACATTAACACAATAAATAACAACGAATAAAAACATTTTGACAGATGACAAGACCAAATAGCTTCTAAAATCCCCGAAAACAATCAGTAGTTGACCGGAAATAGCTTTCATCCGAATAGTAGGCGTGTTATAATTACGCATGCTATTTTGACACACTATCTAGTACGGAAGTGTGCTGTTCTCCAAGCCAGCCGTGTCAAGGGGACCATTCTGCTGTGCTGTTTAGTACAGTAGTATGCGGTTCGCCTCCAAGTAGCCTGCCCTACCTGTCTGCTCGGTGGCTTCCTCCGCTGCGCTCGCTGCGTCCGTTAATAACGGCGGCCCCCGACCCCTCCTTCCGCGTGAGCGCTGCCGTATCCTACCGCGCCGCCGGACTGTGAGGTTGTCGCTCTTGTTGTTGTTGTTGTTGTTGTTGGGGAAGGAAAAAGGGCAATTATCCGCTGGTCGCTTGGTCGGTTTTGGGAGCAGCGCCTCAGAAACAGTGAGCGCGAGACGCAGGAGATCCAATGAGAGAGCGCACGAGACACAGAGTGGAGACACCGGAGAGGAGAGAAGTGCGCGCGCGAGAGAGAGAACGAGAAAGAGAGAGAGAGAGAGAGAGAGCACAACGTCTCGGTCACTTGCGCGCTCTGACACGCTGCTACTGCTAGATTGCGCCTCCCATCTCTCTCTCTCTCTCTCTCTCTCTCTCTCTCTCCTCTGTGATTGAAGTTGACAAGGTCGCCTGGGCTGTTTTTTGGGTCTCTCTCTTCATATACACCTCACAATCCATCCATCCACCTACCCATCCTTCCATTTGTCCAGTATATTCATCCAGCTATCGGTTCATCTTTCTTCTCATCCATCCTTCCATTCATTTATCCACCCATCAATCCATCCTTCCTTCCATCTCTCCATTCCTCAACCATCCTTCCTTTCATGGATCCGTCCATCCATTTCTACACCCATTTAGCCATCTTTCCTTCATCCCATCCATACACCTGCCCATCCATCCATCCATCCATCCACCCTTCTATCCATCATTTATCTAATTATCCAGAACTCTATCTTTTCATCTGTGCTTCCGACTGTTTTTCCATCCATCCATCTACCCATAGTTCTGTTCATCCGACCTTCCATATTCCCGCCCATCCAGACATCCATCCATCCAACTATACTTCTGTTCAACTGACCATCCAACATTCTTTCTCTCTCTCCATTTGGGTTTGATATAGTTATTAATATAAACATAAATATAAATATATAGAAAGCACACACACACACACACACACACACACACACTGAGAGAGAGAGAGAGAGAGAGAGAGAGAGAGAGAGAGAGAGAGAGAGAGAGAGCAGCTGTCCAATCAGAGTCCACGGATGCTGCGCTGTATTAACGGGGTTATTTGTCAACTTCCGGGTTTCCCACTAAACTCGCTGCCGTCAAGCGACACACTAATGCACCCTTGTGGCTGTATTCGGTACTGCACATGAAGAATATACTGTATATATAACACCATTAGAGCATTTCATGTTGTCTTAGAGTATCTCATTTATTTGAGCCGTTAAAGCCTTATCTCCAAAATTTCCACTCTTTAAAATGTTTTATTAAAATTTCAGGTAAATTTCTCCACCACTGCCTGTGGTGCCCCCGACATCACATTGCTTTAAAGGGTTTGAAATATTTCCTGCATTTTGCATGTAGTAGATGTGGTGATCCACCTTCACCTCATTTGTCCTCACTGGTCCATTGCTCCCATTAGCGATGAGTGACAGCTGCTTCTGGATCCAGCGTAGCTCTTTCTGCGACTTTTCTAGCATCAGCTCCACTTTAGACTGTCTGTCAGCCCCCATCATCTCCTGAAACATTCATACACACTTCATTCACTTAGAGAAACCCAGAAATGAAGCATGAAGTCGCATGTTTATTCTTAACTAGCCTCATTTCCAACTGCAGGCTAAACCTAGTTGTTTAGATACCTGGTGCTTTCCCTCTGGACTTGGAATAGACAAGTTGTCCAAGCCATGGCCTGAATATTGGTAACAAAAAAAAAACCTTCCACATTTGTGCAGCAATGTAGTTGTGAATTTGGGAATGAATAAAGTTTTCAGAATGCAGTTCAAGTTCTGGATATATAAAAGGACAATTGTGCATTGGAAAGTTGCTAGCGATGCATTGGTTGCTAGCAATCCAGCTAGTATAAGAATTGAAAACTACATGGATAGTTATGGATCTAATCCAGGCCTTTGTCAGGCTACCTGTCATCTATAGCTCTATCTATAATCAGTTTGGAAAGCGTTACATAAAATTTCACTTGCACATAGCTAACAATTAGCAGTTCCTCCATTTTGGATGTTTAGTGCTACATCAATGAATGTTGTGTGGCAAGATTTCGCAAAAATTGAACTCAACAAAGAGTTTACCTAATGGATGTGATGATCATGGCAACAATGAATACACGCAAATAGTGGAATTTGCCCATTAACCAGGAACTTAAAACTGTGCTTGGTACTCTCACTGGTCTCTAACCTTTCAAATCTAAAACTGTGCGTCCTCAATCCTCAAACCCTCCCATCATACAGCAAAGTCAAGTGTTGTGACCAGGCCACAAACACAATTCCGTTATCTACACATAATCTACACATGATCTTAATCCTTACTTATGAGCACTTCAGCAATGTGTACATTAATCCATAATCTACAGATAATCTACACCTTTTCTCTCACTGTGTTCCAGACAGATACTGCACAATTTGTATTCCTTGATTTTGCTCCCACATTGCCCCGTGGACCCCCTGTGGGATTATTAATCCCTGCACTTTCAAGCTGTTATGTAAGTATGGATGTTGGGTTACCACATTAATTCTGCATTCCAATAGTGTTTTACAACCATACTCATTGGCATCCCCTTACCATTTCCCCTTGGGAGGATTCTTTATGTGGTTTTAAGGGCCAGGCCAATATTTTATTAGGTCAAGTGAAGTTGTCAGATGTTAGATGAGCTCTTAGAGGCCAGAGGGATTGAATAGATTTTAGTGTCACATCTAATGTTTTCATAAATTATTGAATTTCTCAAAAATATAAATTTGTTTGCTCAAAATTGATTGTTTTATTACGTAATTTACTACATCATAGGCTATCAGAGTAGCTATTTAGTATGCTAAGAAGTTAGAAAAATTTATAGTTATTATGCTACCAAACCAATAAGGCTCAGAATAAAGGAAAAAATTTTTTAATGAAGATAAGAAAAATATACTTTTTTTGTGTGGTCGGTGCTTAAAGTAAAGCGAAGTAGGTTGATGAAGGTCTAAGTGCTAAAATATTCTACACTAAAAACTGTTGGTAAACATGTAGGAACATCTTTTGGTAAATCACACAAGTATGCAATTTAACTAACAATAAAAATTTAAATGTATATACATAACAATTAAAAATAACTAACATCAGTTGAAGTAGCTATCTGGCTAGCTAACTGCTAGTAAACTACCCTGTGTTTCTCATGGGTCTACACGTGAAAGCGAGCCATGGAGCTGACTTAGTGACAGCACTAACTGAGCTTTAACATGACCCCATAAATCAGTTTATACTAAATTATTCAGAAAGTCTTTGGAAAAATACAAACGATCTTGGCCCAAATTGGAACCATCTCCACAATCAGCTGCCTGAGTGGAGATAAAAATTCAAAATAATTTCTAAATTGTTGTGTTGTCATCCGGCGACACGGTGGTGCGGTGGTTAGCGCTGTCGCCTCACCGCAAGAAGGTCCTGGGTTCGATCCCTGGGTCACCCAGGCACTTTCTGTGTGGAGTTTGCATGTTCTGCCCGTGCATGCGTGGGTTCCCTCCGGGTGTTCCGGTTTCCTCCCACAGTACAAAGACATGCAGATTAGGTCAACTGGCTACTCTAAATTGCCCCTAGGTGTGAATGCGAGCGTGTGTGGCTGTTTGTCTGTGATGGCCCTGTGGTGGACTGGCGACCTGCCCAGGGTGTACCCCGCCTCTCGCCCGAAGATGCTCCAGCTTCCCCCGCGACCCAGATAGATAAAGCGGTATGGATGGATGGGTTGTCATGCTGAGTCATGCTTGTATCATCTGCAATTTTAGTTCAAAAAGGAAATTTGAAGATGCCTTCTTGGTAAATTCTGGTTCTGGTGTTTACCTTTTTTTATTGTCTCGATGCTGATCCCTAAATCCGATGATCATCCATCTGCGCTAAAGTATTAATGGAGCAACCTTTAAAATGGCAACAGGGATTCTTTTACGGTTTCTCCAATAGTGGAAATTTTGGTCACGACCAGGAGATGGCAGTATACACACAGGGGAGGTTGATCATTCTGTGACTATTCTGTAAAACCTGCGTTGGTGTAAAGTCCAGTTCAGTCTTAATCTACTGTCTACGCAGAATTTCAAGTTCTCCTTGTGTATTTGTGGGTTTCCTTGGGAAACTCCTGTTTCCTTCCACTTCCCAAAAACATGCCATTATATCTACTGAAGATTCTAAATTGCTCATAGGTGAGACTGAGTGTGAATGTATTCCTGCCTGATAGCCAGTGTTCTCGGGATAGGCTCAGGTCCCATCATGATTCTGACCAGGATAAAGTGAATGAACAATACTTACACGTTCTCACGCCATTGTGTTAATAGCAAATCCTGAGAGAATTTCCAAGCAAGACATCCAATATTAGGCCAGGTCTGATTCAAATCAGCTCAGGAAAATACGTTTTTGGTCTATTCTCATTTTTTTTGGTTTGAAGAATCTTGCATACAATCACAACAACCATATTATATCCTCAAAAGACTCAAACGCCACAAGATACGCATATCCATTCCTTCATCATCTACATGTCACTCATTGTACACACATTATACATTATAAATTATAAAAGTGTTATTACGGAAATAGGCTTTGGAGTATTTAGAAATAGTAAAAGTATGAGAATATTTCACTCACGTTGTGTAAGTGCTCTGTCCTGATGGAACCGCATCTCTTGTTTACGCCTCATCAGTTCTCCCATCAGCTTTGTGGGTCAGGTGAACTGTGTGTGTTTATCCTGCCATGTATGTGTGTGTGAGAGAGAGACAGAGACGGAGTTTCTCATGTGTTCCTGCACCTGCCTCCATTTTGTCACACTCACGGAGTAGCTTATCCTGATAAAACATGATATAGTTATCCTTTTCAAAGTACCATCTTCGAATGGGGTAATTTATTGCTTAATTGTGCCACTTAATATACAGTCAGCTCCATAAGTATTTGGACAATGACACAATTTGGACAGTCAGAGACCATCAAATGCAGTTTTCTCACTTGAGACACATTGCCAGGGCTTTACTGCAGCTGCCTTCAGTTGCTGCATGTTTGTGGGTCTTTCAGCCTTCAGTTTTGTCTTAAGTAAGTGAAAAGCATTCTCAATTGTGTTGACTGACTCAGCCATGTAAGAACATTTCATTGCTTTGCCTTAAGAAGCTCTTGGAGTATTTTTTGGGTCATTATACTGTACTGTACTGTATATCTGTACTGGGAAGAGCCGTCCTAACAGTTTTGCAGCATTTGACTGAATCTGAGCAGAAGGTATAGCTCTACACAATTCAGAATTCATCCTTCTACTTCTATCAGCAATCACATAATCAATAAACACCAGTGACCCAGTTTTCTTCACCAGGGAAATAATTCTACAATCATCCACTTTAGTTGTCTTCTGTGGTCTTCCAGGCCTTTTGGTGTTGCTGAGCTCACCAGTACCATTCCTTCTTTCTAAGAATGTACCAAATTGTTGATTTGGCCGCTCCTGTTTCAATCCAGTTTCTTTCTCTCCGAAAAGGTGAAAAAACAAACAGAACCGACCTAAAAAAAATCCTTCAATTGCATCAGCACCTCTTTGGACAGCATATTACTATGCTGTTCCTATGAACAGCTGCCAAATGCAAATTCAACACTTGGAATCACCTGCAGACCTTTTAGCTCCTTGACATGTCATGAAATAATGAGGAAACTACCCATGAAACTGCTCATCAGTCAACTGTCCAAAATGTGAAAATGGAGAAACTATGTAAAAACATGGCTGTCATTTTTAAATGGTTAATGCGATATTTTTGTTAAAATTAATTAACAAATGAATTAATTGAATTAAAGTTGAAATATTTAATGAACGTTGAATAAACATTTTTTGATAAAAGACCCAAATGCACATATTGCACAGTTCCATTTTAATCACAGAAATGTACTTTTGCATAGTATAAGCATTCAGTACATACAACAAAAGGTCATAAACAAACATGTTCAAAGGTCTGATATCACCCTTCCATCTCTGAAACACCCAGCCATCAGTGACATTACATAAAAACAACT
Source organism: Notoglanidium macrostoma (assembly GCA_030068235.1). NCBI lineage: Eukaryota > Metazoa > Chordata > Actinopteri > Siluriformes > Auchenoglanididae > Notoglanidium > Notoglanidium macrostoma. The sequence continues at coordinate 23,057,590 of JAQQZR010000039.1, read as the reverse complement.
GCAATCTTTTCCTTTTTCTCATCCTGATCTGAGGTAAACACCAGATTCTAAATGAAAATGCAATATAGCTGATGTTTAAATTGAGCTTTCAATCTGTGCACCATTACATCACTTGTTTCATCAGTAAGGGCACGGACATGACAAGCAGTGTTTTTTTTTTTTGTTTTTTGTTTTTTTTTAAATCACTGGCTTTTTAACATTTGGCTGAATATTAAGTGCACTTGATGTTTTGTATTCTGTGCTACAGTATTAAGTGCATTTGGGATTGCATCAGCGTCTGCGGCCTTCAGTCAGACCTCACAAGGCAGCGTGTGATATTACACATCATAGTGTTGTGGAGCAACTCTATTCAACTGTGCAACGCTCAGGCAGAAATATGAGCGCACAAATTTTGAAACATGATGTAAGGACAACCAGTGATGACAAATACGCACATCTATCATTGATTACATCACATGTGAAGTCAAAGGGCATCAAAAAACAATCAATCAAGGAGGCATAAACAAGGCCATGTTAAACAGTAAACAAAATGTAAACATGTGAAACCTTACAAAGAATCCAGAGTTCACTGCTCCTGAGAAGGATGGAGTGTATTGAAGATGCACAAAGCCGCAAATTATGGCTTATGAGTGTGATCCGAATGTAAACCGGACCCAGGATCAAGACTTTGCAACAAGCCAATCACAAACCAATCCAGAGTTTCACTTCATGAAGGATGATGAAACAGGCAATTCCAACCAATACATTTCCATAAACAGGGCTTATAAAGAGAATTATTATAGGAGCTAACTATGTTAAGTTTCTTCACTTTTAGGCAGATAAAGTAAAGACAAAAAATAAACTGACAGTTCTGGCTCAATGTGTTCTTAACGCAAATCACCCAAGACAAGTTTAAGTGTCTGACATTTTCATTCCTTATTTATTATTTGGAGCTAAATTGGTAATGTATAGTTAGCAAGTAAGAAAATGATAGTTACCAGTTTAGCACAAAGTGCAACTGTAAATCAAAACTCTGCGGTTCATCTGACTGATCGCATTTATCCCATTTATCTTTCCTGATGGGTGTGGTCTTTTCCAGGATGACTCCACCCATATCCATTCACTGAATACACTGATGAGAATGTAAATCATATGCTACGGCCTTCACACTCACTAGATCTCAACCCATTGAGCAATATGTTAATAAGCAACAGCACGCTCCACCATGGACATTAAAACACAGACTGGGGAAAGATCTTCTGAAAGAAAGTGTTCATCACTCCTGGAGAGTTCCAGAGACTTGAAGAATCAATGCCGAGGAGCACTGAAACTGTTCTGGTGGCTTGTGGTAATGCACTTGGACGTATGTAGTTACATTTTCAAACGTTGTGCTTTGCCTGATGCACATATGGAGCATCAGCTTTATTTAGCTTTATCAGCTCGTAGCAAACTTCAGCCACCAAACATGCCTTGGCTGATTGACTGGCTTTGCATACATTGTGTCCATTATGTTTTAAACCCATAATGAGCATCTCACTACATGAACAGACTGATGAGAGCGGATTCGGATTGGTGTATGGAGATGGCAAGGAAATGCATATACCCTTATGACAATCCAAAGTTCAAGAAAAGTTACATTTTCATCTCTTCATAGTAAGAAGAAGATGAAAAACATCACAGTAACTAAGTATTAAATCGCAGCTCCTGGAGAAATAAGGAATCGTTCTTCTTCAACCTTTGAAACTCTATAAACATGAACCATAAGATTAGAAAAACCGCAGTAGTAGCAAAAACGGCTAGATACAAAGCTTTTAGTTTAGCGCTGAAGATTCCGGACTTCTTTGACTGGAGTCTTGGCGGCTAATTAGCAAATATTCCGACAATAACGATGAGCAGGAGAAGAAGGCACGCTGATCCACAAATGGCAACATACACAAGTTTCTGATAAAAACAGAAAGAGAAAAGGCTGTAAATAATTCATCCATGACGCGAATCAGACATTACTATGAGCTTTCAGGATGAAATACATACTATGCTCGGTCAGTGTGTTTGCAGAGGAGGCATGTTTAAGCGGGATTGGTTGATGTAGTAATGGAGGAGGAGGTTACAGTAGATTTAGATGACAGACCCACGGAAAGGCCGATGCTTAGTAAGACGATTATCACCAGCAGGATCACAGCCAGAATGATATATTTCTGTCCCGAACACAGAAAAATGTCTCCATTGACTGAAGGCATGTGCTGATTACATTTCTTTATCATGATAATTCTGCAATATTATTCTACACAATTGTATTTAGGAGACCAGTGGGCGTGTCTTTTAGCAGGACGGACGGAAGTGTCTTTGAGTTCATATATAAATGGAGTAATACGCGCTTGAAAGATTTCTGAATAAGTACCAAGCACTCGAACATAGATTTATGACTCTGCTAAAAGAGGTACGGTTATTTCACGTATCCTCTATAATGATCTATACTCATGATGAGCAGCCAACTAGCATTAGCAGTGAAGATTAACTTTCATGAACAGTACAAAAAAAAAAAAAAAAAAAAAAATTTACACTACAGAAACTCTGTCAGGTTTTGTTATCCAGCTGTCAAGGGTTAGCAGTAAAATTGAGTAAACATTTATAAATAGCATATAAAGTTAAGTCATGTTAGTCAGCTGTCGAGCATCATCAGTAAAAATTTTATTATTACTTAAAAGATGTTCTCAAAAATCCTGTCAGGTTAGCATTAGCTGTACAAGCATTAGCGGTGAGGATTATGGCCATTTGTGAATATGACCTAAAAATCTTCCTTAAGTGTGAAATCTTGCCGGGTTACCTCATGTTAGCCAGCTAGCTAACTTCAGCACAAAATGACGTATATTCATAATCAATATCCAAAACGGTTGAGAAATCCTGTCAGGTATAGCTTGGGTTTGCCAGATGGCTAGCATTAGCAGCAAAATTCTGGCCATGTATGAATACGATATAAAGGTATTTCCTCCAGCAATCTTGCCTGGTTAGCTGATGTTGGCTAGTGGACTAGCATTAGCAGTCAGGTTTATGACCATTTAAGCATATGACATAAAAATGTTTTTTGATTCTGAAATTCTGTCAGGTTAGCTCGTGTTAGCTAGCAAGCAAACAATGAAGTGAGGACCATCAACATTTATGACTTAATTATCTTTAATAACAAAATCCTAGCTAGCTTGTTAGCACATAAAATATCTTTAGTTAATTCAGGAACTCTAAGTATTAAACCCTGTCAGGTTAGCGCATATTAGCTAGCACACACGGTTAAGAATACCAATGACGTCATTATTTTACGTGAAGGTTTCCATACACGGATGCAATCGACACATCCAATGTATGTATAACCAATTAACAGCACATGCCCAGTCAGTGATCTCGGACTCGTTTTTGCTTTTAATTGAGGAGAAGGTAAAAGCAGTTTAAGTGCAGGTTAAAACTATAATAAAAGCAGCTTTGCAGGTATGTTCAGACGTGTTTAAACATGAGTGCTTCAAGGTTAGTAGAAAGAACTGTGATGTGAAGGGCTTGTGTGTGTGTTTTCGTACCCAGCGGGCGCTCTTCTGGTACCTCACAGCCTTCTTCACCTCCTCATTAGCTTTACCTACATACTCCACTGCGTTCCTCACGTTGTTCTCGATGTTGTCAACCATCTCACCCTGTAAAGAGATGAACATTGTTAAAAAAAATGTAACTATATTTAAAGGCAAGAAATTCAAAAATCCACCTGTACGACACTTTTAGCCACCTCAAGTCACCGTTTTCTTAAATTACACCTTGTGTCTTGTTATTTTATTATCAGACTTTATTGAAAACTAGTAAACAAAAACTAGTAGTAGGAAACAAACTAGTAGTAATTCTCATTGAAGTTTTGAGGGTGGAGCTTTGTGTAAGGGGTGGAAATCGGGGTGGGCTCAATGACTAAACAAAATCATTCAAATCTTTCTGAAATTCAACCATTTACCCAGTGGTGACCCAGAAATCTTGCATGACGCACCTTTAACGCATGTCATATTTAACCATTAAAATATCCTACGTAGACCCTCATTGAAAATGCCAGGATGAATCGATATAAATAAATTAATTAACATGCATCTTCACTGATTAAACAGGAGCTCCACCTGCATCTCTACGAGCATCGCCATGTCCATAAACATGTCGTGAAGTTCTTTGATGCTGGACTCGAGCCGCATGATGTCTTTGTGCCGTGATTCGATCTCGTTCAGTGCCTGCCGGGTGATCTGCGAGTCCAAGATGATCTGAGGAGAGAGAGGAGGTATATCAGTACAATTACGACAAGGCATACTGTTGCAGGAAAACAATCAACGGCAGGGTTGTGTGACGTCCACTTTGTGCAATGCACCAGTTCCACTGGTAGCAAAACAGCCCCACAGCGTGATGCTACCACCACCATGCTTAACAGTTGGTCCAGTGTTCCTCTGTACCTCTTGTCATTTTCAACTTGATCTTAGTCCCATACGACCACAAAACTTTCCTCCAGAAGGCTTTTTCTTTTTCCATGTGTTCAGCTGCAAACTTGCTTGTGTCTTGAAGATGTGGATTTCGGAGCAGGGGCATTCTTGGATGGCATCATCATAGTTCATGGCGATATAAAACTCGCTTGACTTTAGACAGTGTTCCAGCAGCTTCCAGTTCATGGAAGACTTGTGCTTTGACAGTTCCTGGGTTGTTCTTGACCATCCAAGCCAATTCCCTCTCAGCTGAAGGTGACAGTTTGGGTCTTCTTCCAGACCTTGGCAAAGTTTCTACACGTCCCATTAACTTGTACTCGTCCAACACACCCTTTTTATGTTGTGCACAGAGAAGCTACCAGCTGTAGTCAATCATGATCATTAAATAGGAAATTAAGAGGCCTTGGCAAGTTAAAAGACATTTTGGAACTTTCAGCTCCATCTACTCTAAGTGTATGTACATATGTATTCTTTTGACCTTCTGTGTATAATTTTGACCCTGTGCTGATTTCAGGAAACCCAAAATAAATTAAAACTTCTGCACCAAATTCTTCTTCTTTCACTCACTCACTCTGACTGCAACTGCATGTACGTTTGCCATCACATCATTTTAATGGTTGTAATATTCAAGAACTCCAGTCCATGAAACTCACATCCGAGGTAAAAATGGAGGGGTTCCCGCTCTCCAGCATGTCCTCCAGTTCCTCATTGGTGGTCCTCCTTCCAGCTGCAAGAGCACACACAATAACAACTCTGATTTACATGCCATCTCTGATATTAATAATTATTAATTAATTATTTGTGTGCGTGAAATAAAATATGATTGTACGTAATACTATTGTCCCTGATGTTGAGTGTGCTTTTTGTATGTATGTGTGTATATGTGTGTGTGTGTGTGTGTGTGTGTGTGTGTGTGTGTGTGAGAGAGAGAGAGAGAGAGAGAAACACAACCCTGCAGGACTTGTGTTTATTCAGCTGGGAGAAGCAGAAAGTCAAGAGATAGAACAATAGCATGACTGAAACCTGTATGTATATGACCGTGTATATACACACACACGCACACACTCACACACACAGGGAGGATAGGAAGAAATTCTCTTAATTTTGCATTTCCCTCCACTGTTCCCAACACCTAGAGAACATGATACAATCTAAAACAGCATGATCTAAGTGTATAAACACTCAATATTTGCTTGAAGCTCCATGCTGCTCCCACTGGGAAGACTTTCTGTTACTCTCCGGGGATGGAAGAGAAATGAAAGAGAGAGGATTGCATGGAGAAAACAGTAGGGACATGAGGGACCAGGATGCTCACAGCTCCTGTTTATCTGCATAACATCTACTCACATCATATCGAAACACATGATCCTCTGATATCCAGCACTTTTGGGTAATTAATCTAAATTATTCATCTTATTATAAGAGTCATGGATGAATCAAATTGCAAATGACTGAAATTTGCAATTATATTGGCACCCCCTGTTAACATCCCTGAATAGAACATACATTGATCTCACAAAAGGCTTCTTGACAATGGAATATGTTCATGTTCACCTCCAGGGTAGGTGTCTGTGGTGTGATAGGGACTACCTAGCTAATGGTTAAACTGGGAAGAATTTGAATTAAAAATAATTTTCAGAAGATTTTAGATGTAATAATTGATTTAATATATCAATATGTTAGAATATTGGTATCTGCAACAGACATCATGTTAACATTTACATTTACGGCATTTGGCAGATGCCCTTATCCAGAGCGGCTTACGAAAGTGCTTTGAAGTCTCCATGAGTAAATATATTCTGATACTGGTTCACTAGGACGTGGGCTAAGAATACCATCACAATACCATCATAAAAACCCTATTGGCAAGTAATACAGAAAGGTGATTTATTTTTTAATTTTTTTTATTTTTTTAGGTGAAGAATAAATAAAGTGCTAGTCCAAGTACAACAAACTAAGAGTATAAATTAAGGGTGCAACAATTTGACAATTTGGATCGATGCATTGATTTAAAAGGCAACAATTTAAACGAATCAATTCAACGCTCATAAATCGATTATTATAAAAAAAAAAACTGGTGAGTAAAAACTAGTTCATACTTTTAAACTGAAGTGTTATCATTTAATACATTATCAAGATGATTCCACAGTTACTTTGTTGCTTTTTATTCATCATCATTTGAATATTGACAGCAAGCCAACATATTGATCAGAGGGTACTAATCAAATCTTATCATATCGTAAGAGATTTAGTGTTTTTTGAGATTTAGTTAGATCATAAAATGCTACCTTATGAATTTAAATCATATCGAATGATATGGAGTTGAATCCTGAGGTTTACACCACTAATATAAACACTGCACTTGCAGCTGAGGGATACTAACAAGTGAATGCCATTCATTTCATGGGATACAAGCTTATGCTTACAATTAAGGAAATACTGATGCAAACTATTAAGCTAGCTAGCTAGGTCATAATATCTGTTGTACAATGCTATAGTGGCAGTGGAAACAAGACAAAATTGTTGCAAATATCAATATTTCCTTCATACGATTAAAGATGGACTGCATATATGCTTAGCATTGTTGGAACGTCCATACTGACTAGTACTGGCACTTCACGTCAATGTTACAACTTCACATGACTTCTGAATTCAACAACATGTCTATATTTGAGTGTAGCAAAACTTACTGTGAATTTTTTTGAGGAATACCTAGCATGGCGGGCAAACAAAGAAGAAAGGCATATAGTGTATTGTTCATACCATATTCAATATTGAACAGGGTTAGGGAATTTCTCACATCGATCCACCCCGTGAGACTCCTCAGCTATTTGCATTTACAACAACTGAGCTATTTCTCGCTACTTCAGCTGCTGTAACAATGCAACTTACTTGTACATGATCAATACTGCATTTATGGATTTGATATTAATCACATGACACACCATTAACACCACTCCTGACCGAGATCCTACATACAGCCTGAGTCACATGACCCCTCTCTCGGCCCGCTGCGGCGAGGCCTATCTGACTCTTCAGTCTTGCGTTACCGAGGAAACGCCTACAACATGGTCTCAGGTGTCAGAGAGGCTAGTCTCATGTGTCGCATGCTGAACGAGGACCTAATTACGCAGCTCCTGTTGGGACATGCACATAAACTGACTCACAAGTAGTCCCTGTGTGGACACATATTCATGTTTTGAGTGTTTGCTTGGTTTAACATGACATCTATCAATATCCATAGCAACGTGAGTGCCGAAATCCTCATCCACTCACTCTAGTCTTTCTCAGAAATTAATAATTTAGTTGAAAATCTGGGTTAATAATTCTTATTAAGGGTTACAGCAAAATATGATGTAAATATTACACAGATAAAGGAAAGAATATCATGTACAGGCCACAACAAAAGTACAAGCCAATGCAAAGCATCATGCTTGACCAGAAGCTCTCTGGAGTACTCTTCGGTTTGCTTACACGGTTACAGTTTATTTAAAATTATTTCCCCTGAATGGAAGTGTTTCCCCCCCATTTTCTCATGAGCCATTAGTTAGCGCGCCCCATCACGCCAGCTTCGCCTAAAACACATGAGGATAACCACTGCATACTTTACAACCTGCTACTCATAGGCCAGCTGAACACTCAGAAGAAAGAGCTGCAAGTTCTCTTCCTCATACATGACCATAGATGACATGACGTGAGGGAGAACGATTTTCTATCATGCCACTTGTAACATTGTGGTCTGACGACACTAAATGCAGATCCCATCTTCTAAGCTGACCAGCAGCTAATACTAGTAGTTAATGATGTGTGTGTGTGTGTGTGGAATTCTATAAAGCTAACAGGCTTTGGTTTTTCTAGGCTGCTTAATCGGAGAAGGAACTCCAGCAATTAATGAATGAAAATGTGTCAAATCTTAACTAAATATGACAAACACTCGAGAAGTAGTTCAAGCATGTGAATGTGCTGGAGGACTTAGCTATAGATAGTGAGATAGAGCCACAGAGAGACACACACACACACACACACACACACACACACACACACACACACACACACACACACACACACACACACAC
>JAQQZR010000039.1:23023718-23043747 GCA_030068235.1 Notoglanidium macrostoma | reverse complement strand
ACATATTCCATTAAAATAAAATCCATAAAAATATTAGAAGCATAAAACAAATCTTTTTAGAAAACACTGGAAACCTTTAGTGCTTTTTTCCTCCTGGGGTTTGATGAATTGCAGGTACTGTTTTAGCAACATCATCGCTCTTTAGACGTAATGCTCAAATCTTTCCCGTGAGTAAATGAAATTGATGCAGTTCATCTCGTGCAAATAAGAGTAAAAGATAAAGATATATTTTACAGAACATCTACAGAAGATGCAGAAGGTCTGATCACTGACGTTTTTGTCTCAGTTTTCAAAAACTGTGAAAATGTTTAACACGGCTACTACATTTGGGGCACTTTAGGCATACAATGCACATTCCATAGCCACAACTGAGGTCATATTTGGACTAGAATCATCACAGGAGTGTACCCAAAGCTGGGCTTTTTTTATTTTTATAAATAAATGCACATTTGCATTTACTTCTAAATGCAGATAGACAGATAACAAACAATAGGCAATATTTTTACTGTTGTTATTTTAAAAAGTAATGTAGTTAACATTATTGTACCACATGCCTGAGAACAAAATGTTTGAAAAGCAGAGGCCCAAGTTGGACTCGTTGATGGTGTTTACATGTCCCCCGTGTCACCCTGGTTATAGACAAGTCCTTTCATTTCACCCACATCCCAGGCCTCAGAAAGGAAAACAACGGGGCTACTACATACTTCTGTGAAAAATACCATGACAAAAGAAAAACAGAAGTGTAAATCTTGGAAGTGCCTTTCCAAAATGAAAAAAACAAAAAAACAAAAAACAAACAAACCCAGATACACAGTAAATAAGAGTAAAGATGTTAACAGGGCTCTAATTAAAACATGATTTATACATTCATTTTACATGGAAATCATCATAAATCTGTATTCCTCAGTAGAATACCCTCATGTGTAACTTTGAAAGTAAATCATATATTGCGGTGGTATAAGAGGAATAAAACACTTTGCTACATATTGTTATAGGAAAATAGTCAGCATTGGGTTGGTAATCATAACTCCGCTTTGTGTTGGACCACATCACAAACCCAAATGTTGATTATTATCTTATAACAGCATGTTTAATTCTATTTCAAATCTGTATGCACATGACGGAATCCCATTATCCAACATTGTATCATATAAAACAGCTTGTGCTGATAAAATATAAAAGTTATGCCAACTTTATATACATCTTAACAATTTAACATTACTCTGTCTGACCAGACAGTTTTGTGAGGGGAAAATAAATTCTGCCCCCTCCACCTCTGATGTGCAAAACCGCTTCCTTTCATCGGCCATCATTTGTTTCGATGTAAACATGATCAGTGAGAGGCGAGTCGGTAGGATGCACAGGAATAGACTTTGACATGAATTCTGAATGCATACTTCTCATTTCTCATTTCTGTCGCCTGCTCAAAGAGCAGTCAGCATGCATCAGGAGAAAGTTCTCTCATGTCTGGAAATGAGCTGATGCATTTGTTTGCTCTGAGTTCAGATTTAAAGCAAAACCCTAATGAGCTCCGGAAGAGTTAGTCCCTGGTCAAAGGCAGATGCTTTTCACCTTTTATGATTTCTGTGTTGCTCATAAATTTCTCCTGTCATGCTGTTTATTGCTTTTTTGTACATTTTCCTTTTAGTTGTGTGCTTGTAAAACATAATGCATGTCTTCTTTTCCATGTAATACACATAATTCTGTGGTTCTTGTTAAAAAAAATATGTTTCTTATAAATGTCTAATGCCTTTTACTGCTAGGCCTTTTTGATGCACCGTGCCATGTCTTTTGCACATAATATTGTCCATTGTTCTGTGTTTTAAGGGAGAATTTGCATGGTTTAAACTTACCCTAATGGAGTCATGAATACCAGGGTGGAAAAAAACATCAGATGTCTTTTCCTCAGACTGCTGCTGAGTAAGATCAGAGAAAAGATACTAAAACTGGCTTTTTTTATTTCAAGCAAGCTGATTTAATAATTTCTCTGCTTCTCTTTCTGACCTGATGAAAGGAGTAACCACAGCCTAGTCGTTTCTGAAATCTTGACATCAAGCTGTTTCAAAAATGGTGGGTTTTGCAGGAGTGCTCCATAGCCTGATTGCTCCTGTTCTTGTTTTCCACACACTTTGATGAAACATTAATGATTCAAATGTTCAAGATTCTGCTGCAAAGTCACCCCCCATGCCCCACCCATCCCAGCATCCCAGATCTCCCCATCATTTATCTACAGCCAGGGAAAGCTTTCAGAGCCAGCTCTTGGCACCTCGAATGGCATTTGAGGGCAGACTTCAGGCTGGCTTTCATATCTGAGATCTGAGAGTGATTAGATTCTTCGTCCTGAGGGAGAAATCTTCCATCCGTCAGTGTTTACCTGCTCGTGATCAAGATGGATAAAAGTCTTTTTTAGCTTTGATGGAGATTCACATGGTGTCACTCATCTTATTTAATGCTAAAGTAGCACCACATGTTCGGTAATTTCAGATATCTTGAAAATGATTAAATTATAAACATTCAATGTACATGACTTCAACTAACTTTATACTTATTTTGTTGCAGTAGTACATGTCACGTGCACTTACCATCGGCTTTATGAACACCTGTACATCTGCACATTCATGCGATTATCAAGTCAGTCAATCGTTTGGCAGCACTGCAATACAGGTGAACCTGTGCCCACTGTAGCCTCAGATTCCTATTTTTGGCGTCCACAGGAATAGATCCTGGAATGGTCCTTGGCTGCTTCAAGGTTCCGAGTGGCTTTCATTGCTTTTCTACTCACCATGGACATAAAGAGTGATTATTTGAGTCACTTCATATTTGTCATATTTGCACTATTCTGTGTAGACTGTTGTGCATGAAAAATACATAACAATTGAACGTCATAATTCAATGCATTGTAATAGATGTCTAATATTAAATATTTGACAAAATGAATGTTTGACTGCAGTAACAGAAGAAGAAAAAATTCACAATTTGAGAAAAGTGTAGCATGATATTAAAAGGGTTATAAAATGTCAGATAAAGCTTATAACCTGCTGTCAGTCTATTCAGTGTAGGACCATTCATTCATTTTCATCTCCACAATCATTGTTTCTCATATTTTACTTTTCACTGTGCTTTTTAATATCCATTTACCAGGCCTTATGGCGTGCACCAAACTAAAAAGAGAGAGAATGGAAACAGGCATAGTTTCCATGATAAACCAAATGTTCTGAGCTTTAATCTGCAAAAATACAAAATGACGGCATTATCTTCACACTAACCAGCTCTGACAAACATGAATGGACTTCTTTGAACTCATAAGTGGAAACAAATGTCCTTTGAGATAAAGATCCTTCTAGAAACCCGCGATTGCAACAGACAGGCTGAATATTTTGAGCTAATTCAGCATGCAGTTGGTCTACTGGCGAAGAAAGAATTACCAGAATGAAACATCTGACCATGTTTTCATCCTTCCTTCTGTCTGGGCCCAAAGCAATCCCCTCGCTTCCCGTTAATCGTCTGAAGATATTTGAGACATGACGAACTTTACTTACCAAGAGTGCAATTCAATTAATTGAAGATGAAGGACAGCTTTGAAGTCAGCAGAATGAGTGGTGTAAATGGGGCTCACTTTCGTCCCAGTTCTGCTGCTGGCTTTGAAACACATGTTCTTCAAGGAGTAGTTAACATGGTTTCCAGAGATACACACCAAGTCTCCAATGTACCATGACCTAGGTCATGGTCTAATGACTCCAGTTTAGAAGCTTTCACATCTTTTATTACGTGAATCCAAGGAGTTGACAGATATCCTTACTGTTAGCTCTGCTATTAGCAAAGCAAGCTGTTGAGATGAGGGTGAAACTGAACATTTATGACATCTTGGTAATCGTACCATGTTTGTTGTGTCACTTTGATTAGATGCACTCATCCAGAGATACAGAATGAGACAGATGCAGGATGCTAACTTTAGCACTAATTAGCATGCATGTCTGCTAATCAAAGACAGCACAGTGATTTCTTATTCCATACGTACTGTACGTGGGTTGCAATGGTGGATACACATTTAGACAGGTTTAGTGTTAATCCTGACAGTGAAATTAATGCTTATTCACTAAGGGTCTTTAAAATTCATACACAGTAATCACAACTTAACAAAAATGTCCACCCAGTGACAAAATCAGAAACAATTTTTATTTATTTACCTTTTTTTTGTCAAGTGACCTTTGAGGATTAAATATGATAATATAAATATTAATATTGTGTTAAAAATGCACAAAAAACCTTAGTAAATTCTAAAACAGGAAAATAGAAAATAATTCAAATGAGTTCTAGTTGCATTTCTACTGTAAACACAAAGTTCATGCAGATTTTTGAGAACACTTTATATTTTATGAGCTGTTACCTAGCACCTCATCTATGTCTACTTGATTTTAAGAAATACTTTTGCATTCCTTTTAATGTATTAAGAAATGTTCTGTTTATATGTGTGCATATAGAGGCTGTTCTGTATGATAAATTTTCACATGATCACATTTTACCTAGAGTAAAAAAAATTAAATAAATAAATAAATTAATAATAATAATAATAATAATAATAATAATAATAATAATAATAATAATAATAATAATAATAATAATAATAATAAATAGTATTTACCCTTTTCAAAAATTTCTGGAATTTTTTTTCTTCATATTTAAGCTTTTCAGTTTAACTCTATTACTGTATATACTATAACTGTACTCCATTAACTGCAATATCTTTGTGTCTTCGGTCTTACTCTGACCTCAAATTGTTTGATTCAAATGGTTTTTTTTGTTGTTTGCAAATTAACAGGACACTTTCCTCACACACACAAACAAAAAGTGACCTTCAAAGGTTCCCTGATTGCACGCTTGAATTCCTGAGGGCTTTGGCACAATCAGCTTCCCCTACACATGATAACACACAATTGGAGCCAGTCGGTACAGTGCCCTTGACCTGTTTCTCGTCTACCAGAACTGCTGAAGGGAGGTAATGCGGGCAGGCAGTCATAAAGATAAAAACTCAGACTGGTTCTGTGATACAGAGGTGGGCTTACTTCCAGTACTGATCTGTTTGCGGTGCCCTTTATAGTTTTCGAACGATCAAGGATGCAGGTCAGAATTCAAAACAGCTGATACTGAATAGAGGCTTGATCTTGGGTTTCTATGACAATAAGGGTGAAGTTCAGCAATGCAAAACAAATCCAGATTAAAATGCAGGCGCAAAATGTAGTCAGTATGTGGTGGTTTGTTCTGACATGTACGATTATGAGTGTACTTAATTAATTTCCCAAAGTTGTCCTGAAATGCAGTACAAATGTAAAAAAAAGTACCATTGTATTACAAACAGGATTAAATTCTCAATCTGCTCTGTAAATAGCACTATTGTTTTTGTGCCATCATTGAAACAAGACAAATATAAATTACATCGCCAAAAGATAGGCTAGGTAGCAAATAAGTGGTGGCCAAGTTGTGACAAAAACACATCTTCATCTTGCAAACACAGATCATGTGTCCTTCACACATATAACTTTTAAAACATTAATAAATCCTGCAAAATCTATACCACACAGACAGTGGCATTATTTTGTCTGTCCCAGCCTAATATAATTACATGTTACCTTGAAATGTAATCAATAAAATACTTCACAATTGTATTATTTTGCACTAAAGTGTGAATCCATTTAACACGTCAGGCTTAGAACATCTTTTTTTTCCACAAGCCATCCACGATAACTTATAACAAATGTACATTTTAGTCCAGTCACTCAACTCTGTTACCTGAACACATTCTTCCTGATGAAATAATTGGAATTGGAAGTCACTCATTCACCAGGAAGTTGCATCATCCTGGACATCATACAAAGACACAAATTTCTCTCGTTTGTCTTTCTTTTATGTTTCAATGATATTTTGATACTGACTGATGATGTCACTTCAAAGTACAACCCTGTTAAGCAAAATATAGAAAGTAAATTATTCATTAAAAAAATGTATTGTAAGTGAATTATTAGAAAGTCCTTTCTAATATGCTAGTTGATAAAACAATGTAAATGTAAACAAAACAATGTATTTCCTAGTTACCTCAACCCCTTTACTCGTTGAAGAGCAAAATGCAGCCAGTCAGCAAAAAACAGAGAGATTGTTGCCTGAGATGGGTTAACACACTTTTGAATGTTTAAATGAATGTCTTTTATAGATTTCAGGTTGAAAAATTATCTAATTAATTGAATTTTTAAGAGTTACAAGGCCTAAATGGACCAGAACCAAAACTCATGCACAATACGGACCAGAACTTACAGCCCAGCAATGAGTCCAAATTTGAAACACCGCACGGGTATTAGACATTATTTTTGGCCCAGCTTCCAAAGACTCTTAAAAACCATAAAACCACACATTTGGCCCATAATACACTTGCCACAACTAACCCTTATGAGCCAAAACCATATTTGGCTTGGAATAGTTTGGTAGCAGTTATTATTAGATTATATTATATTATTGAAAGTACATTTCATCATACAGGCCAAACAACATAGGATTTGAATTGTACATCATGTAGGAACTGATTTGAACCAAAAATGTAATTTAATTACATGACCAAGTGCTCAATAAAACTTTAGACCATTATGCCATTTTTAGACGAATTAAGCAAATCCGTGAAAAGAAAAACACATGAAATCTGATATGCACCAGTAAGATTCAAACCACAATTATATGTGGTTTCAAATCCTATTAAAATCAAACATCTGGATATGCAACTTAGTTTAACCATTCTGTGTTTTTTTTCCCATGTTATTTGGTATACAGTGATTTTTAACACCAGAATTTTCAACAGGAACACAGCAGTTAGGCAGCATAAAGAACATAAATTCAATGTGTATAAATGTAATCAGAGTCAGACAAACAAACTGGGCATCTAAAATTTATATTTAAGAAATAATGTCAAATAGACCTGCTGTACATGCAGATTGTAAGTGTGAGTATTTTAACACTGGCTTAAACTTGTTAACTTTCTCCGATGACTCAGGATTGACAACCATCACGTCAAGAGTGGCCACTTGCAGCTCTAAGGAACGGAGTGTATCTTAGACACTACCTCGCCAATTTGGCTTTGAGCTATCTACAGATTTATATTGGCCTGACAACTAGCCTGCATACTAATAAGTTTACCTGGCGTGCTCAGTATTGTACGTGACAAATGGGGATTAAGTATTTTCCTACATAAACCATGTATTTGTAATATAATATAATATAATAATATAATGCACATTATGCCTCATGTTTACATTTACAGTCAGTCACTCAGTCAATCAGACTGTCAGTCCAACACACAGTCAGTCAGAGTGTCAGTCAATCAGTCAACCAGTCACACGGTGAGTCAATCAGACAGTCAGTCAGAGTGTCAGTCAGTCAGTGAACCTGTCAGACGCAGTCAATCAGACAGTCAGTCAATCAGACAGTCTGTCAGAGTGTCAGTCAGTCATTCAGCCTGTCGGACAGTCAATCAGACAATTAGACACAGTCAGTCACTCAGTGAAAACAGTCAGTCAGTTGGGCACTTCCCTGTGCTCACCATTTAATTCCTGTCCCTGTCACACAAAAAGCTTTTCCTTTTCCAGGAAACCAGGGCAGAAAAAGGCAATAAGTGCTTTACTGAAAGATCCAGATACTGAGCTGAGAGTTCCACTTGCCCTTTGGCTCAGGGTAGCCATGCACAAACAGACGCCTGCATGTGCAAACATTATCTCAGTTACTTTTTCTTCATCAAGATGTGGTAGGGGACATGGCTGTGTGAGTGTGTGTGTGTGTGTGTGTGTGTGTGTGTGTGTGTGTGTGGAGGGGGTCTCATTTTGACTGGAGCAAAGCCCTGTGAATCCCCTCTCTCCCCTCTCTTGTCCCCCCATGCTGAGCCGGGAAGCTATGTGATCTTTTTTCAAAGTCAACAAAAGCATGGGGACACAGCTGGGCGGCCAAGGGAACAGAGAGTCCGAGCAAAGCAGTGGTGTCCCGCTGGGGGCGCTGGGACACAACCATGCAGCAGATTCACTGCAATCAGCCGTCTGTACTTCTCCATATAAGATTCAGATACGGGAGAAAACCATGCGATTCAGTTCAGACAGTACATTAGATACAAAAATCACATAAATAATTTATGGTTTGAGGGTGATTTTTTTTGCACATTTACCCCAAAAGTAGTTGATCAGCCAAACCATGTTTGTTGTCTAATGTTTGCTCCTGTATTTTTCCTTTGGCAGCTAAAGGCTAATTTAGCTATCAACAAATAGAAGTCGATTTCTCTCAGAATCTTCAAATGGTCTATTCAATTATCTATCTTCTAACATTCAGTTACTTATGTTACACTAAAAATGAGATTATGAAATTTAAGAATATAATTTAAAAGCCAAGTATGGTGTGTATTTCTGAAATTTATTTTGGGTGAGATATACTTTACTTACTTGCTATCTATGTATATATTAGCCTTCAGTTCTGTTTTCTGGCAGCCATTTCGGCAATGATCCTTCTTGAGAGACCACTCAGGACCAAGAGTTCACCTCTTTTGCTCATACACACACACACACTCTCTCTCTCTCTCTCTCTCTCTCTTATATGATTAACTTGATATCCAGAGTGTTGACAGGAACTTTTTAAAGGGCACCAATGTTACACTCTCCCCCTCCATGCCTCCTTTCTCAGCCTGGTACAGAACAATAGTGTAGGGAGGAGCAGGCAATCTAATAAGAAGAAACAGAAAGGGGCAGAAGAAGAAGACAGTCTGACAGCAGTGAGTGAGAGAGAGAGAGAGAGAGAGAGAGAGAGAGAGAGAGAGACGCTATGTTGAAGTGAGCATCAAAGGCGTTGGATCTCAGCATGCTCCCCTAGTGGTGTGAACTCCCATCCAAAGACACCCAGTTTCCCCTCCACACACACACACACATACGCACGCACGCACGCACGCATGCACTCAGCACCCAACTCCACACCTCCGAACCAATCCTCAGCAGTAATTAAAACCGTCTCCCCCACTGCTCTGAAATCTCATTAAACCCATACTCTCGTCCGCTTCCTGTCCTCCATTCACTCACTTGTTCCTCCTACAGATGAACTTCATCACTCTGTCACGCCTTGGGGTGGAGGCCCAAATCCAAAGCACAACATCCTCACGCTAATCATGGTGATTAGTGCTGAAATGAGTGCTGGGAAACAATCACTCTGTCATCTGAAGTGGTCCTAATGAACACCCTTCCTGTCGATTGGAGGATTTCTGTGACATGTAAAGATACGATCTGTGTTAAAATACTGATCACGTTCATATAACTTCTAGAGTCTTAGTGAGGAAAAATTTAAATGCAGAAATGCAAAGCATGAGAAATAATGAGAGAAAGGTATTTTCAGTTGGGAACGCTGAAATTGTACACAGCATGTATTTAATGCTATTGGTGTTTACACACACCCATTTACACCTAGGTTCAATTTAACGTCACCATTCATCTCCCTAGAGCTGTGAGATGGCAAGACTGCCCGCTGCACAACCATGTCTCTCCAATAAACTGTCATTATCTGGCAGATGCAGTTATACATCCTGAAAATAGGGGTTGCTGCAGCATCATCAGCGTCCCTACTTAGTATGTCTCTGGCGAGAGTAATTCTTCAGTATTTAGATATTTTATAGGTATAGTATAGCCGAACGTGAACCTTTTTTTTTTTTTTAAAGCTACATTAGTTTCTTGGCTTCAGTAAAGAATATATTGCTTCCAGTTTACCTTATTTAGGTCCCTGTAGTGTTTATTAAACTTAAAATAATATTGATATGTTAAAAAATTCTTGTGTATAATATCCATGTAGTAATATATCATGAGCTCAGCATACACCCAAAACAGAGTTAGACATACACTGGTTTTAACAGAGGGTTTGTGACTTCTGTCCTCAGGAAACTGAAGACAGCGCATGTTTGTTATTGTAATTGCAATTTGCCTCGCAGGAAGCAGACTGCACCTTTAATGCACTGACATGTAAAGGAACAGCGTCTTGCATGATTTAATGACAAAGGGTGAGAGAGACGTCTGTAGGTACGTGGACACTCAGAAACCTCAGAGGGTACTTGAGGCAGAACACTTCTGGGGTTTAATTATATATTGTAGAACCCTTGTCATCTATAAACACACACACATACACACGCTCGCACGCTCACATTTCCACACATGCACACTTCTGGTCATGCTGGGGTGACGTTCCAGTATCAGGTCACCGTGATGATAAATAACCTCCTGGTACATGGCAGCAATGGCGCCTTTTCAGCATGATAATACTGAACACAGTCTGTCTCCCACTGACTCTCTCTCTCTCTCTCTCTCTCTCTTGCTCTCTCCCATTTCTCTCTCTTTGTCTCTCCAAGTCTCCCTTTGCTTCCCTGCTTATGTAGATTTTGCTGAATAACAGACAACCCTGGTTCACCAAGTTAAATAGGCACAAGATTCTGTTTTAGTTACACAATTTAATACTCTCAACCAGGCAGCTAACTAAACAGAAACCTATGCTAATTAGGTACTTGAATGCTTAGCAAGAGCTAATTTTAGCTCTCAAGCAATAGGTAACCAATGTTTCATAGCTAGTCATGTTTGCTAGCAAGCTAGCTAACATTTGGATAACTATTTTATTGCATGCTTAGAACCATAGATCCATAGATCATCTATTATCTTCGCCATACAAATGAACGTACAACTAAATTACACAGTTATTTCAAACTAATAGCTAAGTTACTAAGAGAGCTAGCTAACATTGGGCTGAGTATTGTACTGTGTGATTTGAAACTCATAGCCTGATAACATTATGCTATTATTTTAGCCAAGCTAGCAAAAATAAGACTAAATTACATTGTAATGAAAACTAGTTCTCTAAAATGTAAGGTTGTATTAGGCTAATAATTAGATTGAGTGATTTAAACCAATAGTTTCTAGCAACCTAGATAACATTTGACTATTTGCTATTTTGCTAGGTAAACTATGGAACAAACGGTATGACTAACTGTCACAAAGTGTTATTTAAAACAAATAGCTAAGTTAGCAAGGAAACAAGTTAGCATGAGGCTAGTTCCCACTCGTAAAACTGAAATTACAAAATGAGTATTTGTGTTAAAAAACTGTACGTAATTTAACCAATGGTTAAAGATGTAATCCTAATGATAAGGCCCATCTGGTGACAAATTAAAACTGCATTTATAAAAAGATTCATTCATTTTCAGTAAGCACTTTATCCTGGTTTATGTCTGTCACTCTAGAAAAACTAATTTCTAGATGTTATATTTCATAATGTGTTACCTTCCAAAATTTCATCCATTCAACACAAACAAGATCTTTCTTTCTGTCTCTCTCACTCTCTCTCTCTTTTTTTGGAGTTGTAATAAAAAACTGGCACAAACTGGTTCAATGCCAAACATAAAGTAGCAAGCAGATAACTAACTGATGTGCTCTCTCTCTCTCTCTCTCTCTTTCTCTCTCTCTCTCTCTCTCTTGCTGCTCTTTTTCCTTTGAGGAAGTCTTTGAAGTCAGCAGGGGACCCTGCACTCTTGCACTGACGGTAACCAATGATACTTTAAGCGATTCTTTTTTATCCATCGTGCTTAATCAAAGATTAATGGGTTTGATATTTTCCTTGTTTATGTTTTATTTAAAAAGTAAGCCACAGTCCTTGGAACCCGTTCGAGGGATTCTTGGCACCAGCAGTGATAATTTCATGAAACAGTGGCACACTTTGCCTTTTATTCGTACTTGTAACTTGTATCTACTGATTGGATTGCTTGTGTGTGTGTGTGTGTGTGTGTGTGTGGTTTGTACATGACCTTGAACTCCATAAAGTCTTTCCATGCAGTGTCTTGTTTCAGAATGAAACCCCACAGCACATGTGATTTATTCAACAGATTCAGCTCTGTAATCCGATCGCTTGTAAGTACGATGCATTAAGCAGAACTGATAGCCGTAAAGAACGCATTGTACACCGTGACGTCCAAACACGACCACCAAACCCATAACAGGAAACAGGAACACAGGGCTACAAGGCACAAGGCTTTTTTTTTTTTTCACTCAGGCTCTGTTCCAGTACTGTTTTTAACACACCCTTGATCACTGGCCCTGGGTATTTCCCATTGGTCTCCAAATTAAGCTGTTTATTTACCTTATCAGCTCATTTGAAGATTGATACGTGCCTGAGGACTGTAGATGGAAATTTCCTATTTCACATACTTTCCATAAAGCATCCTAAAGGGTTTTTCAGGTTGTTGCTCTAAGGAAACCCTCAAGAACTCTACAACAGAGGAGGTTCCCTTTCACAAAAATGCTAATGTTGACCATCCGAGCATCGCTTTTCACAAGAAAATGCTTCAAAAATGTAATACAAGTTGCTGACTCATCAACATACTTCATTACTTTATTCTGAAAGCTACATTGAGGACACTTGACCATCAGACCCATATAAGCTTGATGAATATCTCATTCCAAATGTATTCCCCTTTTGCTGTTATAATGAACTCCACTCATCTGGAAAGGGTTTGCTTTCCACTTTGCTTTCCACTAGGCTTCCCTGATGTTGGTTGAGGAAGTCTGGGATGCAGTCGGTGTTCCAGTTCATTCCAATGGTGTTCAATGGGGTTGAGGTCAGGGCTTTATGCTGGACACTCGAGTACTTCATGTCTTCATGGAGCTGGCTTTGTGCACAGGGGCATTGTCATGCTGGAACAAGTTTGGACCTTTAAGTTCCATTAAAGCTAAATTGTAATGCTACAGCATTCAGAGACATTCTATAAAATTGAGTTCTTCCATCTTTGTGGCAAGAATTTGGAAGGCACACATATGTGTGTGATGTACACGTCTCAGGTGTCCACAAACTTTTGGCCATAGAGTAACGCTACTGATCACACTACCTCTTTATCAAGTTAATAAATTGCTAATGAAATTACTTTGGTCTTTGGAAATCCAGTTGAGAATGAACTTCACTGTACACTGTCCATCCCTTCTGCTGAAGGTGGCCACTTAGTTGTTGTGCAAAGTTGATTATTTGATCAAACAGCACTTTCCAAATTGTTTTACTCCCTTTACAACGTGACATTTTTAAAAATGATATTCTTTTCCCTGCATCTTGCCCGAAGTCAGCTGGGATTTGGCACCAGATTCCTCCATAACCCACAGTGGATATGCCACATAGAAAATGGATGGATGGATGAATGGATGTCATTCTTTTAACCATTTAGAGTTCAATTAAATGTTGTGGAATGTCCACAAAACACTTAGTTCCTACAATCACTTACATAACAGCATCAGTAAGCAGATGCGTCCTCAATTATTTCTATTTTTCTATCTCTTGAAGTTAATAAGACAAAAAAACACCACCACAGATTGTCATGTTACTGAAAAGCCAGAAAGTATAAACTCCTCATTGGGGAAAACTGAAAATTACCCCAACACTGGAGACTCCTTTCATAAACTTTAAATAAATATCAGCTTCACCATAACAACAATTACACACTTTTTTTATTCACTTATGTGGAACATCTTCTATACAAGTTCCTGCAAATGAGCCGTTAATACAGAAATGATAACTTAAAAGAACGAGCACATTAAGTAAAGACTGTGATTTGCAGCTGCGCTATTGTCAGAGCTGCTGTTAAAGATAACTAATCAACACCTTCTGATCAATCAGATTTGAGAATTCGGCATTGTTGCAGTATAATAAATACTTACTTTCTGAAAGTATGCACCACTGCAACATCTGCAATATGCACTTTGTCATCTTTGGCTCAAATATATGCATCTCTGCTTTAATCCCTGTATAAATGAATAAACAGAGAAATGAAAGACTGCTACGCTGCACCTCGTAGATCCTTCTTAGAACTCAAATCTGACATGACAGAACAGCTGAACCTAAAGAGCGAGACCAGTTTCACGGCCTGAAACCCCGAGAGCTTTGACAGTGCCTGTCAAAAACAGGACGTGATTTAAAAAAAAGAGTTATATCTAGTGCAGCGGACGGGTGTGGGCTAATTATTTCATCCGTACAGATTGTAACCGATCTGTCACATAAAACTGCCATTTTCTAAACCTCGTTTCATGTGAAGAGTAATTAAACTGTCAGGGGTTATTCAGTTTAGAAGGTTGTGTGTGTGTGTGTGTGCGTGTGCGTGTGTGTGTGTGTGTGTGTGTGCGTGTTTGTAGTGGGGGAATTAATCACTTGAAAAATGTGAAAGATGGAATCTGGTCACAGATGCCTCAGAAGCAGCTGTCACCTTTTCTTCTTAACTCTGGCCAACACTGTCAGTGAACAAATGGAGGTGTGTGTGTGTGTGTGTGTGTGTGTGTATGTGCTACATACAGTATGTTGGACTACACTACTTGTGGTTATATATGCTTGTGACCTTCTGTACATCTGGGTGATAGATAGAGAGAGATAGCGAGAGAGAGAGAAAGTGTGTGTGTGTGTGTGTGTGTGTGTGTGTTGTTTAGGGCCTGAGGGTGATGCCTCACTTTCACTCAGCCACTTGCGTTATCTTCCCTTTTATCCACCTCTCTCTCTCTCTCTCTCTCTCTCTCCCTCTTTCTCTCTCTTTCTTTCTATGTGCATCTCTCTCTCAGGTTCAGGCAGGGTGAAGCATGTTGGATCAACAGCTGGTGCTCTGTCTCTTCCACCTATTAAAGTGAGAGACAAACACAAAGGATAATGAAAAAGATATAAAGAAAAGGCACTAATAAGATAAAACACTCTCCTCCCTTCTCTTTTGTTCCACATCATGCGTTGGCCCGAGAAAAGAGACACCGGAGAGAACAGAGAGTTTCCTCGGTACTGAAAGCAAGTTAATCTGTGTGTATATGTGTGTATGTGTGTTACAGTTATCATCCTAAGAGTTAAACAAATAGCTTGACAAATTGTTTCCCCTCTGATTACCTTATGGCTTTGTCTTTGGTTTTACACAAGCACTATGAGACTAATGTACTGTAGCTAAAAAAAAAAAAACCCAAAAACGATTGGAAGTCTATCGCACCTAAAATCTTTCTCACGTCAGATTCTTCAGTGATGTCACACACTTGCCAATGCGGTTTAGGAAACAGTGGTAAAGCCATTATCTGATTGCAAACTGAACTAATTAGGCTTATCTCTATTTCACTATGGTGTGCAACTATCCACCAGCTTCATGTGATGAGTTAAAATTTCATGTTGGGGGGTGTTTTTACAGGGAACTTGCAACCTTTCCTCGAATGCAACATAAGGACTTCGCAACTAGGCAAATGGTGGGTTCGACTCTAATTTGAAACTAAAACCTCCAAATAGGAAAAATAAAGATAATTCAGAATCTGTAATGGGAAAGTCAGGAAGGTCTTCTCGACCCCGGGTTCAGCGAGTGACATCAAAATAACATGACAGTTCACAGTAAACAAAGAGTGTAAGTGCTAGATAAATCAACATACAGACATGTTAGATTGTCAAATCTATCTATAATGCTCACTATACATTGCTCATTTCAGTTAGCTTGCTAGACTTTTCGCTAGAGGTGTCCATGTCTTTTTTGTATCTTGGACGCATGGATGGCATAAATGACACAATTCCCAGTTCCAGCTTCCCACGTCCTAGGTAATTAGAATGCAGTAAAAGACACAACAGCGTATAAATAGACAACCAATCAAGCTCAAAACAGAGAACAGATGGAACTGTGGGAAACACACCAATGACAGCACAGAAGACAAGGCTAGAATCAAAACAAAAGCATGTCAAACAAAATAAAAGCACACGACATTGCGAAACAAAAGAAAGAAACTTCCAAACAGACTATATTTGGGATAAAATGAACGACTTGTATGTTGAGTGCTTGGATGAACAGCTTCTTTAAATCGTGAAGGTTGTTTGGTTTATTTAATCTCAAATCAAATCCTCACTGGGATTAATCACTCACCACCGCTGGCTCTTCACATGACTGACAAATGCTGATAGACTGATAAGAGAAACACACACACACAGCTGTGTGTGTTTGTATATATATATATGAGAAGCACAGGTGTCAAATACAGTCAGGGTCCTAAGGAATGCAAGTCATGGTTATTAAAGTGTGTTGATAACAGGGTAACTGTATGCGGTGTGAATGTAGCATGTGTATGTGTGTGTGTGTGTGTGTGTGTGTGTGTGTGTGTGTGTGTGTGTGTTTGTGTGTAAGACTGCGCTATTTCTAGTTTTGGAAGGAAACACATCCTGTATAAAAAAAGAGGTTCATTGCACAAACTAAAACACACTGAGAAGTTTGTCACTTTGGCAGCTTTGACCTTCAAAGGCACACTCACACACACACACAAACACACACACACACACACATACACACACGCGCGCGCATTCGCGCACGCACAAAGACAGGGACAACAACCTACATTAGGACAGATTTAGGACATTTTAGGACAATAATAGTGTTAAGAAGTCACAAAGATGTTGCCTTCGATTTTAGTTTATGTATCATCAGATCTTTCACCAGTGCGAGTTGTGGCCAGTTTATTAGGTACATCTACATGTACAAATGATCTACATCATTTTATAGGTGCATAGGTGTGTTGCACAAAACAGCAGTGAAACTGGACAAGGTAGTATGTGTGATATGAGTGTATCCTGTCCAGCAGCCAAAAAGTCTCCAGCCAACGAGGGTTCTGTGATCAGAGACGAAAATAAGTGTTTGATACCATGCCATAAATAGTTTCTTATCTATGGTAATAACATGTACATGGATGGAGTTCAAATTGAAAATCACTTAAACCAGTCAACTTGGAACAATAATCTAGCTTCCTTGACTGAACATTGAGCATTTAAGCTACACTTGCAGTGGAAAATGTACAGTGCATGCTGTAATACTTCTAATACTGTAATACTTCATCATAATCCATCTTTAGATCAACTGTGAACATAATGCTGCTTGATTTAAGGGCTCCAAAACACGTTCCCCTGCGCTGATAGATAATAAATATTGTTGCATTGTTTACAGGCTTGTGCTCCTCAATTATATATGTATATTCAGGCTTGTCTGAGACATTAGTGTAGCTAACGTTAGCTCAGCACTAATTCATCTGTTTATCATCTCAGGCTCCACATCTCAGGCCCCACTTTTTTTTGTTACAGCAAACTGTGCCTTAAATTAACCAAACAACCTCAGGGCACAAAACGACCTCCTGTACAGTGAATAGGGCCTGCATTTTGACGGCATTACGGCATGCTGCAGCTCGTCTTTACTGTCCTGTTAAAAGATCTTTTCTGTGCTGGAGATGATGCTTTGTTTTTGGAGAAAAAAGGGGAAGCAGGTGTTCTCTTTATGTGCAGGACCGCTCGCTCTTCAGAAAGGATTCGCTCCGTTTTGCAGTCGATATTGTATCCGGATGAGTTCCCATCAATTCTCGAATACACAAAGGAAGAACATGGATGAGCATTTTGTTTGCTTTTTCTTGTACTTTCGCTCCGAAAAAGCCCCAGGAGGTCCAAACTGTGCGGATGTCGTCCTGGGAGAGACAGGAGGCAAATCAGAGGCTAATAATGAGCTAAACAATCAAGTCATATTTGTCTCATATTTGGATTGAAGATGCAGTAAGCACACACACACACACACACACACACACACACACATTTGCTACAAGGTTGGAATGAAAATACATACTGTATTAAGTCAAGAATAAAAGACAAAAGATTATTTTCCTATTTCAGAGTGTACCAAGGCGTTTTATTCCTCTTATACCACAAAAAAGTTTCCCAACAAGGAGGAACATAAGGAACAACATACTCCAGACCGTATCTGTTACATAGAAATAACCGTTAATAATAACGGTTCATAGATATAATGTCGTGGAATGTCTGAAATACAAGTTAACTTAGTTAATAACTAAGTTATCTCTCTCTCTCCTAACAAAAATGTCCGTTTATTATTAGTCGTAGATTATGTGGAGCGTCTGCAGTTCAAGTCCCTGTGAACGGGCTCTTACTATAAAAACAATAATGTACTCGAGCGAGAGCATTAATATAAACCGGAACTACTTTCCAAGTTGTGCTGCAATGCAAAGAAAAGAGGTATTACTAATGAAAAAACTATTTATACATTTTTTTTTTTTTTTTTTTTATAGTTACGCTGGCTTGTTACACTTAGTTGTGGAACATCTGTGAAACAAGTTAGTTCTTGTTCTCACTTGTCATTTGCTCACCAGCCTCTCTTCTTTTTACCTTTTTTAGTAAGAATGCACCTTCTCTCGCTAAAGAGAAATCAGTAAGTGCAAAGTCCTCTGTACTAATCTGAAACGTTGCAACCTACTGGACATTCCATAAATGTTAAATAAACATCAACACACGTGTCAACTCAAAATATCCACCAGCCCCCACAGGTAAGAGGTACGATTTGCATATTTAAAGGCAGCTTTTGGTTTATACACAATAGTTTGACTTTGTTTTGAAATTACCCACATCACCAAAGATTTTACATTTATGAAACTTGATCCGGGTCCAGAAAATGGTCTGAAAATGATATTAGCCTTTCATAGGACTAAAGAGAATTAAAATGTTCTTTAATAATAAAATAAAATTAATAAATAGAAACGTTAGACACCAAACACTGTGTCTTGGCTGATTGAGTACATTTGGGGTAAATGGGAAATTGTTTTAATTTCACTTTTGTTATAACTGTGCCTTTTATCATTTTAACCCCCACCCCCCCGCCTGGATCTGGAATCATTGCCAACCTAGTCGTGAGTCTGAATTCTCCAAACTGCAACAGGGGAATATGAAAATGAGATTACACACTCAAAAGGATTTGCATGCCTGCAGTCACACAAGCACCTGCTAACGTTCATGCAGTAGCATTTGGTTTTTTATTATCTGGGTATCAACTTTGATAAGAAAGTATACATAAAAAAACCAAGCTGTACTGTATATACACGTATTTACTTTAGTTCAGTCAACATGCAGAAATATTAGCTTGTTAAATCTGTAACACTGATACAATTAGCTGTTTCGAGGACACAAACATACATCACTGGCTAGCTTGTTGCAAACACATCATGGTAGCAGTTAGCTAGCTAGCTCATTGCCAACAAAAGGTGAGCATAATGGCGTCCATGTTTTTTCTTAGTTAACTAGTTGTGTGTTAGCTTTTGAAAGAGCAATTTTCTTAAGCTCACATGGAGATAAACATCATCGGGCTGTGGAACTGCATCTCACTTTCCTCATTTGTTTCTATCTGATCTTGTGGCTTTACCAACCTGGTGAGCGTGAATTCCCTAAACTGCATAGGGAGAAATTAAATATACACTCAAAAAGATTTGCATGCACACAGTCACACACTGAGGTTTGACACACAAGCTCAAATGACAGTGCATGCAAACATATCAAGCACACACAAATACTAATGTTGATGAATTTTTATTCATTTTTCACTCAAATCTGTGACTTGAAAAGGAAAGATTTCAGGGGCATGCAATCCCTCACTATATATATATATATATATATATATATAAAACTACCATCATTGTTTTACCCCCGGCTTTGGCTTCATTTTGTTAAAACACTATTCTCAATTTCATTTCCTTTTTCACTTCCATCCATCAAGAGCCTGACACCAATTTGTCATGGGAGTACTTCGGTGAGTTCTTCCTGTTCTCTGTCTTGCTATCTGTCTCTTCTACTTTGTCTAGCTCCATCTCTTTTTTTCAGGCTAACTCTCTTTCTGTATCTCTGTGTGAGTGTGAGGGGAAATCGTCTCTACGACACACACTCTTTGAAGTCTTTATCAACACTACATGACCTAGAACATTCCTTTGAGAGGCTGACTTGATCAAGTAGAGGTGGGTTGGGTAACGTGTGTGAAAATGTGTGGTGCGGCATGGTGTGTGTGTGTGTGTAGCTGTGGTATCCCTGCCACAAACTGTGGAATTCTTGATGGCTTTTCATTATCTCAGCACTTTGCAGTGAGGATTAAGGAGAAGGCCAGATTAGTGTGTGTGTGTGTGTGTGTGTGTGTGTGTGTGTGTGTGTG
>JAQQZR010000039.1:23011709-23022078 GCA_030068235.1 Notoglanidium macrostoma | reverse complement strand
CTGCTAAATCACCGTGGAAGACACTGCGCTCACACACACACACACACACACACACACACACACACACACACACACCTTAATAATTATGAAGTTCCCACCAAAATGTTGCTATTAAAATGACATCACCTTGAATAGTTAAATAGGTGTCAAACCACTATATCAGCACTTTAAAACACTGAGTGTGTATCTGAGCTCCTACACACACACACACACACACACACACACTCTACTTTAAGCTCTTCATAATTCATGCCTTTAATAATTATACATTAATATTACAAGCTTATGTTAAAAAATAATCTTACTATAAGATAAGAAAAAATATAAGAAAAATCTGATTAAATTCAGGACATGTTCACTTGCTTACATAGTTTAGTTTTTTTTGCAATACAGCTCATCATTAAGCACATAATAAAGAAAAAGGAAAAAAACCCAAGCAGTCTCACTAATCTGGATGACAAATCTCTAAGTAGCACCAGTAAAGGATGGAATTATCTCAGAGTCCCATGTGGAACTAATCCCATCCAAATAGAGCTTTGGACTCCTATGATTTAACCATAACAAAAGATCTCAGATTAGTGAGGAAAGTTAACTTCTATGGTCAACGTTTGTAGAAATGAAGGACCACTTCCTGGTTTGCATTATAATTAAGGTAAATATTTCAGTGAGGTTAGAACAAGAGAAATCTGTGATCAGCTTATGGTGAGGTTCACCCCATAAATTCAAAGCTTTCATTTTTTCTGGCTAAAATGAGTAGAAAATAACAGCTTCCAGGGTGTTAAGTGTTACTTTTAGTCCCTCGGGCACATCTTTTGGCCTGGTGCTTCAAATACGACGGGAAATACAGACACGCCTGCTGAAGTGCCAGAGGCTTGATTGAGGTAAACAGCAAAAACTGCCAAGCATTGGCCAAAAAAAATAAGACAGAGCTTTGGATCGGTCAGCTGTCTTTATCGATAATTATACCACAGGTCTGTTTTCGGAATTCTCAAATCTGATTGATCAGAATGTTTATCTTGGAAAGCAGACTCTTCCCTTCGTCTAAGGTTATAATAACTGGATCCAAACAACTTAAAAATGTTTACGGAAATGTTTAGCTTACATTTAATGAAAGGAGTCTCCAGTATCCGTACTCTTTCCACCATGGGAGAGTCATCCCGACAGAGGACTTCCAGTTTCTCTGCATTTTTTTGGTTTATTAGCATCAAGAGAGAAAAAAGAAGAGAGGCTGGTGAGAAAATGACCGTTTACAGCATAAGCAATAACAAGAAGTGACTTGCTTAATGGACGTGCCACAACATTAGATGTAACTATAGGCAGATTAAAAAGCATGCGTCATTCATTAATACATAAAAAATGGTAATCATTGGCAAAGTAATTACAAAAAGAAATAAAACACTTGATACTAGTGTTACAGGTAAATAATCCATGATGCAGTGGAATCATTAAGTAAGAATAAAATTCACTTCTTTATGTTTAGCATTGCATGTTGTAATTTGATCAGAAAAACAGATGACAGCACACTAGAAACAAACAAAATGCACGTCAGATTTTAAGCTAATACAATTGATGAAGTACTGCAAAAAATATGTTAACATCTTATATAGCAGGATTTGAACAAATAACACGTTAAAATGTGTATCAAATGTAATGCAAGTGCGAACTGAAAATACATGGCGTGTCTTGCCACACCTATAGATCAGGTTTGTGTTGTTTGTAGGGTTGTCTCGTCTGCTTCACCTTCTGATCGTCAATCATGAGACGACACACTATGATCTATTTCAGTCTTGCTGTCTGGAATATTCCCCTAAACAAACAATCTGCAACACAAGGAGAACAAATATAAAATGGAAATAAATCTTGTTTTGTCTGAGCTGAGGGCGTATACGTCTGAGCGTGTGTGTACTCAGGTTTGAACATTAGCTGTGTGTTTACAAACGCCTCGTTCCTGGCGTTTACTTTCTCTCAAGAGCTCCTTGGCAAGGTGCAGACATCAAAGACGACTTCACACGCTTTCACGCACTCGCAACGATCCGAGGATCAGGTGTATGCAAATCACTCCGACACGCCTTCATCTGACTGTCGCACCCTTCTCAGCAATCTTCTCTGTTCTTTCTATTCGAACCCTCCGTCAATATCTGTCTGTTATGTTTTCTTGTTTCTTTTTCATGTTGTCTGTTTCAAAGAGTCCACATGACCCCTTCTTTCAACTCCTTCTGTTTTTCATGACACAAAATAAACATTATGAGAGTTTTTATCTGTCTGCCTGCCTTTTTTTCTTTCAACGGACCTGTTTCTTGTGTCAATCATGTATGTGTGTGTGTGTGTGTGTGGAAATGTGGCCTTGCCCAAGGGTTGAAAGGAGCGCTGCCATTATTCCAGATTCTTCTGTAATGACTCTCTTCTGTCTTACTTCTGATAATTGCAAGGGGCTACTTTACTTTGAACAAGTAAAGTACACACACACACACACACACGAGACACTGCAACATGAAACTCACACAAGTGACAAACGTGTGTGTGCACACATGATAGGAGTGTCTTTGTCCATCATGCCACATGGTCAATATTGGAACAGTCGTGAGCGTTAACAGTCTGCCAGTGTCAAGAGAGCAGATGTGATCACTAATGATTAGAAACGCCTGGAGACTGGTTTAAGAGAGGGTGGAAATGTAGTGGGCAAATATTCAATACCTAAAAGTGTAGGTAAAAATAAAAAAGTTTGTATGTAAGCCACAATGGTTCAATGGTTGCTAATTAAAATACCAGTTTTGCGTCTTTTAAAGGCAAAACTAATCTCTTATCTGTCCATTATGAAGAATTGATGAAAGATATTTTGTTGTTAACAAGTGTCTAAAGTCAGATTATTTTAGAGTTTTGGGGAGCTGAGAAGAGACAGTCTGGGGCTGATTTCAGGCTGACGGGGTCTGTGGTAGCTCAGTGGTTAAGACGTTGGACTAGTGATCGGACGGTTGCGAGTTCAATTCCCAGCACCACCAAGCTGCCACTGCTGGGCCCTTGAGCAAGGCCCTTAACCTTCACTGCTCACATGTATAAAAAATAAGAAGTATGTAAGTCGCTCTGGAAATGGTATAAATGTAAAAATTTCATTCTAGCCCAAACTGTAGATTCATGCAGACACGGTCATATCAGGTGATTACACAGAAATATACCACTTTTTCTTTTCTGATACCGATACCGATACCGAAACCTTAAGTATCAGCCGATATTGATATTTTACATTTAAAAACTATTAAGATTTAAAATGATATTTTTCACTTCAATTCACAAAAATCCAGCTAAAACATCACTTCCACAAACTCACAGCTTTTTATATTCAGGTAAACTCTTCCACTAACATGGCAGATATAATAAAATATTACAGTATAGAGGATAAATATAATAGAATAAGTTCTATCAAAAAATACAATCATGTCTCTTCATATGTAAACATTTACAGTATCAAAAACTTTTCAAGCTTACTTGTTACAGGACCGGATTGAATTTCTTTTCCTTCCCCGAAGTCCGATCTACCATTTTGCCAACATCCTCAGATCAGTGCCGTCTCTAGTCACGACTTCTCTGTTTACTGTGTTTGGAGGAAACACGGCATGAACCCAGCCAAGCATTACTAACCTGAAATACAAAACAAACTCCCAATTTCATTGCTCAAAGTTTAGTTATCAAGATAGCTTGTTAATAGATTAGATTTTAGCTGTGCAATCTAACAACGTGGCACTACTCAAGACGAGTTTACTTTGTAATGTTATTTGTGCTAACACAACAATTCAACAATTTCGGGAGATTTTGAAAGATGTCTCCAGATGTCTATTCTCGTTTGGCATCCCACATCTGATCCCACAAGACTAACAGTCTGATAATAGCTCCAAAAGCACTGAGCCATGATTTACTGCAGTCTGACTAGAGTCTGATTAACTTCCATTTTAGTTTTTCTTCAGATTTGAGTCAGATTTTTTAAGATTTGAATCAGATTTTTATAGAATTTCAGTGATTTGATTTCTCGGCGAATCAGAGTGATTATTTTGTAGCTTAGATTGAAGTTTGATTCATCTGCATTTTAAACTACTACTGTGTTTTAGAATGACACTTCAGATTAGACACACTTCAGATTAGAATTCGATTAGATTCAAGTTCAAGGTGGAATCTAATTAGCCATGGACTGGAGGGCGCTTTGGTTTTTCATAGGTTCATTAAGGCTTATAGCTCGGATTTGAGTCTAATTAGAGTTCAGAATGGAGTTTAATATTCCGATTAATCTGAGGAACCCTGAGTTCCTGCTTGGACCTACAGTGTTGAGCTCACCGTTCTCATGCTTTCTCAGAATCTATTAGATCTAGATATTATTTTCAGCCACTCGATGCCGCAGGGTGAGAATGTGGCAATTCCGGTCCGATTACATGATTAGGCATCATTTTTAACGTTTCAAGACATTTAACATCCCGAGTGAAATCGATGGCTGTGCAGCACTGTTCTGTCTCAGCCCTCCCTCTCATTCTAGGTATCATGTCAGAAAGGCTGAAATAAAGACAGAGAGTAAAGTCAAAACTTGTATGAAGCTTTTGG
Organism: Notoglanidium macrostoma; assembly: GCA_030068235.1. Lineage (NCBI taxonomy): Eukaryota > Metazoa > Chordata > Actinopteri > Siluriformes > Auchenoglanididae > Notoglanidium > Notoglanidium macrostoma. The sequence goes on along the minus strand of JAQQZR010000039.1, from coordinate 23,017,494 downwards.
AAAGCAAACAGACTCTTACTAATAGGATTTGGGTTAATCTTTAATACATGTGCAGTTAAAAAAATAGCTTTCCATGACAGAGATTGAAATGCCGATTAGAATGTTTCTTTTGGTAATCTCCGTCCTCCAGCTTCTTTACAGATTCACTGTAACAGAAACAGTGTAATGGGACTCTGAGGCCACAGGTGTGTGTGGATTGTTAATGCATGTGGGTGGATATGAGAAATGACTTGCATCTGTAATATTTCAGATCCGGTTTATTTTGATTTTGTACAAAATTATAAAAATTTTGCCATCTTTAATCATCTTCATGCAGATTTATTTATTTATTTATTTTTGCTGACGTCCATCCTACCCAGTTAGGACAAATCGCAAAATGTCTTCCTGTTCACTATACAGAGCCAACCAAAACAAAAAAAATGTATACACACTTTAGGAAACGACAAAATATTTGTATAAATATTTTAATACTAAATCTATTCAGACATCACCAGATTAACACAAGTTACCTTTGGCCTCTACAATTACAAGAGGTGCTCAAAGTGGTGGCCGTTAGCTTCCAGACATTCATGTGTAGAAGTGTTCCTGAAGTGTGGATACATTTTTTTGGATGACTCTGTGTATGCTCACTATATATAGGTTATAAAATTAATATATGAACCTTATATGAGTTATAGAACAGCATTTGACTTCAAATAGTTTTTTATTATTTATATTGTATTTTAACAATTATACTACGTATATATAAGGGACAAATGAATTTATTTTGAGCCTTTCTCCTCCATTCTATGTCATGGTATTTCCATGGTACCTTGGGAAAGACTGTGTGTGCGCACATGTGGGAGAGAGAGAGAGAGAGAGAGAGAGAGAGAGAGAGAGAGAGAGAGAGAGAGAGAGAGACACTGCCCTCACGTTTCCTGTCACACACCTAAGATGAACATTATCCATTTCTATAAACATGCAGACAGAAACTCTAACTCTCCCACAGCATCTGGAGAAACACTGAGTCAGTGCACCTCTATAACACACCGCTGTGTCACTCACGATGTCCCACTACACACACACACAGGTGCTGAACAATAGAAAGGAGATGAAAGATGCCATTGTTCACTGCATAGATGTTTACTGGAAAAGAGATAAACAGCTAGAAGGAATGAAGTGAAGCGCAGATTTTGTGGTAAGGGTCGCCTCAAGTTTCAGGTAACCGGACGTGTTACCACTTCCAAACTACAACAAGACTATCCATCTGGGAAAGACGAAGCGGGTGTCAAACACAAGTCAGATGTTTTGGTCTAGTCCATCAAGATAATTGTGGAGGCAGGAGTTCAAATTCCAGAACTGGCATTTAGATTTCCACCCACATGATGCCTGATATGGGCTGTTCTCTCCATTTGAATCACAGAAATCTGTTCCTGACTGGTGCAACAGGCAAGCGTGTGCCCTATTGTCAGGAGATTGCAACAGCATTAGGAGAACACACCAGGAGGACACTAACCAATCATGAGCATCTGTGAGCTCATGTATGTGGAAGAGCGTGGATAGCTCTTTCTTCCTAGAGTGTTACACTTCCTTGTGATGCAGCATGAGCAGCAGATTGAAAAGATGCATTTGACTTGTCTTATAGGATCAGGCTGTTGGCTGAGAAGTGATCAAATTGACCATTGGGAAAAAAGAGAATCAGTTCTTGGCTGCAAAATTCATTCACGAGGTGTGGGAGTATCAACATTTTTATTTTCATTGCATGTTGTCTCTGTGTTGTGTGTATGCGATTATAAAAAGTCCTCACAAAATTGCAAATAAAACTTGTAAAAATCATCAATAGCTGTTATTATAGTTACATTATTTACTTGTGAAAATTCTACATCCTTGGATCACTGTAATCATTCATGCACTTAATAATCATATATGAAATATGCTAATATTTTCATTAATAATCTTATTCTTCAAGGCCTTTCCACATTATGTTTTTTTTTTTTAATTCCAGACTTGTAGACTTTTGGTGCTGCCAATTTTTTCAGCCTTTATTGTTCAAGATAAGGTACCAGACCTATCAGCACCTTGTCAGTATGTACCAGAGACACATTCTTGAATTTTATAACAACTTACAGTACATGTACATTTAAATAAAATCATCTGCCAAATGAATGCATGGAAAGGAACTGGGTCTTGAGTAAGGCACTTTTTGGGCAGGAAACACTGGCCAAGACATAAAATAGAAGTAGAGATTAGGTCATATCTAATAAATATCCTACTAAATCGTTAGTTCTCTGACTTGAAAATATTTCCCACAGTGAAGTGTTAAGCTCCCGAGCAGCTATTCTTTCGTTTGGATTTTAAAAGATTTTAAAAGAGGTTAAGATGGATACGTTCTGTGTGTGTGTGTGTGTGTGTGTGTGTGTGTGTGAGACAGAACGTGATGTGAAGCATGTAAGACCCCAGAGAGGTTGGCAGACATGTGACTTTGAAGCCTGAGGTGATATGAGGACTGTCACTCTCATATGTCACACACCAACACTGACAGATAGGCACAAAGTGAGCACCAGACTGTGTATGTATGTGTGTGTGTGTGTGTGTGTGTGTGTGTGTGTGTTTGAACATACGTCATATGCTTCTTAAAGGTCACTGTAATCCATCTTAGATCAAAGTTCAAAAAAACGCCTTGCATCTTCAGCGAATCATCTGATACACCCGTCACATGCACACCTTAGTCATGTGACTGCGGAGAAGAAGAGGAGTGAGGTGCTGATGAAATAAGGAGCGTTCACTGTCAGTGATATTTACAGTCACATACATGCACACACAAACACGCATGCCTGTGTACGTGTGTGTGAGAGAGAAAAAGGGAGAGAGCAAGTGTGTGTGTGTGTGTGTGAGAGAGAGAGAGAGAGAGAGAGAAACTAGGCTGTATGATCTGAGTGCTTAAGCTGAACATTGCAGAGACTTGAAATCTCCTCAGGCAAAGAACTAAACACATAATTCATTCTGTAGCACTGGTGTGATAAGACCTGTTTTACCCCCCACGCCCCCACACACACATACACACACATTCACCACTCCTCCTTTGACTCCTTAATTGAGTTTCCAAACTTCAAAACAACCCTTAATCTCTAAATAACTTGGGTGGGATAAGTGGTCTTTGTTTAGATATTTAACACTGGCTATTAGTGAATCTACACACCTGTCTGACACCGACCATTGCTATCGGATGGACACACATTGAATCGATGGATCACGTTGTCTGTTTCTGATCACACTTAACAAAATGTCAAATTTTTTTGATATTTCAGTGAAGTTTATTTTTAATAAAAAACTGTGATGTTTGCAATTTCAGTGGCTTAGGTTACACTCACATTCCAAGCCTCATCACTCTGTCCTGATCGTTTACTCTGATTTTCCCATTAGAGTCCCATTAGTCCCATTTTACATATAGATTAGTATGCACACAGTGTTTATTCATTAGTATGTTTACATACACAATATGATATAATCGGCTACCTTCTAAAAATAATCTAAAATCTAAAAAAAGTCACACTATTTCTGTTTATGCTAGGGCTGGGCAATACAATGACAGCACTGATATTGTGATTAATTATGTCTCGATAAACCTTTCTGAGATATCATCAGATATCTTTAAAAAAAACAAAACATGTTTCTTAAAAATGTTTTTATTAATATTTACAAACTTTGATTGGAAGCAGCTGATGTGATGATGAACTCCATATTGAACATTGTTCAGTTGTTTGCTTATATCATATATTGTGTACCGAACAAATGTCTTCAAGTATGGTGATATAATATTCTTGGCAAATTGGCCCACCCCTCATTCACACATCCCTGAAAAAATCTTCAGTGTGAATGCAGCCTGACTTAATGATATTAATATTTTGATGTACAGTATACAATATATAATAACTTAATAAAACATGTTTTTGATGAATGTTCTTCATTAGATAAACTTACTTAGCTTGTAATTAAAACTCTGAAAAGGCCATCAATCATTGGAGTTTTTATATAAATACATACTGTACTGTAGAAAGCACATGTACTATAGATTTAGAAATACAGTAGATTTCTCTGATAATTTCAAATCACTGTCATGGTTAAATATTAAAACGGAATTTTGGACCTCTTTAACTTGTAGTATAACTGTAATATTTATTATTTCCAAACCTAAATACATTATTGTTACTTCATCCTTGCCACCTGTTTCATTGGCTCAGCGCTCCACTGAGGACTGCAACTCTCTGCACTCCTCTGCACTTCCCTGTTTACCATCTCCTGATTATTGATTGTTTGCACCTATTTTGTATTTAGCTGTAAACACTGCTCATTCTATTGAAAGTCCTTTGTTCAGTGAGTTAGTTGTGAAGTGTTGTGTTGCATGTCTACACCAAGCCTTTTGTTCATGTTCCTGACGTTCTGGTTTTTGATCACTGCTTGTGGATTTTGAGTTTGTCCTTTGCCTAGCCTTTGAAATACCTGTTTGCTGACTGTTTTGACCATTGCCTGTTTTTGACCTTGCATTTGCCTGACTTTGTTTGTCTGCTAGTATTAATAAAGCTCTGTTTGCTTTTACATGCCTGCTTGCTTGCCTGCTTGCTTACCTGACAATCATTATCTAAAAGAAAATTTCAAAAGTAGGACATCTTTTCAGCAATTATTTAGGTGAAAGTAAAGAACAGTGAAGTTGGCTATATTAAAAGTTACTACAAGGACTTACTGAGATCTTTGATATTGGTATTGGTATCAAACAGAAATAAAACAGGCGATGGGTGTATACTTAAGCTAAGATTAAGTAAATGATTCTTTTGCCCAGTGCATTCATTAAAAGCCATTTAGTTGCAATGGTGCTGGTAAATACAGTCATGATGACTATTAGTGGGTAGAAAGATCTTCCTTTTATCATCTTCAAAGCTGTTATTCTGTACATGAGCTTTCACAAATTGTGGGAAAAAATCTCACAAAAAGGAAATAGAAACCATGGATAGGGTTATGTTTATATTTTTTCTTGAATAGTTTATGAGCTATATATGAGATTAAAGTAAAGGAGTAAACTGAACCAATCACATCTACCATCAAAAGATACATTGTGTGTGCGTGTGTCCATCCGTGGACATTAAGGAAGATGAAAAGCTTCTCAAATTGTTGTTAACTTATCATGTCCATCGGCTTTTAGCTCTTTACAGTATGTTCTAGCCTCTGTATGGTCTGTAGGAGTTCAGTGAAGCACAAATACACACACAGGCAAGCCCACACACAAATACACCCTCAGAAGCAGTGATTTTTTTAGAAGGTGCTTAACAAATACACTCAAGCACACACTAAGCTTCATTGCATGTTAGTTAGACCGAGCTTTTTGTTTTCTGCAGAGCCCAGGGGCCAGGCTCACCTGTGTATACACACACCGTACTCATGAATTGAGGCTAATCAGACATACACACGCACACATACACACACACACGGACCTGCACACACAGTTGTTGTTCTTGGAGTGTTGTGTGCTGCTACATCTAAATAAGTAACCCTAACCTTAACCTCCGTAGCCCCTAACCTTGACTTCAGTAACACCCTAACTTCAGTAACCCTTACCTTAACCTCAGTAACATTCACCTTAACCTCAATAACACCTCCATCTAAGTAACCCTCAACTTAACCTCAGTAACACTAACCTTAACCTCAATAACCCCAACCTTAACCTTCCCTTATCCTTGTGTAGCGCCCCCATGCCCCTTAGAACAGGCATGCCATGGGATTAACCTCAGTACGGGGCGCTCCGAGTTCGTGT
>JAQQZR010000039.1:22998444-23011609 GCA_030068235.1 Notoglanidium macrostoma | reverse complement strand
TGGATTAAACTCGATAAATATTCAACATACACAGTCACCAATAATGCAGTTACCAGTCCGGTGAACTTATATCGGCATTACGCCACTTCTAAAGCCTAGGAGCGGGTAATAACTGAGTAGTTCTAACTTTCTCGTTCACGAGCTTAGACTAACCATCTGCTCTCTTCTTCTTCTTCCCACAATTCTCTTCGCTCCCGCTATGACCAATCAGGGTTCAAAGTTCGCCATACCTTTTTAACCAATAAAAATACAGAAAATACATTTAAACATTCAAATAAAATACAGGCCTTCAGAAAATTAAATACATGTCGGCATAACACATTCAGAATTTACACTTCTTAATATTTTATAATTGAAAACAAAATAAAAATATATAGCACAGGGCTACACTTATCCAAAATAAATAAATACATAAAAAATCAGTAGCCTTAATCTCAGCACATCAACCCCTTATTTTAGTAACCATAACTTTAACCTCAATATATAACTCACATAACACTAATTTTATTAACCCTAACTTTAGTCTAATTTATCATAACCTAACTAAGTACAATTAACCTGAGTAACAATAACCTTAACCTGAGGGTGGAGTTTTTCCGAACTACCCTGAGTAGACAGTGGCCCTAAGGGGAGGAAAAAATTGTCCCGTGGAATGAACATTGTCTGGAGCAGAGGCCCAGTGCTTTAACTTCTCAGGCAGCTCAAAATCCCCGTCAATTAACGTCTAATGTGCACTAGACTACTAGACTTACTTACCACTTGCTACTTCTCAATCCTGCTCGTTTGCACTTTGATACTTATATTTATCTGTGTAGAAGAGGAACACACATGTTCAGTCACCCATGAAGCAGTGCTTATCTCCTTGTTTGGCTGACAGACAGACTTGTAAAGAGCCTGAGATCAACTTCAGAAGAATTTACCAGCTAATGTATTTATCCTTCTCTGAGTTTTTTCCAATATATGCAGCGGGCCAAGTCTTTGCTACTTCTTACTTCCTGTTGTGTAAATTTACCAAACTATAGCACACACTGACTTAGAAGGCAGCATAATTACCAGTGCCTTCTGAAATCCCTTATTTTAGACGTTGTGCAAAAAAAAACGAGCTTTCATTTGGACAGGTATTATTAAAACATAGAATATTATGAAACATATTAACATATGAGTATAATAAATTAGGTAATTATTGACATGCAAATTCAGTATGGGAACGTGCATATTGATATACAGGATCATGTGTATGGGTTGTTCGCTGTATCTTGTATGCTGAATGTTCTTGTGGAGATTTGCCAAATCAGTCCATCGTCTGTCCATTTCCTATTAACAGAACCTCATTTTGGTTTAAGGACTTACACGGATATGCTTTCTAAATCTCAGCAATCTCAGACCTTTTCTGGTCAAGTGAGACAGTGATGACACGTATAATGCCATCAGAAACGCCTTTCATGGTCAGACTGGACCAAACACATGAAGATGCAAGAAGGCTAAGAAAAACTGATGTGCTTTGAATATCACACTCTGCGGCAACCCAGCTTAGCGCAACGGCCCTTTTGAAGTTATGCCATTTTTTTCTTGACTTAGATGAACTTACATAATCCTGGCTGAGCTCTTGCATGAGAACACACAAATGCCACTCTGTAAACTTTTCAAATCCTTAAAGCTTTACTTGAAAGCATAACTCGAATGCACGCTATTGCTTGAGCCATTCAGGATCCAAGTTACACCTTCTGAATTTGACACACACACACTTTCAAGCTCTTCGACCTGCAACCATAAAACTGCATCATTTAAATAAAAAGCTACACAACCAACATGACCTGATTTGATGTCATGATAAAAAAAGACCAAAAACAAGCTTTAAAGCCTTGGCTTCTGTATTGTTTTTGAACAGAACATGGAAGTGAATAGATTAATAGGGGAAAAATATGAAAGCCAGGCATTTCAAAAGTGGTTGGATTTGAAACAAGGCTAAAAATCTAGCTTTGTTCGTAATCCCTTTGATGCCATCAAACTTTTTATTTTTACACCATTCTGCCCCTTCCCAGTCTGCACTAAACAAGGACTCTTGTGAGCAGAAAGAGGTGTTATTAAACAAATGAGGCAAAAAAAAAAAAATTACAATATTTAATTTCTTTGCTAACACAAAGCCAGCAAAATATTAGTGCCATGTTTTTTCTTAAATAATATCCAAAATTTATTATAAATGGAGATAGATAGGTTGATAGATAGATCAATAGAGAGATCGATAGGTTGAATGATTCTACAAGTTAGATGCAATTTGTGAAACATTATCAGAAAATATGAAAAATAATTAACAATGTTCTTGGTGGTGTAACAGTACTAATACCTATGCTACTCTGAAAAACCCACATTGTGGCATCATTTATTTATTTTGATAAATATTGATATGTATATCATCATATTCCCTAGCACTAATACAGGAAATAGAAACTCACTGCAGATTAGCAGCTCATCATGCCTGCCCTTTTGTCACATGACAAGTCAGTTTTAGTACTTGCATTTTTAACATACTTAGTAAAATTATTTATTTATATATTTTACACTTCAGTTTTATTACCTGTACCTGAAAGAAGGATAGTAGAGCCATGCTGATGACAAAGAATAAATCAACACCAAGGTCTGAGACTCTAGTTTCTGAACATCATAAACTAGAAGGTCTTTATTAATTCTTACAAAATATGAACTTTTTTTAGAAATATATACAAAGGATTTATTGTGCTATAAAAGAAAAAAAGAGCTCAGCGTGACAAAAACAAAGCGAAGGGCTAAGAACCTGCTATACAAAATGCCCCATCAAAAGGCCTCTGTCTTTTACGACAACATTTAGTGCTTGTAGATTTGCTTTATGCCATGGAGGGCCTTCACAATGGCCAGTTCATTCTCTGCAGCCAACAGCTGCTCTCCAATGTCATTGTAGCAGTGTGTGACACGGTTTCCATTTCCATAGAAAAGCCACAGGAACGTGCAGCCGAAGACTTCCCGCCTCAGTTCATTCACACACATTGTATGCAGAATCCTTTTAGTGTCTTTAATGGGCAACTACAGTATTAAGAGTCTTTTTCTCTCTGTCACTGAGAGAAACATCTATTGCACATGATACAGCCATTCCCAGTGACATAACCATGATCCCTTTTGAAAACAAAAACAAAACTTTTCAAAATCCACAAAATTCCTTAAGTGGATGAGTAGTACAGAGCAACTGATTAAAATAAGCTGTCGGCTTATTTTCATACAGATCATTATGAGAATTTGAAAACAATCTGTCTTGGAACACTGCAGTTATTTAAAGAACTTGCATAAAATATACATTAACTTTGTGTCCTGTATTTTGCAGTGGCGTTTTGGCCCGCAGTCTCTGACATGAATCAGGTTGAAAAATAAACAGTGTCCCACATAAGTGTGCTGCTTTGTTGTGCGTATAAGGTTTTGTGCTCATACACATGTGGCAGGAGCTCCAGTAGGTTCATACTTCGTTTTCTGTCCTTTCAGTGCAGGGTGAGGTTTCAGGTAAGGCCGGCTGCCCGTGAACACACACGCGGCCTTCCTCCTTGCCCTCTTCCTCAGCTTGCGGCTGAAGACGTTCTGCCAGGACTGCAAAGTCTTGGAAGTCCAGATCCACATGCCACTGGTGATGCCCACCACCAGCAGCATAAAGATCTTCACCATGAATATCTCAACAGCTGGGATGGAGCTCTTCATGGTGCACTCCTCGCCGCTCCCATTGACCCCCTCCATGCAGCGCTGCTCTCCTGCCAGAACTTTCCAGTAATCCATGTTGAGACGCTCGTAGAAGTAGCAAGCAATGACACAGGTGGCAGGAACAGTGTAGAGTACAGAGAACACCCCGATCCGCACCATCAGCTTCTCCAGTTTGTCAGTGTTCTCCCCCTCTGTTTTCATAACCTTGCGTATGTGAAAGAGAGCAACAAAGCCAGAGAGCAAAAATGAAGTGCCTATGATGAGGTAGCATGAGAGAGGGATCAAGACAAAGCCAGTCATGGCCTTGACATCCATGCTGCCTACATAACAGATGCCTGTCAGTTCATCTCCTGCCACCTTTCTCATGACCAGAATCAGAATAGTCTTCATGGCTGGGATAGCCCATGCAGCCAGGTGGAAATAGCTGCTGTTGGCTTCAATAGCTTCATGTCCCCATTTCTTCCCAGCTGCCAGGAACCAGGTGAGTGTCAGAATCACCCACCAGAGGGAGCTAGCCATGCCAAAGTAGTAGAGGATGAGGAAGACTATAGTGCAACCTGTGCTCTCCAGGCCTTCCTGGATGATGTACTGGACACCGCTGTCACGGTCACAGGCCACAGTTTCAGCCCCAACAAAGAGCCTAATGAGGTAGCCTATAGAATAGACGCAGTAGGACATGGAGAGGAAGATGATGGGGCGCTCCGGGTACTTGAACCTCTGTGGGTCAATGAGGAAAGTGAGGACAGTGAAGGCGCTGGAGACGAAGCAAAGGATGGACCAGATGGCTATCCAGACCAGTGAGAAGCTCTTGTCTGCCTGGCTCCAGTACACATCCACTTTGGGGTAACACTTTGGGGCACATGATTCGCTCTTCTGCACATAGTGGAACTTCCCAGGGTTCCCACAAGTGTCCTTGCCCATCCTCTCCTTATTGGTTAGATCCTGGTTGCTTCCATGTCGTGGAGGGCGTGAGTCTGGAGGCTGGGTGTGAGATCCTTTTGAAGAAGTATCTTCGCTACCATTGTTGGGGGCCTCCATGCAGAGGTAGTTAGGGTCGTTCTTATTAGGCAGCCTGGAGCAGTCCAGCGAGTCGGGCCAGTGAAAATTAAACTGCTCCATAATAGGGGAACACTTCTGCCTTGCCTGCTCGCACATCACTCGGCAGGCTGGGATCGGTATGGAGACCTGCTCCGTGCACATAGGGGCATAGAGTGAGCACAGGAAAAACTTGAGATGGCTGTGGCAGCCGAACTCAATCAGCGGTACAAACTCGTGAAGCTTAATGGATGCCTCTAATTGATCCTCGTGCCCCATCAAGTTGGGCATAACAGTCAAGTTATACCCAATGTTCTTGCAGAGAGGGATTGAGATTTCCTGGCATCTGCCTTCTCCTGGTCGGTCCGGGTCTACTGAACTGATGGCAGAGCACAAGCCAGCCGTGAAAAGCAGCAGCACGCTGAGAAGACTCCATTCAAATGCGGAGTAAAACATTTTCTCACACCGGGTTATCTCATGTAGTACATGTAGTAATTACACAAATGTTTGCTTTTCAAAATGGCATGTATTTCATCCGGCAGGTCGAATAGAGCTGCAGGACAGGTTCGTTGAGTTGCAAATTTGACTCAGAGAAAACAGACAGACGGAACTTCTGGACAACTACTGTATGTGCTGCGTACACTAATCCCTCCGAGAAGTTAAATCGTAGCCAACGTACTCCATGGAGAACATTTCATAACATCTGTGATGGAAAACACACTTCCTATGAAGATGAGCACCACCCTATGAGAACAGAAGAGCAATCCGTCCATCTCACTGAATACAGACGCGTGTACTGTGTATCTTTTTTTTTTTTTTTACCATAAATGTAATCCAGACATGTACTCCTTAAAATGTTCACGTGCTTCAGTCCTCTGAGGAGCAGGCAGTGAGGAGACTCTGTCCATCTCTCAAAAAGTGCTGATACTTTTCACAAACAAAAGCGTCGGAATAGTCAATCCTTAGTCAAATCCTTCAAGTCCTTTAAACAGGAAAGGCAAGTAAAGTGAGAAGAGAATAGTCCGGACCCTTCGCAGCTCCGTCTGAGAGCTTCACAGCAGTGTGAGCCGGAGTGTGTGAGTCTAACCTGCTAAAAGATCCGCCTTCAAACACTGCCTCTTTGCATAAGAAAGACTAAACTGACACGGCCATTATATCCCCCCTCCCTAAAACCCCCACGGAACAGCCTGTAGGAGGTTTTAAACCCTAACCAACACTTTTTTTTTTTTTTACATCGGAGATCATAGCGAAGTTCTCTCAGACCATTTGTTGTTGCTTTGTCGGTGATTAAACTCTTAGCGATCGCGCGAGGTGATAAATTGGCCACAACTTTTATTTTATTTTTATTATTATTTTTTTTGGCGCGAGTTTTTTTTTTTTTTTTGTCGCCTCAGACATCCGAGTGGCTTTTTTTTCAATCGAGAAGTGTCTTTTTCTTTACAACTGGCGATTTTCACGGTTTGGACCATTGTGTGAGAGAGGGAGAAGAAAAGGAGGAGAGTGTTTTATGCCCTCGGATTCGCCTCACATTTTATTGTTTGACGGAACTAAGCTGGTTTTGGGGGGGTGTTTAGTTTTACTAGCACAATAACAGAGGAGCCAAGTGCTTCATAGGAATTCATACGAAATGAATGAGAGAAAAGCAGAGAGAGAGAGAGAAAGAGAGAGAGAGAGAGAGAGAGAGATTTAAGTATTCATATTTATGACAGATTTAATAAAGGTTGTACTGAAACTAAAGATGGGTGGGTGCAAATGAAAAGCCTATAGGTAGCCTAATTTATCTTCAAGAAGTAATATACTGGTTATTAACATGGCTGAGAGAGAGAGAGAGAATGAAAACATTGCATTAAATGGCAGGTATATGACATATAGGTATGCTACTTTACCTACAAGTAGTATACTGATTAATGACTTGACTGAGGGAGAGAAAGAATAAAAGTATAAATGAAAACATTGCATTAAATGGCAGGTTTATGAGGTATAAGTAAGCTTTTTTTAATTTTTATTTTATTATTATAATTTTTTTTTACTTATAAGTAATATACTAGTTAATAACATGACAGAGAAAGAGAGAGAGAGAGAGAGAGAGAGAGAGGGTACAAATGAAAACAATAATGGCAGGTTATATAATGTATAGGTATTAATAAATAACCTAGGGAGGGAGCGAGAGAGAGAGAGAGAGAGAGAGAGAGAGATAATGAAAGGAAAAGAATGAAAGTGCAAATGAAAACTGCAATAAATGACAGGTATATGATTTATAGGTGGGCTAGTTTACCTACAAGTAATATACAGGCTAATTAACATGACTAAAAGAGTTACTGAGAAATAGAGAGCAAGAGGTAGAGAGACAAATCGAGAGAGAAAATGAAAGAGAAAGAATGAAAGTCCAAATAAAAATATTGCAGTATACTAATTTACCTACTAGCAATATACTGATAATAACTGACTGTGAGACAGAGACAGAGAGAAATATTCAATATTTCTGCCTAAATATGACCTAAACCAACATAAGATTTTCACAAGCCTTAAAAGTAGATTAAAGAGAACCCTATTAAACAAATGAGACAAAAATATTGTATTTGATCATTTATTTACTGAGGAAAATGATCCAACATGACATGTATGAGTGGCAAAAGTAGGTGAGCCTTTAGGATTAGTAGTTAATTTGAAGGTGAAATTGGAGTCAGGTGTTTTCAATCAATGGGATGGCAATGGCAGTGGGAAGCTTTTCCCATTTTATTTAAAGAACAGGGCTCTATAGAGGTCCGATTGTCACAAAACATGTTTGTGGAAGTGAATCATGACACGAACAAAGGAGATTTCTGAGGACCTCAGAAAAGCATTTGTTGCTGGAAAAGAATACAATACGATTTCTAAAAAGCTTGGACTCCATCAATCCACAGCCAGACAAATTCAAGATCATTTTTACGTTCTTCAGGAGTGGTCGAGCACTCCTTAACTGGCATTGAGTTGATTAATAACAATGTATGATGAATTCATACTAAATGAATAAGAAGGAGAACAAGCCTGAGAGAAAGAGAGAAAAAGAGGTAAAAAAGAGGGAGGATGAGGCAAGAGAGAGAGACAGAGAGATGAAAGTAGTAATACGTATGACAGAAGTAAGGCTAAGAAAGCCTGAACTAAAACTAAAGATGAAATTTGTTCTTTAATATAGAGTGCAGATTATTTACAATAACTTATTCCACTTCTAATATGAATTTCACATGGCTTTATACTCAGCAGGTAGCATTGCTACCTCACAGTGCCAGGGACCCCCGTTCGAACCTGAGCTCAGGTTATTGCCTGTGTGTGGCTTGCATGTTCTCCCCCTGTCCGAGTAGGTTTCCTATGGGTTCCCAGGTTTCCTCTCATGCCAATAGGTGACTTGGTGACTCTAATGGGTGTGAAGATGTGTGTGATGACCTTACATGTGTGCAAGGTGCCCTGGGATCTGGGATGAATTCTCTCACCTTACACCCATCTTGGGATAGGCTCCAGATCCACCGCGATCCAAACACTTCAAATGAAAATGATTCAAATGATTGAGCTTGATTAATAACCTGATGGCTTTTTCCACCATATTTTATCGATGAATGATACTTTATATATTATTTTCACTTTAATTCATACTAAATCTAAAAGTAAGGTTATAAATGAAGGTTAATATTAGATTAAACAGTTGGTAGATTTTGATAGAAAAACAAATAAGGTTAGATTAGCATGAGTAAATTTATGACATTTCAATCAGAAATAGTTTTTGTTGACATATTTATGCGCATATTTCGATGCATAAAAACAAAGTCTGTTTACACTGCACACAAGCTAAAAAGACTAAATTATTAAAAAATTTAAATGTGAAAGTCTATCAACTCTATTAGCATCTGCTAACAGTTGACATTTGTTCCATATTGAATCACAGGCTTTGTGCACTGCAACGAATGAATTAGTAAAATTTTGCCCTTTTCAGACATACAGCGCATGGCCTCTTGATGAGATGCAGGCGTGTCATTACATAGGCTCATTCTTAACCTATGGCGGTTTTCTTCTTTTCCTCCGTCATCGTAAATTCTCACAGGAGGAAAATGCCTGCAGGATGAGCTCTTAGACAAAGCCCTTTCAGTCTAGGTTGAGTTGATTCATCTGGGTTTCATGTTGGTTTTGGGGATCGGCGTGCCAGGGCTCGATCTTTGCTCAGAGGGCATTAACCCTGGCATGGGTGCCAACTCTGATAATCCTCAATCAGAGTAAACTGATAGAAGGATAAGCTGTCTAATGATTACTGCTGCAATGTATGGTGTGATTGTTGGGTTGAAATGTTAAATGTGGGTGTGTTTGGGAGCCTTTGAGTGTGATATAACCAGTTTCAGCCTTGACTGTAACTGTACACAAAGTTAACCCTCTATCGTATGCCATCCTTTATGAATGACATAATGATGAAGGAGTGTAAAAATTTTGGTATGCATAAGAATCCAATCCAAATTAAGTGAATAATGCATTTGGTTAGTTTTGATATGATAGGTGTGTTCACATGGCTTTGTAAAACTAATTTCTCAACGTGGTAGAACACATCATATTCCACCATAGGAGTCAAACTGCAGCGTTCTTGCTATGTATACTCAAATGTAGAAAACTCCCATTTGAAATAAATAAAAGGAAAATATAGTAGAAGTCCTGTTTTATAGGTTTTCCATTCTGCAAATGTGGATGCACTGATAGGCAAAAGTGGTCCTTAATATTAACAAACCGTCATGCGGAGTTTCACACGTGAAGTCTGTGGAGTGTTATTTGATATGAAAAGGCACACTGTTTATATGTCTGGGACATGAGGACCCCACTAGACAAACTATCAACCTTTCTCTAACATGTTTATTAGGCCTATGCTCTTTATTAAACTACTGATTAGTGTGTCTTTGCTCCTAATGTGGTGCAGATTTGTTTTATCATGATTTATCATTATGGTTTTTGAAATGAAACAGTTTTTGGTCCTTCTCCTACAGTCAATTCCAGAAATATTGGCACCCTTGTTAAAGCTGGGTTGAACAAATAATATTTGTGGTTTATTAGCTTAATCTTACACCGGAAATATGACAAAAAAAATATCAACCTAAAGTTCATTTATTCTATAAAAAATATATTTTAACAAAACTATGTGTCCCAGATTTGGCATCATTTGAAATTCTTATGAACACAATGAAACTGAATCATGTTTGCAATTTTATATATATATATATATATATATATATATATATGGTTGATGCGAGAACATGGAAAGAACAAGGGTTATCTTATATGTGATTGTCTAGTAATGAAAAATAATAATAACCTAGAACATGGACGTTTTAAGGATTTGTTAATGTTACCAGGAGCAGCGACATGAGTTTTTCTCATGTCCTCATTTGTTTGAAATTAAACAAAATTGCTCTGCCCGTTAGCTCTAGCCTAGCCAAAACAAACAGGGAACTCCAGAAATATTGGCACTCTTCAAGAAGAAATGAACAAAAATGATTGTGATTTATAAAATTAAATACTGTGAACCTGTTTTTACAAGATAGTATTTTTTTATGTTAATATTTTTTCAAAAACATATTTGGCAAAATTATTGACTACCATTGAGAATAAGGACAAACTGTCATCCATGTCAAATGTCCTTTTCATCTGTCAACATAGACAAAGCCAGCTTTCAACATTAAAGAGATTGTTGGCTGTTGACCTGCTCAAGTCAAGTAATGGACAGACTTAACTAGTCTCAATTTCAAAAGTGGTGAAGGTCCAGGATACTACAGGAAGAGGCTTTTATACTCTACAGAGGAGGGTTTTTTTTGGTAAATATCAATTGGAAGCATGCCAATAAGTTTGAATCCAGATGGGACAAGTCATAAGGCCTCCAAAATGTTGTGAATGGATGAGACCAATGTAGAACATTTTTGGTTTAAATGAGAAGTGTAAAGTTTGGAGAAAGGAAATCACTGCATTCCAGCATAAGAACCTTATCCCATCTGTGAAACATGAAGGTGGTAGTGTCATGGATTTGGTAGAATCATGGATTGGGCCTGCATTGATGAATTTGGGCCTGGACAGCTTGCCATCATTGATGGATGAATGAATGAATTCTGAATTATATCAGTGGAGGAAAATGTCAGGACATCTGTCCATGAAATGAATCTCAAGAGAAAGTGCATCATGCAGGAAGACAATGAACCTAAGCACACAAGTCGTTTTACCAAAGGACGGTTAAAGAAGACGTTTTGGAATGGCAAAGTCGAAGTCCTAACCTTAATCCAAATATCAGCAGGGATGCCAATAAATTTGAATTCAGGTGGAACAAGTCATAAAGTCTCCAAGGGATAGCAGATAGCCTTCTGTTTGCTAGCAATCTCCAGTAAAAATGTGATTTATCTTATATGGGCTGTCACCCTCTCACTCTTTTATGGTTGCTTTGCCGTCAAGAAGATCCCTTTGAACCAAGACTAAGAAAAAAGCGCCCAATCACAACTGTCCCATCTGCAATATCAGTAGCCTTATCAGCTCCCACCTTTTCTTTTATGTTGTTATTTCTGTGTCTTCTTTTATTCTTTCCTCACCCTGTTTCATGTGTACATGCACATGCACACACACAGTCTTTACCTCATCTCAGCTAGCAGTGGCTAGTTGGGTTCCGTCTTCAAGCAAATCGGAAAGTGTGGGATAATTCTGTAACTAATAAAGAAAAAGGGATTGAGGGGGAGTGCTTTGATGGATCAGGCTGAAAAGATATTTCATGTTTTTTGTGAGCGATGTGTGATTCTATAGAGGCCGTGCGCACCCCTGCTGCTCCTCTCGGCCCGCAGGCGGCCCCCCTCTGGCTAACGTTATGGAGAAAGGAAAGCATTTTATAGCGACCTCTCTCTCTCTCTCTCTCTCTCTTTCTCTCAATCTCTCTTGCCCCCCTCTGTCAGACCTCTTTCTTCTTTTGTTCCCCTTTGAAGAATGACTTTAGACATTGTATTTACATATTTAACCATGGATGAAAGAAAGGAGGGGTGAGGAGAAGAAAGCTTCCCGAGGCCCTTTTGGGAATATAGATAAGTTGAAATGAATGGAAATCTTATAAGTTATTTTTTCCTGAAGCATATGTTTTTTTTGTGAAGTCTAAAATGATATGATGGAGAAGATATCAGAGATCACCTGCACTGAGACTCTGCCTTCTGAACACTTTCTACATCATTAAAGGGTTTGGTGAAAAAAGGGGGGAAAAAAATTTAATTCCTTTTAATTCTAAACACAGTTGATCAGCAAAAATGTTGGGGATCAGAAATCTACTTTCCTCCGCCACATTTGCACTATATCTATGAGCCAATTAACAAGTAAAGCTCCAGAAAGAAACTATTAAAGCAACTAAACAAAACATTAGTGTTGATTAAAGGTCCACTTTGTAGGATTCACTTGATTGCAACCACATGAATGCCCCTCCCTTACCCCTCCCTTTCAAAGCATATATTAGAGCGTATGGTGGCCATCAGGTGCCTGTAGCATACTCGTCCAAGTACTAACATTCACACTCCCTTGCTTTTCCTGTGCCACATTATAAGTATGATCCTTCATTTTTCAAAATTTAGGTTCTCAAACTTGTTATCAAACACCAGCAAACACTGATTCCTCTTCTTTCTTCTTCTGGTGCTTCCTTCTGGATTCATGGTACCACTTGTAAAAACGCAAGACACAGAAAGCACATTCTAGAGGCTTGTCCATTCTGGGCTCCTATAGCAGCGCAGCATGGCGGCTCTGTAGAGGTGGGCCCGCTCCCTATGTAGATATAAAGGGCTCATTATAAGCTTACAAAACACATCGATTCATAGTTACAGGTAATACACTATAAACTAATGAACACATACTCATGAATATTGTATTCAATTTCTGCCAATAGAGCCCATAAATCCTGCATAATGGACCTTTAACTACAACCCGAATTCCAGAAAAGTTGGGACGTTCTTCAAATTTGAATTATATGAAAACTAAAAGACTTTCAAGTCACAAGAGCCAATATTTTATTCACATCAGAACATAGATAACATAACAAATGTTTAAACTGATAAATTTTTACAATTTTATGCTCAAAATAAGCTCATTTCCAATTTGATGCTTGCTACAGGTCTCAAAATAGTTGGGACAGGGGCATGTTTACCCTGGTGTAGCGTCTCCTCTTCTTTTATAAACAGTTTAAAGACGTCTGAGCATCGAGGTTATGAGTTTCTAGAGTTTTGGTGTTGGAATTTGGTCCCATTCTTGCCTGAAGAGTTCGTGGTCGTCTTTGATGTATTTTTCGTTTAATGATGTGCCAAATGGTTTCTATAGGTGATAGATCTGGACTGCAGGCGGCCAATTCAGCACCCGGACTCTTCTCCGACGAAGCCATGCTGTTGTAATGGCTGCAGTA
>JAQQZR010000039.1:22976874-22998344 GCA_030068235.1 Notoglanidium macrostoma | reverse complement strand
AATATTGGCTCATGTGATTTGAAAGTCTTTTAGTTTTCATTTTATTCAACTTTAAAAAACGTCCCAACTTTTCTGGATTCGGGTTGTATATTTGGTGTAGAATTTGGTAAATTCTAATTCAGTACTTAAATTTCATACAATCATTTCATTATAAATGGGACAAAGGTGAGGCAAATTCAATCTGGACACAGATCTGAGTTGTTGAAAGTTAAATGTCTTGCTCAAGGAACTAACATTGGGTCTGGGGCCTTGTTCAAACCTGGTAGTTATCGGTCTCACACGTGGGCAAGGTTAAATATAGGAGTGTCCAGAACATTTTCGGAGACTCTGTGGAGATGGTTACGGACCCATACAGACACAACATATGAAGGGTGAATGGTAACATGTCACCAAAAGGAAGGTAGGAAAGTAGTTCAAAGCAAACTACCAGGTTACTCGCTACATAGAATTTGAACATTTTAAAGTATTAAATGTTGGTATTTAAATTCAAACCTTCTGGTCACAACATGAAAGACTGAATTATATGTACCTTTACTTTATTTGAGTTTTTCTCTCACCTAATACATTTAACTTTTCTCTACTTTCTACTTGCTACATTTCTCTATAAACATACACTTTTTATGTCATGAGACATTTTTAGCATCTGACAAATTCAAGGAGTTCTAGATTCTAGATTACTAACAAATCTAAACTTTACTAACAAGAATGAAAGCTTGTACTCAACACTGTAATCAATCTGCTGCTACGTAAACTTTGTATCTATCACCGCAGTTCAGCACTCAGCTAGTTTGTATTAGCAGAGTTATTGTCATGTTCGCTAACATTTGTGAGATTAGGGATAAAGCTGTTGTTAATGAAATGAGCACTAACCATTAGTAACCAAAAACATTCTTCAACTTTTACTTTCAAGCTTTAGGTAACTTTAAGAGTAATTTAGTTAGATGCGTATTTATTAGATGTGTACTTTCACTTTGCTTGAGTTACTACTTTTATCATCTCTGTGTATTTGTATATTTATGCACTTTTTATTGGCCTGTAGTTATCCATTTAATCCAATGGTTGGTGCTGTATAAATAAAAGTATATTACCGGTTGTATATTTTCTCACACACACGCATGCACACGCACACACACGCACACTTTAAAATGGCAAAGTCAGTGAATCTTTTGCACCAGACTTTCTGACTATTGACTTTGCATACATGGGTTTGTGTGTGTGTGTGTGTGTGTGTGTGTGTGTGTGTGTGTAAGGGGTTGGTAGCAATGGTGGATTTTGGCCATGTTTCGTATTGTGCTCTCAGACTGAAAGGGCATGTTGATTAAACGTATGGGAGGGGCAGGAGCTTAATCTGCTTACCATGGGCCTCTTCTCTTCTCTTCTCTTCTCTTCCTCTCTAAAGGAATCTTTGCGGATGCTTTTTAGCATTTTAGATGAGCGATGGAAAACCGGTCAGTCAAGTGGAGGAAACTCTCATGAGCTCCCTGATTAATCATTTAAGCCCTCGGCTACTTCAAACGTGTGCTACATTCAATGAGGACATGCGCTTTTAAAGGTTCAATAACAGATCATTTATTAATGACTTCTAATTGCCCCTTTGTGTATCAGGCCTAACTTTATCAACTGTTTCTCTAAAGAATATCTTTTTTTTCTTTAACCCTTTCATGCATGTCTGGCTTTATGAAAACATCAAAATGTTTAAAAAAATAATCACCTCCAAATCCCTTGCTGTAATTTAACACAAACCATTATCCTGATTTCCTTTGCTCTTTAGCTTTATTTGCATTTCTCAGTGTAGCATGTCTCTGGTAGCTGTCCAAACTTTCTGCGCAAAAGCCTAAAGCAAATAAAAAACACTTTTGCGACTCTTTTGAATGTTGTAGCCTTTAAATATGAAGGATTTCTGTTAAATCTCTGAAATCAGCTGCACCATGCAACAGATTGTACGTATATTTTTATTTATTTATGTTCTTTATATGAGCTTCAAAATTTATATGACATGCAAGTTGAAGTACTAACAACCCTCTAAAGAATCTGGATATGTTTTTAAATAATGTACACGTGAAAGGGTTAATACTGGCTTTCAGTATTAAAATCAATAATTTTATGTTAACTCTGACTGGTTAACACTACAACATTGTAAATGTATTAAACTTACATTTTTATTCAAAAAAGCATAAGAATGCCACAAATAGATGTCATAAACTACATTTATAACTAACTTTATGTTGCACTAAGTACTCTGTAAATGGATAAGAGAAATAAATTTGAATTAAAAAAAATGGAATAAGGTTGAATTGACTTGCTAATTTAATGACCCATGTTTAAGTTATATAAGGTCTTGAAATTAGCCAGTTAATATGAAATATTAACTTTAATATATGCTGTGCAGCCTTAAGGGTTTGAAGAACAAAACTGTACAGCTGTGATGTGAATCCTAGTGCTTATAGTTGGCTTCAATGGTTTATGTATAGCTTTTCCAGTTCATTTCTCATACCACAATTGAAACTTGACCAGGCCATAAACGGTACAGCCACAATAACAGGGTTAATACTGAGGAGCAGACGGATGAGCCTTCCCATCACACAGTGCGTAAACACAGATGACTTCATGTGCTGTGTCGAACAACGTGCTGTCAGAAGCTTACGTTTAACTACTGAGCTCACCCGGCTTTCAACTAGCCAACATTCAGCACGGCTTCATGCGCCGAAAATAGCTGAACAACCAATGAAAGAGCAGAACATGACCCATGGAGGAAGCATGATGTAATACCGTGTTATATACTACTTATTAAAAGATAATGTTTCCAGTGCAGAAATGACACAGGACGGACTTCTTCTGAAGTTGGCTTCTTGAGAGTTTCACTAGAGCTCAATCTGGCTTTATGCTGTCACAGACAAAAAAAATTACTCAAGCAACTCTTAAAGTTTAGCTTATGAGAGGAGTTTGGGTTGCTTTCTGACAATGCTTGGCACAATGGTATCTAGAAGAACAGTCTAGAAGCTTAATTACTTTCCTGCTCAGAGTTCGGTTCAGACTCAAAACTTTGAAGACAAAATTGTATATCAGAAGTGATTTCAGTGATAACGTTCCAATTTTGGATTCTAATTTTATCTCAATTTTTAATGACATATTTATTCTGCTATTTTAGAAAACTTTTCTTAAGTCCAACCGGCAACAATAAAGTAGCAAACTTCAGACACCGAGCACGTCTTGGCTGTGCAAATTTAATTTTCGGCCAAACTGTTCCTTTAAAGTCGTCCTCTTTGAAAACGTGAACTTTGATGTACTGAAGACCATGATATTGAATTTTTTATATCGCTTCAGCCGTAAGAAAGACATCCCACTCTGGGAATGAAGTGCTAGCTAAAGTTTTGCTAAATGTTAAATTAAGAAGTTTGCAAACATATCGCATTGCACCAGATGGTTGAGGAGGAACGGTCCAAGTGTGTCCAGATTACGGAGGTGACTGAAGGTTATAGGAGTGAATGAAACAAATAGATCACGTGTGTGTTCCTGGGAGATAATGAAGTGATTGAAAACTACCCGAGGTCCTTGTAAGGGCACTTGAGTGTGAATCGCTAATCAGGAAGGAGTCTCTCTCTCTCTCTCTCTCTCTCTCTCTCTCTCTCTCTCTCTCTCTCTCTCTCTCTCTTCTTTTTCTTTCTCTCTCTTTTCTCTAATCCGTCTTTGAGTGCCAGGACTGGATTCAGCAGCGTGTCTGAATGGGGGAAGGGAGTGAGGGATAGAAAGAGGAGAGAGAAAGAGAGAGAAAGAGTGAGGGATAGAAAAAAAGGGGACATGGGGACACCCCGCTGATTTTGGCTCCGGAGGATCCATTCATGCGGAGGGCCTTCACGTACTATTCCCACAGTTCACACAGACGCACACACTCTCCACCTAAATTAGATTAGACTCCTCTTCATTCTCCTCAGTGAGAACGCTGGCCTTTCTCTGCCAGAGACCCTTCACTCTTCGATCTTCTTCAGTGCAATGAGCACTCAGAAAACCCCAGTCAATACACTCTCCTGTATAGACACACACAGACACAAACACACACACACACACACACACACACACACACACAGCTTTAAGTATAAACCTCTATTATGTAGAAGAAATCATTACTGTTCCTGGTCACCCTGTGCACACACACACACACACACACACACACACATACACTCAAATGCATCAAAACTCATAAATTGTCTCAAGTGCAAGAAAAATGAACTTTCCCTGGTTAGTATTCAAACCATGCTATTATCAGAAAACAAAAACAAACAAAAAACAATAGGGTGGTCTAATAAAGCATACTTACTATTACTATCCTGAAGTTGTTTATTTTCATGCTAGGCACATCCTGAGGTATTTTATTCATCTTACACCACAACAACTTGCCAACAATTATAATCATTTATTTATTAATGAACAACACGATCATACTTTTTATCCATTTATATTTATATTTGATGTTATGGGACAAGGTAATGTGTGTTATCACAGTTTATCAACCATAAATAGTTGTTCCTTCACCAGAATCTCCAGCCTCTTCTTATTGAAGTATAAATAATAAGACAGAAAATCGCAGCTTATAATGTTACCGATATCCTCTGTCCTAAAGACTTTGGCTGTGTCCACACTGGTATAATGCCATTTTAAAACTAAAACATATTAGTTACATACTAAAACATATTAAAAACTAAAACATCTCTCTCTCTCTCTCACTCTCTCTTCTGTCAGATGAGACAGGGCCGTTGTGGGTGAGAAGGGGGAAGACGGGGCAGGAGACAGGGGCCACAGTGCAGGGGTATGTCAGTGAGAACTTGACCAGCTGTGCTGTTTCTCAACCTGTTGTGTCTCTGAAAACTGAAGAGCCTTGTTCATATATGTGAAAGAACAAGAGGAAGATAGATAAAGAGAGAGAAAGAATAAGAGAGAGAGAGAGGGAGAGAAACCCATCAGTGCAATTTCGAGGCAATTTGGATGTAAGGAATAGTTCAGCCAAAAATAAAATCCACACAATTTCCCTTTGCACCAAGTGCTGAGTGTTGAGAGCCTCATAATTGTGTGCTAAATCTCCCAGTTATGCAGCTCAGCTCAGCCACTGCAGCAAGGTTAGTATTTGTATAATGATAAAAATTTGGGTTGCACATTTGATCCATTGAGACTCGAAAGCCCAGGATGATGTGCTTTCGTGAGCCAGCAGCAGGATTATTGCATGGGAGTGTGTTTGTCTGGATGACTCATGCAGGATGCGGCACAGAAACGGAAAACATCTTGGCCAACGGTTGAAAGATTCACAAGCCACAACTGTCATCCGTCTGCTGTGAGAAGAAAGGGATCATCAAACGTGACCCGAGTTCACTGAGCACTGAAGGTCTGAGTCAGAAGCGCTTGAAATGCCTTGTGTGCAATTTTGTGTCAAAGCAATTTTGTGTCATGTACATGGAGTTCTTCTTTGTGATGATGTTCATTTCTGAGACCATTCAGTGTACACACACGATGCAGTAACAGATCAGAAACCAGGCAAACCCTGAAATAAAAAGCAGCAATATTGATATAATATAATATAATATAATATAATATAACAGACACAATTTTCTTCTTTTTCTCATATTAGCCTTTGCATAGGAAAGAAAGTCACCATGGTGTTCATACATTTCTGTTGTATCATCAGTATCCAATCCATAACCCCCCTTTCCCTCTCCCAATCTGTGCAATATATCTTACAACAGGGATGAATCTGTACACCATAGGTACACTGTCTGCACTTACACGTTGCCTTTGTTTGCTGAAATGTATGCATTTTAATTGCGATTATTAACTACAAAGCAGCCTTGTGATGGATTGGCATCAAAATACGAAGTGCGTTAAAAAAAGGGCAATTCGCAATAAAATATTTAAACACAAATACCTGGGTTTAATAAAAAATTTAGAGCAGGACATATATTTTATTTGTGTTCTTAAGAGCTTAACTGTGCTGATTTGGAGTCCCCTCAGTCCATCTTGAGCAAATTAAACTGATGGAGTATTTGGAGGGGTTTATTTCGAGCTGGAGCAAGAAAAAGAGAGCGAGAAGATGAAAAGTAAGAGCTTGAGAAGCTGAAAATCCGGTAGAAAACCTTCCTCTCCGGTCCTCATTGAGGAGAGAAGGAGATCCGTATACGGCAGCAAATTGAGATCAAAGCCAAATTAAAGCTGACTCGTTCAAAGGCAGATAAAACCGTGCGAGCCTGCAGCGATATTTGCCCCATTGATTTCTTTTTCTCTCCTTCCTTCCTGGTCTCTCTGTTTCCCTCTCATTGCTTGGGACTTCTTCTTCTTCCTGAGAGACACAATAGTCTTATAGGTATAGATAGAGCAATGGAATAAAGTCACCATCAAATCTCCTGTGCTAGTTCCAATAACCATCATGTGGGATAAAAACTGAATAATGACGGCAGTACTTACTTTGGCAACCAAGACAATTTTGATTCATAATCAGAGTTCAGTGTTTTGTTGTCGTCAATAAAAAAGATCAAAATGTTTATAGCTCGCAAAAACCATCAGTACGTTAAAGTCTTCCACTGATGTTTAGCTAAGCTTTTCAAAAAATGGTTAAAAACACTCTTGCCAGTTGCTGAATAAGGATATTGCTAGCTAAAGTAAGCTAGCCGTTTTAGATTACATTTATACTAATGTTCTTTGTTGTTTTTAGATAGAATATTTCTGGAGGGGTTCCTGTTTTAAATTTCTACTGTACTGCATTAACCGTGACAGCGAGACAACAACAGAGCAAATATGGAGGAAGTCGAGACTGAAGTTATCTTTAATTGCTTTTGCTTTTTTTATGTGAGTATATTAACATTACTGGAGCTTTGTGAACAAACTGAATACAGCATGTAGGAGTAACCTTTTGCCATTTTTTTCTGGCATTCCTTTGCCAACATTGTCAAAGAAACAGTTGCGTCTCTTTTGACTTGCCTGACAAAGCCTAATAGAATCTGTTTTACCGGATATGCTGCACCACCTCTGCTTGTTGGGTTTTTTAAATTCCATGTAATAGGCTTGTTCAGTTTGTAAAGATCAGTGGTATGCAGGGAACTCCACCTGGATTGATACAGGTCCTCGTAAAAATACCGCCTTAGAAGCAGAAACTAAAAAGGTTACTAGAACTACAGACTGGTAAAACTGGCCCTCGTTTCTTTGTTTAAAAGATGCACCTAAAGTTCCTGGAAATGTTTCAGGACCTAGGGTTAGAGAAGAGTGTGGAATAAAGCTAGTAAAATGCTCTGAAAAGGTTCCTTCCTAGCATCAAGGACAAGTACTGTTTGGTACGTCTGATGGTGTTTTTGAACATGGAGGGATGTGGAGCGCCTAAACGGTGGCAAAATAGGAGGTTTCACATCATTTATGGTTCTCCATGAAGTGGGGTCTGTGAAATTTTATTAGAGTGGTGGAAATCATGACTCACCATTATCAACCATATTAAACTTATCATTGAATTCTTATAGTTTTTAGCATTTTTGATGGGTCAGTTGAATTAAATGTGTTTAATCCAAACAACAATAACTCACAAACAAATGAGACTATAATGTCAACTTAGTATCTACTAAAAATGTAAATGTAATTATATTCTAAATGTAATGTTCAGGAATAAAAAGCTCCATGGTATCAATAAATACGAAAAATATTATCATAATTGCAAAAAGTTTGCGAAGCCCCGATTTAAGATCCCCAGAAAGTTAGAACAAGCACTGCATTCAGATTAAGATTCTTAAACCAAACCTGCCGTGAAGCTCAGTGTGTGTAATTTATGCATTATAGACAGCCTTTCTTCTTTCACCCCCTCCAAAAAAACAGTGAGTATTCTGATAATGTGATTCAAAGCATCAGCTAATCCTGTGGACGCCATAATTGACAGATTGTGTTTGGAAGCTGAAGAGTAGAGACAGGCGCTGCAGGCATTTGCATAGACACACAAGTGTTTTTTTTGCATTTTCCTGAAGTTCGGCATGGGCCGAGACACGGGGAGGTGTTCTGTGTTTTTTTTTTACCCTCCTTTTTTTCTTCTCAGATGTTGTCTCTTCACCCGAGGCTCGCTGCTCCCTTTCATGCAGCCACATGCGGAGAGCTTCTCCCTCTGAAGTTGTGTTTGGATTAGCCAGAACAGAGGAGCGCCACTGAGGTAGCTCACACATACACACACAATTTCACTGTCACTCAGTGTTTACCCAAAACTGAACTGTGAAATGAGACAATGCTGTTGGGAAAAATAATGCAGTGGAAGAGAAAAAGTGGAAATGAAAGATGAGCACAACTGTGTGAGAGTAAAGAGGAGAATCTGAACGAAGCTGACCAAGCTCTCGGTCCACTTCACGTCATCTTCTAGTAGGAAACAATGTGAAAGAGAGCTTTCTAGGAGAACCAAACAAGTGCTTAATTTGGCATATGCTTTTATTTTAATGCTGGTAGAATACGATCCAAGCTCAGAGGTCTGCGGTTAAGGGTCTTGGGATTGGGACACGATCCTGCGGAAGAATCTGCCAGATAGAAACCATGGTGCAAGGTGAGTGAAAGACCATGATGACAGAACAGGCGGTCATCCAGCACTGGGTTACGAAAACGTTTTGGACTTTTGCGATGTCCGTGCCAATAATATTCCATGCAACTCGAACAGATTTATGTGCAGCAGAACCCTGAGGTCTCAAGGAGTCTGCTTGCCAAACCACACTATGATGCATCCTGCCAGTACAGTATGGAATAGTGGTAAATTTGTGGTTAACAAATCTGCAATTAAGAGCTGCTGAGAGCTGTTTCTGAAGAAGTGTGTAGTACATAAGTGTGTGTGTGTGAAAGAGACATAATCAGCTCCATTACAAATCCAGGACAGCATTACAAATTTGACAGCTTTACTAAACTAATAAGCCTCAGTGAGTACACTGTGTGAGACCTGTTAAAAAAAGATAATAAAATAAAATTAAAATAAAAGCTGTAACAACAGCCACACAGTACATCTCCCTCTTCCACACTGATCGGCCAAGGCATGTTCAGTGCTTGCTTTTTTTTTGTTTGTTTTTTTCAAATTAATTTGGAGCCAACAATCTAATCCAGAATCTTTTCTGTAAACATCTGCCTCGGTTTCTAACTCTGAAGCAGCTAGAGAGATTCACATCTCAGTTTAGAGGAGCTATTGACAGGACAACCATAGCCTGGGCACACCACAAAGCTGGGCTTGATGAAAGAGTGGCTAGCCAAAAGGCAAACAAATGTTCCCTGGTCTGATGAAGCCACAGCTGAACTTTTTGGCCTTGGCACAAAACACTGTTTCTGATGGAAACCTAGCACTGCTCGTCACATTTACTCGCTTCCACCAAGGCAGTTCGAGGGCCGGGTTTGTGTCGGTGCTTAATCTCAAACCAATTCTTCGCTGTTCAACAGCAGTACCAACACTTTGCTGGTCTAGCACCAAGAACTGATTATATCAGGGGCTGGGGGCAGGATTTTCATGACAAACAAGACCAACTACAAGTTTGTGTCTGCCATTACAAAAAATGTAAAAAACATTGTACCACATGGTGGTGGTAGCATCATGGTTGCTTCTTTGAGCAATCCACACCTTACTCAATAACTGATTTTTTAGATGGCCTCTTCTTTGACTTTGACCCGGACATGTTTCCATTGCCCCTTGGTCTTCATGATAGTGTTAGTTTAGGTATGTTCTCTAACAAACAAGCCCTGAGGACGTTCCATATATGAATAGACAATCTTTACAAAGAAAAAGTTACAGCAATACCACCAACTGTCACAAAGCTGACACTGGAGAATCGTTCCATTAATGCTAAATAAACAGAAAACTTCACGTTCGGTTGTTAATAGCTTCATCTTGTCAACAATTACGAGAATAGTAATACTAATAGAATACTAAGAATCAAGAATTCATCATTACTGTCGTATTACAGTGCTACTGTGGTTTCAGTCATTTCACACTTCACTATTAAGGTCACTACTTATGTTTTAACTCATTCATTTTTTATCAAACGCGTGCATTTGCACTTCCTTTATAGCTATTCTTTGCCAAAGCAAATAAAGCATTTCCTTGCAGCAGATACAGTTTTATCAGGAAGTAAACATAATAAGTAAACATTGAGCTTTGTACTGTGGTGAAATGGTTTTAAATGAGCTATAGATGTTTCGCTGCAATGACAGAAAGAATCTTTACAGAATATAACAAACCAGAGAGTGAACTAATGAGTCACTTTTTATACCCAGATAATGTAGATGTGCATCCACTGCCTCAGAGCTACACAGTCATACATTCACACACACACACACACACACACACACATGGAAAGAAACATCCAGGACTTAACACCTGGCTAAGTTGAAAAGAGCAGAGGAAAATGCCTTTTAATCTGTCTGAGATATGGTTTCATAGCTGTGAGCGCTTACCTCATCGCTCCCCCTGCACTCGCTCAGACACGCACACACATGTACACACACATACACACACATATACACACCTGTGCACATTCCTCTGGCTCTCATATCAAAACACCCTCAAATCACCTTTACGCACACACACTCATGTACACACTGCAAGAAAGACCTAACGGCTCATTCTTGAGGTGAGAGGAGCAATAGAGCCCCGTAGCCATGACACCTTAGAGAGGCTGAGCCATTCCATTATGAGAATACACTGATGCAAAGAGGTTCCCAAAATCTATTAGGAATGACCCAATTGCAGGGCTTTGAGTTTTGTGAATTCGCTAAAGCAAACACGCAGACAGACTTTAAGGCCGATGGATAATGCTGTTATATTTACAAATATATTTTTCAGTTTAAAAAGTTGCCTAAGGTGTGGTCAAATCATAAATTCATTAGCTAGCAAGTAAGTGTGCTGTCTAGTAACATGCTTCGGTGAAAACCTGACTGAAAGTGGCAGCTACTATAATATAATAGCATATGCTGAGCTAGCTAGCTAGACAAGCGCATTAATACTGACTAATAGAAAACAGAGAGGATTGTAATCATGTGTTTGCGTCCTTGACA
Source organism: Notoglanidium macrostoma (assembly GCA_030068235.1). Lineage (NCBI taxonomy): Eukaryota > Metazoa > Chordata > Actinopteri > Siluriformes > Auchenoglanididae > Notoglanidium > Notoglanidium macrostoma. The sequence goes on along the minus strand of JAQQZR010000039.1, from coordinate 22,987,316 downwards.
AAAAGTCAGCAATGTTTCGGCTGTGAGATGTGATGTTCTCTTCTCTTGATAGCAGTCATGTGATGTCTTTTGCATTCTCCCTCTCCTAGTGTGAGTGCATCCTCGTCCTCATCTCAGGAGAGCAGATTTATGCTTCATGCTGCACAAGCACCTTGAATAGAGGGACTCAAGTGGTGAACTGTACGACAATGTCGAGTGGCTCAGAGAATGACAGAAAAGAGAAGTGTTTTTCAGATGTGTGCAAGCAACAGTAGAATATAGCAAGGAAAAAGCGCTGAGCATCCTTTCCCCTTCACTGAATTTTGTTCGTGTGTTTTCTGACTGTTGCTTTATCCAATGTCTCCCGTATCGACATAGCATGGGGTCAAAAATTGTAAATGCTATACCTAAACCTCTACATAGTAATGTACATCTATATACTAATGTTATAAATACAGAGGGTGGGTGGGGCAATTAGGAGCACCATGACCTCCAACAGCTACTGGCAAAAATCATGTTTAGATTGATGATATTTAAATTAACGCCAGTTTGTAGAATGTGTCATTACAGCAATCTTTTACATATCGTATTGTATAAGAAAATCCCAATATACTCTTAGCTGTATTCTATACCTGACTGTGATAACGTGTGTTCTCCATGTTAGGTTATTTTTACGGATTAATTTTCATTTGCTACAACAAATGCAGGCCAAGAATCACACAATGTAAACCTGTCTTAAGGTGGAAGCAATTTAGAGCTAACGGTTTCCATCAGTCCCTGCTGTGTGGGCGGAGTCAAGCGCTTTGATTGACAGCTGTGTGACACAAATCAAACAGAGACAAAGAGCAAAAAATCAACAAAACCCACAAGACAGAAACAAACGGCCTTTATCTGTCCGGAGCTGCTGACAGAGGAGTGCCACATCAAACAAAAACGAGGGACGGGACTCATTCACGGATGAGAGAAAGATGCCACTTGTTTATGTCAAGGTTGAAAGAGAGAGGCTGGGTCTCGCTCACACAGGACAAAAAAGAGAGAGAGGGGGTATCTGTGAAAGTGTTTTCGCTGGCACCTTTGACTCGGTGTCTCTCCCGAGTGTTACTTTCTCTCTGATCTCCTGAGTGACATCTCTCTCGCTCTCTCTCACACACACACACACACACACACACACACACACACACACACACACACACACACAGAAAGCCGTTAACCCCATGGGCAAGTGCGTCTCTCAGAGCTAATTGCTCTGCTTCAGGCCTTTGCTAGGAGTGTTTACTTGGCCTGAAAGACAAGCCGTAAAGTGTGGTAACTTCTTTGGTGTGAGTGTGAAAAATTGTTCCCTAAACAACCTTTCTTGATACTTGTTCCATATTGTAACATATATGGTTGGATTTTTTTTTTCTCTTTTTGCTGCATAATGACATGGTTGAGTTTCTCCAAGTCACTTTTGCATAAAAATCTTTTAAATCTTGAGATGATAAAAGGCCGATCTAGTAATCGCTTTAACATTTAACGAGGACAACATGTGCACACATCTGAGAAAGTCCCTAAAAGCTTGCGGTTAACCAAATTTGTCTAACACCAGGCCAACAACTGAAGGGGAAGAACAAAGCAAAAGAATAAAATTGTTGTCACATCTGTGGCGGGGGCGTCAGAAATACTCAGGAGGATACGCAGTAAACATCGGGTTTTGGTGAATTTCAAACTAAGCGGCACATTCACACAGTAAATCTTAAACACAAAACATGGATGAGTTCCCAAGAACATAGGTTCACAAGAATCCACTAACAGACCAACAAAGTGCGAAGTGAATGTTATGCCCAAATAAGGACATCGGTATGTACTGCGTTAGGAGAAATAAAAGGAAATAATAACTGTAAGAAAATAATAATAATAAATGTGTGGTGGTAACACTGACTCTGCCTTGCGTCCGGCCATTTCTTTAATTCTATAGATGCCTATTTAACATTTGGAGAAGGAGTCTCCAGTGTCAGCGCCTTTTGTAGCCAAGTTTTCAGACATGGGAAAGTCTTCAGGATGTCAGGATTTGTGGTTTCTTGGCAACTGGACAAGCTGCATTTTTTTTAACGTAAATGTAAATAAAAGTGGATAAAAGTTGTGTGTGTCATTTGTATTCCTTTTTTTTTTTTGCCGTGGATGTGCTGCTACAGGAAGATAATCAATTTTCAGTGGTAACAGTAACTCTGCTTCATCACACCACAATATTATTGTTTATTTTCCAATGCTTAATGCTTCTCTCTAATGGTGTGCAGTGTGCGATTAAGATGTCTGGCATTGTGGAAGTTTCTCAGAGGTTAAATCTATGTGCTAATGGCCCGAGTTCAAATCCTGGAGAGTTGAGCAAGACCATGAACCCTCGACTGTTCAACTTGGTGCTTAGACAGGATGTACCTCCCGGATCAAATAAATAAATATACATCGTCGAGACATATCTAAACAATGAGAAGGAATTAAACGTGTACAATAAGCAGGTGTTCATTTCTACTAGAGCTACTTATCACATGCAACCAAAATAGAGCCAAGCCTGTGCTGCATATATACCCATACACACAGCACATTCTGGAATGGGGTTTAATCTCCAGCCATCCTGGGTGAAACATATAATATATGAATCCATAGTTCCTTCAAGAACTGTATACAAACATTCCCTTTCTTTTTCACAAAAGCTATGTCTTCACTACAGCATGCACTCGTGGTGGCATCCTGCCACGCACATGAAAGCCTTCCCCAATAAGAACCTTCCTCTTTTTTTCATATCCGAGCGATTGTGTTTAACGACCGACTGGAGAAAAGTCAAAGATGTCGGCCGTGCTCTGGTTTATATCCCGAGGAAGAAAGATAAAGAAGCGGGAATAAGAAAGAGACTTTATTTTTCTTCTGTGAACCCGTATATCAGACAGGATGTGACATCACATGAGAAACTGCTGTCATGTATAATCAGTGGTGGCGACCTGGAAACGCCATGAAAATGTATGAAGGATGGGGAGGTGATGAAAGGCTGTTTCCTTCACCCCACTGAGATAAGAACTGCTCACGGATGATCGGTCTTACAGTGCATTTCATATGCTTTTCTGACATGTTTTTGCTTCGTATCACTTATATTTCATTTCAACTAACAATATTAACCTTCAAATTTTTGTCAAAGTCAATAACTGTACATCCTTATGGCCTTTTCCTCTTCTCAGCTCTAGCGCATCTGGAACATCCAATCTTACCATCTGTGTATCTCTTCAAAATCAGTGCTATTAAAGAATTTCAAATCAATTCACATTTATTTGTATGCCACTTATGATAATAGACGTCGTCACAAATCTACTGGCTGTAGATTAAGATTACTAATGAACAACAGTGGTGAGGAAGGAAAGGGAAAAAAACCTTGTGAATAACCAGACTAAAAAAGGAACCTGAAGTAGCGCATCAGGATGAGAAACCACAGCGGTAGAAGTGTGTCAGGTTCACATCAGACAACAGCTCTTGTGTTGCCAAAGGCTGTCGGGTTTTACCAGTGTTTCTTAGAAAAATGTCAATTTTAGTGCTGTGACATCACCATGAACTAAACCAAACTGATCTGATTGACAAGCTGTCAACCTCATCGTTGTACTCGTCTTTTACACACAATCTAAAATGCTCATGTGTCCAAAAGAGATTAAGGGATGCGGCAGGATCGAATTTCCATCTTTGGATAAAAATAGAGAGCTCAATTGAATATCTGTTAGGTGTAACCATCAAAATTCCCAACTCAGTATTAAAACAACTTCAGAGTGAGTAATTTGAAGACGGTAAGCTTGAGTCAGTTGTGTTTCCAGATTACATGATGGCCTTAAAATACAGATTGTGGACCATTTGAAACAGTTAATTAACAATGAATTAATGCATTGTTAGTGGTACCAATTGGTGTGTTACTCTGGTAAAGTAAATATTTTAAATACATTATGAGGCCACAAAAAGCTTACTACGAGTGTGTATAAATATCTCAGTGTCTTGGTTATTTGTGCCAGATTGGCTGTTAGTTCTCTGGGACAGAATGCCTTGTTGATGAGAGAGAAAAAGTTCAAGATGGAAGACTTCTTGTAACTCAAATAACCATGCTCTACATCCGTGGTGAGCATCTCAGGATGCACAAAAACATATAACTAGTAATATGATGTCGTATCATGGCTTAATTTTCAGTGTCTGTATGCAAAGTGACTGTAATGAAAGACTGCAAAATAATGAATATATTTTTTTGGCTTCGAAATGATTGACAGTGATGAATCGTGTACACCATAGCAGCTAGTGATTTGAAAACTGAAGCAGAGATGGTCATCTAGTCTCTTTTTTTTTAAGCTCATCATGGATTCATACTGTAATGGAAATTATAGCATTGGCAAGCTATTTAAAATTAGCAAATTGTATTTTATGCAATAAGGTGATACTTGATTATTTCTATTTTATATTAACAGACGCTGGTTAATAATATTATACTTCATATTGACTTCTCTGGAAAGCTCATGATCAATCTCTAAACCACGCTGAAAGTCTACTTTAAATGCAACCCGTTATGTTTCTGCATCACAATGCGAAACAGCATAACCATGAACTCTGCACACAGCTCCATTATAGCCTTGCTGAAAACAATGTTTGGGTTTTTTTCTTCCCTGAGAACAAATTATTCCTAGCATGAACATGTGTCCTTAATTTCAGTAAGGCTTTCAGCCATATGTTTTTGAACCCTGAGGTCGATGTTTGCCGCTGTGGACACACACGGGGACACAGATGCTAAGACTTGCTTTGATGATGCTTAAAGAGGGGATATTGTTTAGGGTGACAGACGTCTGACTTATTGGGACAGCAGTAATGATACGGAGTTAACAAGGACATACAGACAAACACACATCAGGTACAAACACAGACACATGGTTCAAAAGAAGCAGGAAGGAAGCTCTGGCTGTACCACCATAGGCTTTTATGTCTTTGTGGCTTTACTATTTGTTGTCATTAGAGTTTTTATTGTCGCTGTTTGCCCCATTGTGTCTCCTGTTTATGAGCCATGACTTTTGGGGCCAGCTTTTCTTCTTCTTCTTCTTTTTCTTTTTTATTGCAATATGATCCCTGTGTTGCCTGACTCTTTTCAATGAGCAGCTGTTCGGATTTGAACTCTCCTGAGACTCTCTGATGTCTTTTCTGTCGCTCTAAGGCCAGTAAACACTCTTCTGTGCCTCTCCGAAAGGGAATAAATACGCTCTGTTTGTTTTTAGGGTAGGAATCTCCCGGGGGGACGAGTTGCTTTTGAAAAGGCGACTCCGCCCAACAAAAATGAACTTAAAGTTTGCTTAAGACCGAGATGAATAGAAGCCGGCGCGGAACGCTCTGTCCGCGTACACATCCGCATGACTATGTGAATTCAAATGAATATGTCTTTCAACAACATGGAATCATTCAGTCTTGTTAAGACTCAAACTGTTGTCAGCCTGGCTGTGTGTTATGCAATCATTTATTGGTGTTAGGCATGTACAGACAAACTTTCATATCACAATATCTTGCTAAAAATCAATTATGGTTTATAATTTGATCAAGGTATTGTGTTTAACAAAAGATTACATGTTCACCTGTAGCTATATGTTCATGTTGAACTACATTAGCCACATAGATTCAATACTAAAGAAACTATGAACAACTTTGGACACCAAACATATCTTGGTTGAGTTTTTAATTAGCCGATCGAAAGTAAGTATTTTGTGCACAATGCTATAATTTTTTAATTGTTTTTAACTGGCACATCCCCAATGGCCTTTAATCTTGCCTTTCCCTCTTTTTACTGATGAGTCATAATGTCAGAATAACTCCAAGATGGTGAGTTAAGCATTAGCATATATTACAATGCTCTCTGTAGAGTGAGTCTCTAGTAAAAATGTGTCTGTAGAGGGGGAAGTGTGTGTATGTGAGTGTGTGTGTGTGTGTGTGTGTGTGTGTGTGTGTGTGTACGTGCCATCATGCTCACACTTCCAATAACGGCGGCGAACACAAAAGAGGACTTCTTGCAGCGTGTCATTCCAGAGCGAATACCAGGCCATAGCAACCTGCAGGAGAAAGAAACGGGGGAGTCGGAGTTAGCTTAGCCGCGCCGCAGTGATCGACCCCCTTGTGACCCTTCAGCGCTTCAACAATCGCTCTCACCCAGCTGGAGATGAGGCCTGTGAGTGCGTGTGTGTGAGAGAGAGGGTGTGTAGGGGGGTTATGGGTAGGCTAGTGAATGAATCCCAATCAGCTCAAGTTCCTGCTCAGCGTGAGTCCCGGACACGGAGAGAAAGAGAGCTGTGAGGGACTGAGCACTAGCGCTGCCATGACAAGACAAGAGGCCCTCTCACACTCTCACTGTTAGACACACACTCTCTCTCTGTCACACGCACACAATCATAGCGATGATTAATGTAGTAATGATAGAATTTTGAAAAAAAAAAAAAGAAAAAGTTTATACCTTATAACCAATGTCAAAAATCAGCCTAGATATGCTAAGCCTCTAAAGTTTGCTTCTTTACTTTAGCAGTGGAGCTATGTGGCTAATGCTGCTAACAAGTAATGGAAGTAGCTACGTGTTTAGCCTTGTCTAAGCTGAATAGCTAAAATCTGAACAAGTGAAAACCGAAACCTAAGACACCAAACATGTCTTTCCTCTCAATAATTAATGTTGTGAAATGATGAAGAAACCAATGTTAATTTCTGTCCTATAATTATCACCTCACTCTTCTGCTAATTCCACTCAATCATGGTAATCGTAGTAATGCTATATAACAGCCATATCTCAGCCAGCCTTTGCATTAGCAAGCAAGTAACATTTATTTCACTTTTATTTTAGTTTGTGGCACAAAGACACAAAGATTGCGGCCTAATATCATACAGGGCAAAGCCCACTTTAGACAGTAAAGAATATTTTTTAGCTACCTGGGTTTCAAATGAGATAAAAGCTAGACAGACCACGCCCACAAGCGATAACCATAGCAGATATTACAGGTCCAATACAGACAAACGGTTGCTTGTATGAATGCAACACATGGAAGTAGAATCATGTCAAGGAAAGAGAAAAAAGAGCAGAAGGGAAACTTTGAAATTATGATTATAACTCTTATTCAAGTTACTTTGTAGTGCATTCTCAGCTACAGATTTAAACTTTAATGCTTCTCCTTTCCATACTTTGGCAATATTGTACTTTATATAGTTATTCCAGTAAAGCTATTTTGAATTGAACTACTCTGAGAGAGAGAGAGAGAGAGAGAGAGAGAGAGAGAGAGAGAGAGAGTATTAAAGTGTCTGTGTGTGTATCGGGCTGTAATGCCCCGCTGATCTATTAGCATATCAGAATCGTCACGCAGCGTGGGGCTGCCGCGCATGCACACGCTGCTAGGTGGCACTTCTGAGTGACACTACGCACCCTTTGAAGGCGTGAGCAAGAGTGTGTTCTGAAAACCTTAGAACATCCAAAAAAAAGCCATAAAGTTCAAACTCAAAAAAGAAAAAGGCATAAAAGTTTAGCTTTTTCTTTATATTATATTATTTTTCCTTGTGTTTCCCATAGCAAAGCAGAACCGTTTCATCATTTGCTCTCTCGTCTTTTTAAACTACTGATTTGAAAGCTGATGCTTAATAATTCTCTGTGATGCTGTTTACACGGCTGTATTGATGGATCCCGCGGGATTCCCATTGGTAAAATGTCAGAAGGCCTAAAAGTTCAGCTATTTTTCTTTAAAAAAAATCAAGTAATTACAAATTGACCATTACTTTACATGAAAAGGGATGAAATTAGAACTAATTATTTCTATCCATGCATTTTTTTCCAACTTCTCCCCGTTCATGTAGACTGAAGCCTTTCCAAGATGGCTGATGTGTGAAATGCACATTAGCACACACAAGAGTGTTAAACATTCTGACAGAACAAGACGAAACCACACTTAACGGTCGTTCTTCCATTTTTTTGTGTGTCAGTAAACTAATAGCAGAAAGTTGTGAGTGAGGAACTGAAGATACATCAGACCATTGGTCTAAGGAATTGTTAGTTTGTTGCTTTACAGCATAATTTGCATAGACTTGAGAAAACCTAAATTCAAATGTCACTTTGTCGATTTTGCTGAAATCGTGGATATGTGTCGAGCACGTACGTAGAAATTGAATGATCATCTGTCCCCATCACTGATATAGACACTCTCCACTAGGGAATCATCGACAACATGGCTGAACACCTAAAATAGTTAACTAATGAATGAGACCGAGAGATAAACAGCTTGGTGAAAAACATCACGCCACCTCACACTAACAAGCATCTTCATCAGGCGTACGGCCTAGGCCTTATTTGGTGAAAAACAGGTCAGATTTCTCTCCTCTCTCTTCTTTCACCCCCTCTTTTTCCCTCTCTTTTTTTCAGGGTTAGCCTTGAAGTTGGTCTCCCATCAGTCACGAAGCGCAGCTCTATTGACGGACTCCGGGGTGGGTATTGACGGCTCCATAATTTGGGCAGGGGTGCACAAAAAAGCCGTGCCCCCTGCTGTGCCCAGCACGGCACCACGGGCAGCAGGAGCGCTCGCATTTTATTAGCCTGGGAGTGCAGCAAATAAAGCACATTCAGCCAGCCACTGATCTCTGTCACCGAAACAATACCGCCGTATCTCACGGCGCTCCCTCGCTCACTCTTTCACACACAGATGGAGAGAGAGTGAGTTTGTGTAACTCTATTCTCAGGATTACTTTCACCCATTTTTTTTCCCTCTTGTTCATTTGTACATTACTTCAAATATTAATCAATCTCAATCTCATGGTCTTTCTCTTATTCTGGCTTTACCTTTCACTCTGTCGCTCAAACAGTCATTCTTCCCAGCATCTCTCATAGTTTCTTTTTCACTGGCTGTCCAGTGGCTTGGCTTAAAGTATTGCTGCTCACTGAACTAGCTGATTCAAAAGCATTCATGCTAAAAGAAAATAATAATTCAATTAAATCTCCACCTGCTCCACTCTCTGTGTTGTGTAAAGGAGACAGAAATGGAGATTATTGCATGGTAAACTAGATTTACCCAATATAATCATAAATCATGCTAACTCCTTTCCAGCTGAAAATGAAAGGTACTCAATATTATGCTATGTTCGGTTTCCAGAGTTTGTTTCTTTACTTCTACACTGGAGCTACAAGCTAATATAGCTAGCAAGTAAACAAATTATTACTAGTTTTGTGTAGATAGCATCAAAATGCTGGCCTAAATCATCATAATCCCATCATTTCCCATCCCCTCAAAAAGATGAACTATATGTGTTTTCTGGCACACTGTTCACTAAAAATGGAAGAAAGGGCGTCACAGAGCTAAAAACTTATTTGGCAGAGGAATCACCTAAAGTTCGGAGGCTTTTTTAAAACTATAAAAACTCTTAAAACTATATTGCCACATTGTGTTATTGAATATAAATCAATTTATTTCGGAGTCTGAGAATGTCACCCGAAAAGACTGTGTAATGATTTAGACATGCAGTTTGCAAAATGCTGAACTGGTGGCCACAAGCTTCCATTACTTGTTAGCAAGTTAACTCACGTAGCTTTAGTACACAGTTAAAGAAGCACCGAACATGACATAGCTGTCAGACAAAAATGACCAGGTTAAGTAACCCTGTAAAACAAGGGCATATTTACCAATGTAGCAACAATCTTCTGTTTAGCATGATTGAGGATATTAGATTTAAAAAAAATAAAATAAAAATACACTGCTTAAAAATGGCTGTTCTGTTCACTATGCTTTTCATACTATTACTGAACTCTCATCCAGTGAAATATGGTATTACCCAAACACTTCTTCAAATCTGTCCAGTCTGAAGACATTATGTGGTCCATATGCTGTCTTCTGAGTTGAGCGGTATTTTATCTTGGCAGATGTTTTTGTAAATAAAATGTGGCGTGCACAAAGCCGAGAACTCACCGGAATCGCCGAAGTCTGTTCCACACATGATCATTTTTGTACATGCATGGGGTGCATTAAGGACTTGTCCAGTACCGTGTGTTCATCTAAAGAGAGCTCCATTCTTCCTGCCGCAAATACACACGCACATGTTTGTCCTTCTGAGGACCTACCAGTGCAGGAAAGTTTTTAGCTCTTTTAGATTTTTTATTTTTTTTTTTTAATAAAAACTACACTAATTTAAAAAACCTGATTTTCCTTTTGGGGAATAATGAATGTTCTTACAAAGACCCATCATTTGGTCCCCACTAAGAAATGAAACATTTGTGCACACACACTCTGGGGTGAAGTTACAGAGGTGAAGTGTGTCCCTATAACTCTGGCGTCTCCGAGTCCATTAAAAATAAAGATACTGACACACAGACAGAGGGCATGGGGCTCAATTTTTACAACACATGGTGTCTTCCTAAAGTATCATCAGTAAAAGGATCCTGCCTATAAAACAATGAATGCGTGTGTGTGTGTGTGTGTGTG
>JAQQZR010000039.1:22943139-22975341 GCA_030068235.1 Notoglanidium macrostoma | reverse complement strand
ATATACTACTATATATATACTATATATAGTATATATTATGGTATAGTATAATATAGTATATTTTATACAATATATATAAAAGTGTACAAAGTTGAAATATGTACACTAAAGTAAATATTGTACAGGAGAAACTGAATGGTTGCAGAAAAAAAAGGTTTTACAATCTTATTGCACAGTGGTGAAAATTTTGAAAAATATAATAAATAAATGACAAAAAAGAAAGAATAAAACATTAATTTAAAAAAAATGTACAGGAGTCAGCCTGCAGTTCTTTCTGATACAAACAGTATATTATACAGTATTATTATGACACAATAATTATATTTCATTATATTTCACCTCATCACAGACCATAATGTGGAACGAGCTCAATGTAGCTCAGTTTTTTCACAGATAATAAAAATTGAGAATTCTCACTGTATGAACGTTACCTGCTGTGGAAATAAATTTGGGATTTAGAATGCCTTTTGTGTGAGACAGGACCTTCATCCACACCTACCTTCCTACCTACCCACCCACATCATCGTCTACCACCCTCTACTCAAACACACCACATCTGTCAGCCCCGCCTGACCAACCACACCCACACTGCCCCATCCTGTACCTCAGCCAGCCCTCCCCACCCGACCTCACCCTGCCAACCAGCCCCCCCCCCAAACCCCTCCACCTCCACCGTCCTGCTTCGCTGCCGCTCCGACACAAGCCTACACTCTCAACCCACCCTCCACTCCCGCCCCACCCCACCCTTAACCCTGCCTAACCCACCCACCTACCTAGCCTACAACGCCTACCCATCCCACCCAAACTGGTTCTAATATGATATCCAGGAGTGTATTATGATCCCTCTTTTGGTTTACAGAATAAAACCCACAGAACGTACATCACTTTTTCTGAGCATGCAAAGGCAGATAAATATGTATCTAATTTGCAACAATCAGAGTTTAACTAAATATTAACAAATAACACAGTGGTGCTGGTTTAGTACATGAATCATTTCCTTTGTTTGCATGTTACTTAATGCTATTGATTTGTTTTTTGCTTTTTTAATTGCTACAGGTATACTCCTTCTCCTCCTGTACAAAGATCAGCATCAGCTTTCAGAATATACAGCAAAGCTCAACAAGTATTGTCTTACTGGACTATAATTCATGCCAGATTATAAGACATACTGTACCCTCTAAGCTACTTTTTTTATCTATAGCTTATATATAACACATAAAGGTCACATTAACTTATATACCAGGTACTTGTTTATTTACAAATTAGCAGGAAGTGTATAGGGGATGATTAACAATTTGAAGCATAAAATCTGCTAAATGATCTTTAGCAAATCTTTGGTTCTTTGTAGTCTTTCCCTGTCAGAACGGTTCCAAATAGAACCCATCTTTGCAACCTGAGAACCATTAATTATCCAATTAACCTGCTGGTTGATTACCCTAAAGTGTTCGCCTCTTCTCTGTTAAGCCTTGAATTTATTGATCATTTCTGTCTCCTTTTTTGCCAAGTATTTGCCATCTCACATTACTTTTTTTGGTGCTTCCTGGTTTTGACTCTTGCTCTTGTTATCATTTTCTGATCTTCTGGTGTAACGACAATGGTTTGACAATGGTTCTTGGATTTTTCCTTAATAAAACACACACTGAGTCCTGCCTAATCTAACCACACCAAGTCACTGCAAGATGACAAAATTAAACATAATGTGGTAATGCAGAGTCTGCATCCAGCTATGAATATGTGCCATGTCTTTTTTTGTGCTGCCACTTTAACCCATTGCATTGGATTTTTAAGGTTAACTAACCTGGTCATGCCGCTAAACCTGTCAGACCTGAATAAAAGCCGATCTGTTATCTGTTGGTCTGGCCAAATTACATTTTAGATCATAATCAACATTAGCATCTAGTTGGCATTGTAGTAAAATTAGACTATCCATCATAACACCTGAAATGTCTGAAATGGCAGTGTTTAAAATATGGCAAAGAAAATGCTACCATAAAGAATAATATTTTTCAGTATTATCAGTTTTAAGGCATTACTAGAGACTAAACCTGGGGAATTTGGACTATTCTGGAATCTTCCTGATGCATCTTTCACATTTGTAGTGGGGGAAAAACCCAACAGGGAGGAGTTGTGAAAAAAGGAAGCAAGACTGTTTTACTTTTTTAGTGTTTAGCTTTTCAGTGTAATGAGCACACAGGCAACATGAAGAGACTTCACATTTTACTAAACCTTCTCACATTTTTATCATCTGCCAACACAGGTACCTTTTCTTACGAGTGAAATGAAATGTTTTTGTTTAATACTATGCTGTGTGACTTTCAGATCCCGTTTACACTTGGTATTAAAATGCGTCTTGGGCGATGTGATCACAACTGGACTGCGCTAAATACAAGTGTAAACGACCTCCAAGATGCATTCAAGGCACATTCGCTCAAACCACTTTACTCGCTGTAAACTGTCGCTGTTTAATACTGTAAACGCTGATGCGTCCTAATGCGTCCGCAACACGGACGTAACAGGAAAATACGTCATTAATGCTGGACACGGAGGTTGTTTTGGTAACAGCGTGACACGCTAGAAAAAATGGAGAGGAGCTCTGATGTACATGGTTGGAGCGCAAGAAAATAATGAAGGTATGTTGCAGGTTTTAACATTTTAATATAATTTTGAACGAGACCTTTGACCTTCTAGCGGAAGTGACGTAAGCAGTAACGAAATTTGACCAAAAGTGGTCAGCTGGACACCTTGGAGATGCATGATAAACACAGGTGTAAACGGCGACGTGTCTCAGCAGTCCATTTATGACCTGAATGCAGTTTGAAACCAAGTGTAAACATGGCCTCAGAGTCTCAAACTTTTCATGAAACTCCCTACATTACTGAACCCTAAATGTTTGGTGTATATTATATTTATGTTTAACAGGTTCGCTATGTTTACTGTTCAAATAATTATATCATAAAATGATATGTGATATAAAGCAAAAAAAAGTGAAATACAAAGAAAATCAATTTGTAATAAATGTTTACATACTTTTAAAAATAATGCAGTTAAAGTGGACCTACCCTACACTTTCCAGCAATATTGAAATGCAGCCCTGACCTCTGGTTCTTACAGGTTCCCACTCTCTGTGCTCGGTTGCGACGTTTATCATAGGAGAGACGCCGTTCCCCGAGTTCACCCTCCTGATAATGCTGGATGATATAATAGTCTCATACTATGATTCTGATAAGCAAAAGACTGTTACGAGAGTAGACAGAATGATAAAGGATGAAGAACAAGATTTATATAAATTGTTATTTGGAGCACTGCAAGAAGAAATGCGGAAACGAGCACATCTTCTTAAGCAGCACTTTAACTGCTCTAACGGTAGGTGACACAGATAGAAAGATAGATCAGTTCATATGATCTATTTTATGCATCTGTATACTGATTTAAACCAGTAATGTAGTCATGAAACACGAGTGTAGCCTGAAAAAAATTATAATGTCTCTTAGGAAACACATGGCACTGTAATGTTATACTTTTTTCATAGGTGTCCACGTAGAACAAAGGCTGGATTGTTGTGAGTTGCTGAGCAATAACGTGCAAGGACAAATGATGATGATTGATTCTTTCGATGGCATAAGTGGATTTGAGATGGACTATAATATACATCAACATTTGATGCACACTGATGTAAAATGGCCAATAGGCTTTGACATGTTGAAGTATGAACATGTCAAGGCACTTTACCTCCATTTTCTGCAACCTTTATGCAATAAAGCTTTACACATATTGCTTAAAGATTTGAAGAATTACGCACTGAGGAAAGGTATGTTCACTCCCACGATTTTATGTTTGTTTAATCTTTGGCTCCCCCCCATTCCACTTAGCAGCTTTGGAATATTTTATCTATAAAATAGGATTTCTTCTTCTCTTGTTTACCAGTGAAGCCAAGAGTGAGACTCATAAAGCAACTCAACTCGCACTCCAGAGGGGCTCGTCTGACCTGCCAGGCCACTGGCTTTTACCCACGACACATTAATGTGACGCTGCTGAAGAACGGCCAGGCCATGCCCGAGCACCTTGTCACTGTGGGAGATATTTTGCCCAATGCAGATGGAACCTATCAAATGAGGAAGACTGTGGAGATCAGTGAGGAAGAGCTCTGGAAGAAACACAACTACACTTGCATGGCTAAGCACCTCAGCCAGGACAACAAGATGGATTCCTACTGGGGTACAGCAACATCGCTCTGTTCAGTGGCTGTCAGTTCCCCTATCATTAAGATCAGTCTTTGATGTAAATGGTCTTTATTTTCTTGCAGAAATACTGCTCACAGATGACAGACCAGGTCCAAACATTATTGTCATCATCATTAGTGTACTGTTTGTGTGTATGATTGCTCCAACAGCTGCCTACTTTGCATGGAAGAGAAGGCGTGCGGGTAAGAACGCTGACGTCATGAATATGCTCATTTCACAGAATTACTATAAAGTGCCTTCTGAAGCAATAAACTCTGTTTTGCCTGTGTTTTATCTTCTAGTTTCCCGAGCATCCTCACAGACAGACTACTCTGCCGCCTCGAGTGAGTGATGCATTTGTATTTACCAACATTACATAAAACCATGCATTAATATTTTAAATCTTGGCTTTAATATAAGAAATTTAATCATGCAACCTTTGCCACTAAGCACCCATACACTGTCTACTGTTTACTTATTTGCCTCACAGCTTCCAAAATGCTTACATGCAAACAAATAAAAGAAATGTCCTTATAGTCCACTCAATTATAAAATTATTTACTGGCAACCAGCTCAGCTCAGTTGTATCCTGCATCAGCCAAATGAGGAATTCTACTGGATTATGTGTTATTTTATATATAAGATATTACTTACTGTTAATATATTTTACAGTTGTTTACTGTCAATTTTACAATACTTTTTTACAATGCAATATAAGAGTAAATTCAAATAATTAACAGAACAGATCACACAAATCTGTTTAACTTACTGAAAGTTTTAGATTTTGGTTTTATACCTGTGTCACTTTACAACTTTGAAGTTCATTCTTGTGTGTTTTTATACTTTCACATTTTCAGCCACGGAGGAGGAGACCTGTGAAAAATAGGACAAGAATGTACGAGATACTGCAACATATAACTTGCGTACAAAGTTGAAAATGAGTTTTTTTATTCAATTATTTTTTGTATTAAAATTGTTTATAAACATATAGTTTTTACTGTTAATCAGTAGTGTTTAACTTTATGTGAATTCATATACACTACCTTAAAATTTATGTAGTATGAAATGCTTGTTCTTTTTTTTTAAGCAGTATTAGGTTCAAGCATAAATTTATCCAGCAAAATTTGCACTAGACCATAGTACAACCATTTTGTTTAGATCCCTCTTTTCTTCCTTCAGCTGTCCAGTCAGTTGATGGATATTTACTTCTGCAACACCTGTACTTGGGCTTCATAATATTGTTTGTTTATTATTACCAATATTGATCTTTGTAATACTGGTATAGCAAAAATCACAAACAGAGCTCTTTCGTTCTAGTTAGCTCCGTGAGCATTCTCACCATCTCAGAGACAGTTTTAATAAGTTGGCAATATGTATGTATTTCATACACTATACGTACAGTGACTGTTTTTTTGCACTTTTCTAATTTAATTATGTAATTCAAATTGTTTGTCCTTCTAAAGCAACAGTAGTTTACTTGCTGTTTCACAATTTTACAAAAAAAAAGAGAAAAAAAGAAAAAACTTTGTATACTTCCGGAGATTTTAAGACTTCCTTCTACATGACTGCGCGTCTGCTTGTTGCCAAGCAACGGTTGCTGTTACCTAGTCTACGTGTACCTGGGTAGCTGTTTCGCTAAAGCTAGTCAAGCCGTAGCTTGTTAATAGCTAGGAAAAGGTGTCAAGATAATACAAACCTACTCAATAAATAAAGAACTCCTACAAACCCTTTGCTATCTTTATTACTTGTTTATAGTTGTCTTTGTTTAAATAAGTGAATAATAGGCATCTCCATGTTTACAATCGTCCCCAAACTTCCGCCTTTCGATTCATATGATTGGTCAGAACGCTGCCAAATTTCGTGACGTGTGCCTTTTTTGTAATCGCCAGATTGTCATGGATGGTTCTCTGTTGCCTAGTAGCAAACGGTTTAAAATCTCCATTACTCATCCCATACTTGAGACCAAGACCATTTATTCATGAGATGAGAATTTCAGGAATAAATGTTAATATATTTTTATAAATCCATACAGGCATATTCTATGAATAATTAATATAATAATTGCCTATATTAACAGCCGAAGAGCTATACAGTGATACTAGGGATCAGTCCCAATCTGGCAACACGGGGTGCAGCGTTATGGCAGGCTGAAGCACCTGTAAGGCGGGGCGCCAGGTGACTCCCACTTGTTGTGATGCAGGTTTATCCCTCGGGAGAGAGCTGAAGTTGCAACAATGCAGCTCAAAAACAGCGATACGAACCGGTTATCTCTCTGTTTGTAAGAAGAAGTAAGAGTTTTATTTGAATGCGAAGCGGCTGTTAACAACAGTGTACAATGAGTGCAAATGATGAGCGAAAGCGGCGAGAAGGAGGGACAGGGAGATAACGGTAAGGGATGCTGTGATTCCGCCTCAGGCCTGGACCAGTCTATTTAACATATTTATCCGATTAAATGTAGTCTAAAGACGTTTTTAAACCATCATAGCATATACTCTTACATGGATAATAGAGATTAAATTACAACATACCTTCTTTAGCTTTTTATTAACCAACACTTTATTCTGCAGTGAATAGCTACTTCTTGTGGGTTTAATGGTGTCAGCCATTTTTACCAGGCCTTACGGGTTACACCTTAGTGTTACATAATTGTTACATAGCCTATATAGTCTAATATTAGGGAACAATATTAATATAGGGTTGGAGGATACAGACAGCATAATACAAAGTTGGTACTGTCAGAGGTTTAGAGGAGATTCTTTTGATTATATTTACATAATCATGTTTTGCAAGGTTGTTTTGTTTTTTTCTTTCTAGTTTTGCAAACATGCTTGCACCACTTGCTAGCTTCTTATCCTTCACCTTTCTTGAGGCACTCAGAAACAAATTTATATTGTGCGTATTTATAACATATATTCTATATTCTATATTCATATATATTATAACATATATATATATATATATATAAGCAATTAGAATCCATTGGACAAAATTACATCCATCCACAATAACAAATATCAAGCTATATTCTATGTCTTAACTAATTATTTGAACTCTAATGGAGACCAAAACAATTCTAACACTTTTTGCATTTGAGTCATCCACCTCTCTTTCCAAGAAAACCAACTCACAGCTGTATTCAGACAATCCTAATTATTACATACTGTTTTACTTACTAAATAAATTTTTTAAAATACAAGGCATCATGTTGTAATAATGATTGTATTAATAATTAATAACTGTTGTAGTAATAATTACGCAGGTAACTCATGTCTCATATTTAGGTTCGAGGATCATAATCATCTTATCGGTCAGCATCAAAGTGAATATCCTGAATAAAACATTTTGGTAACCTTTTTCCCCCTCCGAATGCAGAATGTATTGAGTCTGAAGCGGAAAGAACACCTAACTGGATCAGCTACAAACTGCTTGTTGATCCGGTGTTGCACGGTGGAAAGGAAAAGCTCTACCGCTATGATGGACTGCATTTCAGCACGCCTGTGAGTTTTAAGTTATGTTTCTAGTAAATTGCATGTTTAGGCTACTAGCAAGAAGGATGCAGCTGTCTCTAGAGCTTCCTGATCAACAGGGCTTTGAATAAACTGAAATATTAATGTGGCCATTCCAAATAAATGTAAATACTGAGACCATGAACCTCAACAAGCTGAGCTCAACAGTCGAATCCATTTTACTGCGCACCGTCATGTTTGATTTCCAAATCCATGCCATAGACGCTGTTTTTTCCAATGGGAATAACCCAGAGGGAAAGCTTGGAATTTTCCTGAGCTTCCCTGAGCCATGACATCCCTCAGGTGTTAAGCCACATCGTTGCGCTTATGCTTTAATCATCCACACAGCAGAAGGCCACAGGATGAGGTATTTACATTTACATTTATTCATGTGGCAGGTGGTGGTGTTGTGAATGACTTAGGCAAATCTAATCTAAGCGTAGCGCTGCTAAACGGGTGAATGGAGCAAGGCTGGATTCCACAAACTGTCACAAAGCACTCAGTTGAACTTTTAATTCCGTATGCTTAATTGTATATGAGGGCAAAGTGCAACTACATTGCATAAATGGTGTTGATTTTTTACAGACATGGAGCCAGTGATGACTTTATGGTGATTAACCTTTTAAGTTTTAAGTTTTTAAGAAACAACTTGTGTCCTGGCCCAAAAATAATAACCCTGAAGGATTTTTTTCTCTGGATTTGAGAGCACATTTTACCATAGAACATCACCTAGTAACAGGTCATGTGACCATGTGAGCGCATAGACCAATATTCAAAACTAAGCTATTCATTTTTAGGCCAAAATGCTCAAATAAGGACTGGTCAGAAGGTGTTGATTAACTGCAAGGCAAATCACTGTTTATTTTAATGCACTTGTTTGAATACTTTATGGTTTCCATAGTAACGGTTAAGTCACAGGGAGGTGTATGGTGATCTGTACATGTAGCAGAAGTGTAATAATAATGTTATATAACAATGAACAACATGTGTAATTATTGATAAGGTAAAGGTTCCTGATGTTTATTTAACATTTATGGAAGGAGTCAGAACGGTTGTTTTTAAGTGATAACAGAAACAAACCTGTTTGTTGTATGTTTAATGTAACTTAAAATGGATAAAAAATATGACGTGGTTTCCTTAAAAAATTGTAAGGTATGAAAAGAATAGGCATCTTATTCTTTTCATACCTTACAATTTTATAAGGAAACCACGTCATATTTTTTATCCATTTTAAGTTACATGCTGTTTATGAAAATACACGTGCTTTAAAATTTAAAGACCTTTGGAGAAAACGGAGCACATTAGTTAAATAAGATGTAATATAGTGTAATGTTGTAGGATGCTTTGGTGTATTTGTTAATAACGGAAAATCTGATGTTAAGGTTATGACATGTCTGAAATTTGTTTGCAGCAGAAGAATATGACTATTGTGCTAAAATATACTGTTATGTGTAAGAGCAACCAAAATTATATTGTGTTTCATAAAAAATAATAATAATAATAATTACCCAGACTAATTAAAAGTAGGTCTCACATTGGGTTCACATTTTTTTCCACTGTCATGGTGATATCTGTATGGAATATTTCCTAATCATATTTAATAATCATTTTAGCTTTCATAGTCTTATTGTTTTTTGTGTCCTACAGTGAATTAAAAGAAATCCAATCCACATAACATGAAAATAATGTACACTTTATTTTACACAGAATCCTGGATTTCACCCACCAGAAGTCAGAGACCCCAGAATTGCTCGCTTTTGGACCACGTTTAAAGAGACAAATCTTCCAGTCCCCAAGTTCAAGGTTATAGCAGCAAATTAGTAAAATTGTTCAGGGTCATCACTGTTTTTTATTGATTTATTAATAATAATAGAGAATGAATGACCAGTCCATCCGTACATCTTTTTTTAGGTTGATGAGAATTACTTTGGCCCACCAAAGGAGGTAACATTCGCCAGGCTCAATGACAACATCAAGGCTGGGTTCCTAACAGACATGTGCCGAAAGTTCGGAGAGATCCAAGAGTTGGAGGTTTTGTTCAATCCCAAGAATAAGAAACATTTAGGAATAGCCAAAGTCATTTTTGAAACTGTCCGAGGGGCCAATGACGCGGTGCAAAAACTTCACAGCACTTCAGTTATGGGAAACCGCATTCATGTGGAGTTGGACCCAAGGGGTAAGAAAACCGTTCTTAGAGTCCTCAGTCTCTCAGGTTCTGATTTTTAAAGGAGAAATTTATTTAAAAATTACATTTTCACATTTTCCTTGTCAGTCAAAAACACTTTTTGTATCTGAAGTTTTTAGTTTTGAATTAAAGTGTACGGTGTTGTGTAGCAGAGCAAAGGAAATCAGTCTAAAACATCACACAAATGTACCTTAAAATATGTTGTAGAGTATCTTAATCAGAATTATGTATGTGGTTTCTGAAAAAAGGACATTGTGTATCTACACTATATGGCAAAAGGTTTGTGGAGACATACTTGTTGAACATGCCATTCCAGAGTTAGTCCCACTTTGTTGTTATAATAACTTGCACTCTTCTGGGAAGGATCTCCACTAGCTTCTGGAGCGCAGCTGTGAAATTTCGTAAATTTGAAATTTAGCCGCAAGAGCATAAATGAGATCGGGCACTTATGTTGATTGAGGGCATCTGGGGTACAGCTGGTGTTCCAGTTCAGACTAAAGGTGTTCCGTGGGGTTGAGGTCAGGGAGAGGACACTTGAGATCTTCTACTCGAACCTTGGCAAATCATGTCTTTATGGCACTCGCTTTGTGCACAGGAGCATTGTCATGCTGGAACAGGTTTGTACTTCTTTGTTCCAGTAAATGGAAGTTGTAATGCTATAGAATATAAAGATATTTGATTTAATTGTGTGCTTCCAACTTTCTGGTAACAGCTTGGGGAAGAACCACATATAGGTGTGTTTGTCAAAGTTTTGGCCATACGGCAGCCAAAATAATGAAAATAAGCATCAGAGATGATACACATGATAATATAGTTCACTTAATATGGATTTATTTTGTTATCATTTATCTGTGTTTATTATTTAGCCAGTAGACGGGCAAAATTGGGGAAAAAAAGCAAAAACATAGGGGAAATTGTATCAGTTTCATTTTTAGCTATTCAGCTTGAGATGGTATTATAATAATCCAATTCTGTCCCGATCTCTGCTTCCAGGAGAGAAGAGGATGCAATATTTCCAGTTGCTTGTTAGTGGGCTGTATACGCCCTTTAGTCTTCCTTTAGGGGAAGAAGCCTGGGGACCACAGTCACCCACCTACAGCTCTGACTCCCACAATGTGAGTGTAACAGCTATGGTTATCTTGTAGTGATGAGTTCTGTCAAATAAAAATGGCTCATACATGAATGAAAAATACGTCGCGTGTGTTTATATGTTTATTGTAATCATTAAGCAGATGGAATTTAGGGGCACATATGTTATAGGGTCTCTTAGGATCTTACGTCTGTTAGCCCTAACCCTCCCTGTTTGTTAGCTGCTGCATGATAGAAGAGAAATAGCTACTAGTTGGGAATTGGCAAAGACCAATCTGGGAGAAAATAGTGGTAGACTTTTGCAACTGTTGTTCATCCATCCTGATTAGGAATGAATCTGCACCAAAAATGAGCAATTAAGCATCCTTGGTCCCACTGCTTACCATTCACTCTCATTAGTAGTAACCACATCCCTTTGCTTCAAGTTTGCACAAAATTAAACTATCCATTTCTTTATTATTTCACTCGTCCCACCCACTTCGCAAAATTTAATTAAAAAGGAATTTCCAACTGCTATTTTGAATTCAAGTTTACTGAGTTCATGCTATCTGCTAACTAATTAATTAGTGGAGCTTTTCAGCTTTCAACAATCTTTTGCTTTATTCTCTGCAGGAGTATGACCCCATGAAGCACCTCTCTCATGGGTTGCTGTCTTCATCTTCTGCACTCCTTGGCTCCACCCCATTTGATTGTCCTACCCCTATGTCCATGGACACTGCCTATTCCAGTATGCATCAGGACACTCCTTGTAGTTTCTGGCAGGATACTCCACATGGCTCACCTATGACTCACAGTAACCCAGGAACCCCACCGCACTGCGAGGGCCTTACAAGCACAACAGATACACACACTGATACACACGCTTCAAAAAACATTCCACATTTGACTCCATTTATCGCCTCTGAATCCCAACACACCTATCCTAATCCTCACTTGGTACAACTAACACCACATACACCAAATACAAGGCAGGGGTCTTTGATTAGCGTTACTCAAATTTCCCGGACTTCTAAAGGGCACATGGTATCAGGAGGCCAGTCCCACAAAGTTGGCAGGGCTCCTCAACGTGGGCACAGGGATCGTGTGTGGGGCCCTAAATACCAAAACGCATATAACCGTAGGCCAGAGCATCGCTACGTGCACAGACCTGGATTCAACAGATCTCACTATCGCTCGGGATACACAAGTAATCTAGTGCCTTTAGTTACATTTCAAGAACATTCAGCTGCTCAGATACAGTCAAATAAGTCTCTGGCACCTCTTATCCAATATAGTAGTAGCACAAATAAACCTACAGGACAAACAGCCATGGAAGCACCTACAGGAAATATGGACAAGGAACCAGTTCCACCAATATCCCAGAAGGACAATTTGCATCAAATAAAAACATTGTGCTCACAGCCTTTGGGGAAAACTTTGGATGTTCCTCAAAAATCACCTTATGACTTCTTTAACTCTCCTCCTCATGTGCCTGAGATACAACAGCAGGACACAGCTGTGATACAAACCCGAGAACGGTGTGTCTCCCCTGAGCCAGAGGGAAGCCCCTCAACTGGGTCACCTCCTCCAGAACCATTGCCAAGCAGCCTGGACTCTCGTATCAAGATGCTCCTGGGAACTCAGAGTCCAGTTTCAGAAAAGAATGAGAACAATTCAAACTCAGAAGATTGGGTTTTCAAAAACATTTCTCAGCTGTGCTCCAAATCTGGTCCCCCTTCTCCTCAATCCCCTGATGCCTCGCCTACCCTGAATTTCCCTGCAGTTTCCAGTCACAGCACTTTCACACAGCAAACTTCATGCACATTGGGGTTTGAAGACGTGAGTCCTTTTCCACTCCCGGACTCTGCAGAAGAAGGAGAGGAACCTCAACCAAGTAACGAGCATCTGTCCAAGATACCAGTCATTTCAACCTTCTGTTCAATGGCATGCCCATCTCAGCAACCTCCTCACCAAACAGCTTCGGTAAAAACAACTAGCAAAACAACTTATTATTATTAAAAGTTTAATACTATTATGGTTGCAGTGAAAGCCCTAAATGGAATGATACTAAACATTAATCTTTTCACATGAAAATACATGAAAGATCTTATCCAAAAAGTTCTTTAGCAGTCTCCAAGTGTGTCTTGGTATATCATGATACAGTGTTTACAAGTGAATGTTTTTTGTCTCTTACAGAATAAGTTGAATCTAAGAGAAGGAGAAACTTCAGATCAGCCTATAGGACCCGGGACCTGCGCTTCACCTGCTCCTCCTGCATTCCCAGTGCCTCCTCCTCCTCCTGTTCTCCTACCTCTACTTCCACCTGGCTTTACTACCCTACCGCCCCCAGTTCTGCCTCCTATGTGTGGACCTTCCCCTATTTTACTTCCCCCTGTACCAGTTCGAATTACTTCCCCACCTCCTAACCTATCTGTATCTCCATTGCCTTTCTGCCTCCCACCAAAGATCCCCATGGCACAAGTGAACAGGCCCCCAAGGTGGCCTAATCCTCCTGCACCTTCTCCTTCTGCACCTCTTCCTATCCCGACCAGAATAACGCAGGGGAAGTCCCACACTGTTTTCCCACCTCCTTTTGCCATTCATCCTCCCCCGGCACCCTTTTCAGGTATGGATGGAGTCAGACAGGCACCATGTCTGACTTTTAATTCCGCTGCTATCCCAGGCTACAGAGCACCATGGCTGCCCACGCTCCTGCCAGTGTTTGACCCCTCGGTGCCACCTCCAGGCTACTTACCCGTGAGTGAGTCGCTCCACAAGGCCACAGTGGATGGAGTGATGGCTGCTGTAGCTGAAGAACTCAGGGTCATAGTGAAAAAAGACATTCATCGCAGGATGGTTGAAGGCGTTGCCTTTGCAGCATTTGATCAATGGTGGGATGAGAGGGAACAGTCGGCAAAGGTAAAATATGTGTATTAGTGATATTCATACCACAACACTGTCGAATTCTTGATTCTGAACAGTCAGAAGGTGTCGATTAATTTTCTGTAGTTTGTAGTTACACATTCCTTCCTCTCGTAACTATGTGCATTTCCTATTAGTTTCAACTTTAACTTTGGAAATATACAGTATACTTTGAATCAGTGTTATTTGTCTGAAAGATGAAGATATATTTTCCTCACTCCGTTGTGTGCCTTCAGATATCAATGGTTCCTGTGAAATCTGGAGAAAATAAAGAGAAAGAGCCTGTGAAGCCCAAGGTTTTGAAGCCATGGCAGAATGTAGAGAGTATGGGGTCAGAGGGAATAATATTAGGAACAGGACTGGGCTTGGGGCTCTGCTCTGCCCTCAAACTCCCTTCATTTAAGGTACCACCAATCATAAACTACTAATGCACCAGTACACAGAAAAAAAGACTAAAAAAGATGTCCTTTATATTTTTGAGAGGTTTTGCAACATTCATAAATAGTAAACATTCATACATTTTTAACATACTAAAAAGTGCACTATTTTGAGCATCTATTTAATGCAGTTGTATGCAATGGGGACACAAACTAAATATACAGTAAGCAATAAAGCTGAGAAGAAAATGCAGATGAGAAAAAAGTGTCCCAAAAGTGTCCAAAATGCATTTTTACTTCAATAGGGTAGTTTTGGTTGCTGGTGGCTCACATTTATATAATTGACAAAAAGGGTTAATCCACTTTATTACTGAGTTTGTGCTGAAAAGAAATATGCCATGGAGTGATTTGGGATTTTAAATATGGGGAAACAATGTGAACGTTTTGAAAAAACATCTAAAATTGTCAGGATTCTGCCTCCTTCATCTTATTAGCTGTGTTTTTTGTGGTAGTGGTGGTGGCAGCGGTGGTGGTGGTAGTAGCGTGTGTGCATGTGTAAGACTGTAATGTGTTTTGCCTTTGTTTTTGGTTTGCATGCATATCTATTTAAGATTATCTCTGGTTTCATTATTGCTATTATTATATTTAGGTGAAAAGGAAGGATTCGTCTGGTGAGGACCCTGCAGAGGCTAAAGAGTCACGTCTGTCCTCTTCGCCTGGTCACACACTATCAGAGGAAGCAGGTCAGTTCAGTACTCTCAATCTGCAATCATTCGGTTGCTTGTATTATAAATACATTGTTATTCTGTGCAATGATTCAGTAACAGAAAAAATAAGTTTTAAATAATTAAAGTATTAATATATATTAGATTACATCCTGTTATAAAGTGGCCCCAATTCATTCATGTCTCAACAGCATTTGTTAGAAATTTAGACCCTGATTTCTTTAATAGCATGACAAACTTGTCTGTTTTATCTGGTCATCTTTTGATGAGTTTGAATTGATGCCATGTTTAGGAGCAGTGCAGGAGACACACATGCAGGATGAACAAGGGGACGGGCCCCAGAAGGAACAGGTAGTTCCTGTAGTGAAACGGCGTCATGCCAGACCTCTGGAGCTGGACAGTGATGATGAGGAGGAGAACGAGGAAGAAAACTCTGGGAATATGGAAAGTTTGGATTCTGAACAAGAGGAGAGCAAGAAAACAAAGATTTCATCTTCTGATCAGGTACAACACACCTAGCCGAGGTATGAGTTTTTGTTTCATGAGATAACAACACTCTTATAAATTATATCTCTTGTCCTGGTAGGAGGATGATGAAGAGGGAGAAGAAGAAGTTGAAAGGAAAGAGGCTGTGAAGGGAGAAGGGAGAGAAGGGAGGCATTCAGCGGTGAGAAAGTATGAAACTCACTCAGACAAAGGTAACAGAAGCAGCTGTTACACAAACATGTAAGAGTTGTAGTTTCTTAATAAATTTAAATCTAAGGCAATAAACAATGATATGTAGAAAGTATTAGTAAATAATGTAGTAGGAGTTAAAGTAGTAATTAATAATTAGCTAGCTAGGTTTATCAGATAGGAGAAGAACTTTAAATAAAAACAAGTTATTGTATGTTACATGTTAAGCTCATGACGATGTAAGGGAATAAGTTTGTTCTTTATTGTTCCTCAGAGGTAATTAGCATAACGTCAACAGAATCCTCCTCCATCGTGGATTATGAATCCACACTGTCCTCAAGATCTGACTTGAGTTCCTCTGATGAGAGTCGTTACTCCTCTGACTGCGAGGAGTCTGAGGTAGACAATGAGGATGAAAGAGAAAGTCCATTGTCTGAAGCGCCTGAAGAGGAAAGAGCAGTGGTGATTTGGATCTCATCAGATGAAGATGTTGAAGAAGATGTATCTCACACTCCTGCTTATTCTTCTGTGAACTCCTGGGAGGATGAACTCGACCCACCTCTGACTCCCACTGCTCCGCTGTCTAATGATGGCGACCTAGATGACACACTGCTAGGTGAGAAACTCAAATTTACCCCTCTTAAAGGAATAGTTTATGTAAAACATCTAATTTCTCTGTTTCCTGAATGTTGTCAACCAGCCAAGATGTGTCTAAAGGTTTGGGTGGTGTCTTTTTTTTTGTTCTGGAGTTTACAGCCGTGGCCAAAGGTTTTGAGAATGACACGTATTGGTTTTGACAAAGTTTGCTGCTTCAGTGTTTTCAGATCTTTTTGTCAGATGTTTCTATGGTATACTGAAGCATTTCATAAGTGTCAAAAGCTTTTATTGATATTTACATTAAGTTTATGCAAAGAGTCAATATATACAGTGTTGGCCCTTCTTTTTCAAGACCTCTGCAATTCGCATTGGCATGCTGTCAAGAATTTTCTGGGCCAAATCCTGATTGATGGCAGCCCATTCTTGCATAATCAATTGTTGGAGTTTGTCAGAGTTTGTGGGTTTTTGTTTGTCCTCCCAAACCAGGATTGACCACAAGTTCTCAATGGGATTAAGGTCTGGGGAGTTTCCTGGCCATCGACGCAAAATTTCGATGTTTTATTCCCCAAGCCACTTAGTTATCACTTTTGCCTTATGGCACGGTGCTCCATCATGCTGGAAAAGGCATTGTTTGCCACCAAACTGTTCTTGGATGGTTGGCAGAAGTTGCTCTCTATGGATGTTTTGGTACCATTCTTTATTCATGGCTGTAATCTTAGGCAAAATTGTGAGTGAGCCCACTCCCTTGGCTGAGAAGCAACCACACATGAATGGTCTCAGGATGCTTTACTGTTGGCATGACACAGGACTGATGGTCGCTCTCACCTTTTTTCCGAATGCCCCAAACAATTCGGAAAGGGGATTCATCAGAGAAAATAATTTTACCCCAGTCCTCAGCAGTCCAATCCCTGTACCTTTTGCAGAACATCAGTGTGTCCCTGATGGTTTTTCTTGGAGAGAAGTGGCTTCTTTGCTGCCCTTCTAGACACCAGGTCATCCTCCAAAATCTTCGCCTCACTGTGCGTACAGATGCACACACACCTGCATGCTGCCATTCCTGAGCAAGCTCTGCACTGGTGGTGCCCCGATCCCACAGCTCAATCAACTTTAGGAGACGATCCTGGTGCTTACTGGACTTTCTTGAGCACCCTGAAGCCTTCTTCACAACAATTGAGCCTCTCTCTTTGACATTCTTGATGATCTGATAAATGGTTGATTTAGGTGCAATCTTACTAACAGCAATATCCTTGCCTGTGAAGCCCTTTTTGTGCAAAGCAATGATGACTACACGTGTTTCCTTGCAGGTAACCATGGTTAACAGACGAAGAACAATGATTTCAAGCACCACCCTCCTTTTAAAGCATCCAGTCTGCTATTCTAACTCAATCAGCATGATCTCCAGCCTTGTCCTCATCAACACTCTCACCTGTGTTAACAAGAGAATCACTGAAATGATGTCAGCGGGTCCTTTTGTGGCAAGGCTGAAATGCAGTGGAAATGTTTTTTTGGGGATTAAGTTCATTTTCATGGCAAAGAGGGATTTTGCAATTCATTGCAATTCATCTGATCACTCTACATAACATTCTGGAGTATATGCGAATTGCCATCATAAAAACTGAGGCAGCAGACTTTGTGAAAACCAATACTTGTGTTATTCTCAAAACTTTTGGCCACGGCTGTACACTTTGTGTTTTCTCAGAAACAAGCTTTTTCTTATTAACTTCAAAAGAAAGTGACATGAAAATGTTCATAGTTGTATAATGTAAGTGATGACAGGAACAATATTGTTTTGCAGACATTCCACATTATTAAACATAAACAGATTAGCGTGGCATTGGCAAAATAGTGCGCTTGGGTATATCACACCACCCTGCCCTTGATTAAGTTCCTTTAAAAAGCATGCCCTCAAATATTGTATTTGTGATACACTACATCTCTAACATGTTACCATTGCACTGAACATAATGATTAAATTATGAGTTTGTAGCAATTCAATTAACTAAACAAATAAATCGAGAATGGACATTGTGTTTAATGACGACTTATGACTGAGAATTCTCATGATCAATCAATAATAATTGGGTTTACTCGGTTATTAGCTGTACACGTTCCCAGTATTAGGTGTTACACTGTGTATATAGAATCACAGCAGGTCTCAGGCCAGACATGCAGTGTGTGATTTATTTATTACATTTATTTTTATTCATTGCAGGCTCTGATCCACAGGAAGAGTTGCGAGTGCAAGTGTTTCTGCACAGCTATAGCTGTCAGGATCCAGTCACACAGCACTTATCTAACAAACTCGAGCTGTCTGACCCTGCTCTGCTTTCTTCAGCCCACGAGCTGGAGCTGCAGTGTCCGCCATCGCCAGCTTACAGAGTGCTCTCCTCCGGTATGATGGACATGGTTACAGAAACACCATGACCCAACATGATCCAACAACTTGTTTTTGTAATGAACATACACAAACATTTTAATCATATTTATGACTGTTTTATATTTATATTCATATTTATATTCCATTTTAAAATAAATTTGGCCATCAAGTTAAACTACAATCTCAAGGTGGTTAATGCATTTCTTTTTTAATATTTATAGATGAGGGGTTAGAGACAGAACTGGAAGATCCAGGTTGCACAAATGAATTACTTGAGGATTCTGGGAACCTCAGACCCCCCACACCAACAGGCTCCCTGTTGGAAAGCGAGCCCGAGCTTGAGCTTAGGCATGGGTTATCGCCCTCTGCTGCCGATGAGGTGGAACTACCCTGCACTCCTGGAGGAGGTTATGAAACAGAGACGGAAACTTCCATTTTATCCCCAGCTCCTATTACTCCTCTCCTTCCTCCAACTTCTCCCACAGGCTTCCATCGTTCCCCCTCTCCTCCACTGCATTTGTCTCCTCCTCCTCTCCCATCCTCTTATCCTACCTATGAAGAAACTCCTAAAACTCCAGGCAGGAATAACAGAGAGGAGCATATACATCATACAGCAGCGATTACACGAGACACAATGCTAAGGATGGCGATACACAGCCCGTTCTCTCCTTCCTTTCTGTCTGTATCACCTTACACAGGAAGTGGGGTTCCCAGAACTCCAGGACGTGACACAAATCTGTCCTCGCCTCTTTCTGGGGACAGCGAGGTCAATTTTCAGCAGAGGGAGCATTGGCGATGTCGGCACCCATGCTATTCCCACCAAATCCATGTCCACAGCACCAGCTCTTCTCCTTACTCCTCTGAATCCTCAAGTTCAGAGACACGAGATTCGAGCTTGTCTACAAATCAGCTGGCAAGATTTGATGTTGCACATCTCAGAAAAAGAAGAGAACGGATGCAGCGCAAAAGGAGAATGATCCTCTCACAGAGAAACAGACGAAACAAAGATGATTTTCAGCACACGTCTGTGCGAAGTCCATTCACTAAATCATCATCATGTGATGCAGCTCCAGATTTGAGCATGGAGTTGGCAGCTCAGGCCAAAAAGCCACTGCAGGGACTTGAGAACCGATTAGAAAACAGGCTTCACCAGGGGCCACTGGAGAACCAGAGACTCCCTGAACCACTGTACCCATGGAGAAGGAGAAAGTCATGGCCTCACACTTCTTTGTTTGCCCCTCGGTCCAAACGGAGAGAAAGGCTTCTTATCGATGCCGTCTGGACTAAAGGAGTGAACATGGAGGAAATCAGCCACCTGAAGGCCTCATACGAGAGGATGCTGATGCAAAACAACACCTTCGACTGGCTGAGAAGCACACACTGGGTTCCTCATCCTCATATCCTTACTTAAACTATTTGTGTCTTTCACCACTCTTCATCGCAGGGTTCATCAGAATGGGTGACTGAGCTGTCAGAAAAAACTTTACTAGTTAAATACTATTTGAGTCTCACAATACTTATGAATGCAAATGCCAAAAATTAATCACATTTCAGTATTTAAGATCCCAGTTCTTACATTTTAGAAACATTTTATCCTAATGAACTAAAATGGACCAGATAGTCATTTAAGGCAGTTGATTTTCACATGCTTTTAAAACTAGCTATCAATTTGTAAATATGTAAAACATGAACAGCAGGAGCGAAGACCCCTGCATAAGGGTTAGCAGGGTTTTTATGTAGGTAAGATGAAGGTTTAGGGAAGAGTTTGTGGGTGTTTTGTGTACTTTGAAAAACAGAAAGAAATCTCCTCACTCAGAGAAGATGAAGCAAGATCAGAAAAAAAACAAAAAAGGGGGAAGCCAAAATGGTGTAGCAAAGGAATTTACTTAAATAGGGAATTACTTACATTTTTAAAACTTTGTCTTTTTTTTATATATATATAAAGATTTGTGAATACTTTGGGGAAAACGATCCCCCCCCCCCCCCCCCCAAAAAAAAAAAGTTTTGTATTTTATATGGATTTATAGATTTGTTCCCTTCAAACATACTTTTATTTCTCTCCTCTTTCCAATTGTGTCTTATAGCTTTAGATGTTTATCTTAATTCCTTTCTCTTCTCTTCTCTTTTCTTGGCCATGAATTGAATCTCTCTTGTCCCTTGTTTCCTACACACACTTTCATAGGCTTACCAGCCTTCCTTTTCTTTAGCCAAATCCCTGACATACCATACCAGTCACATCTCTACAAAAGTGTGACGAAGGGATGTGGCCAAGCCTGGCCTTAAGTATAGAACCTGGCAGGTGCAGGCAATCCAGGTTAGGCAATCAGCCTGGAGAATTCTGGGTAACCGAGTTCTCCCACACTGCCACCTTCATTGTGTGCCACTCTCGCCCTCTGCTGGTTGCCAGCAGTGTAGCGCAGCCTCTTATGTGAACAAATATTACATATAACTGTTTGTTCTCAATAGAAGTCATTATATTTTTTACAATTCATTTTGTGTCTGATTCTCGATGGTGTTTTACTGGAAATAAATACACTTAACCATTGTTATACTCTATGTAGTAAGCATATACAGTGAATAGCAGAAAACTCTTTTGGATTTGGTTTTGGTGTGTTGGACGGCACAGATATTAACATGGATCATGTACATGGACAAAGAAATTTTTTTAAATAATCTAAAACAATGTTAAAGTGTTGTTTAAATTTAATTTTGCTCAGGACCAGTTAGCACAAAGTAGGAATAGACCCTGGACAAAGGACACACACATACACATACACACACACACACAAACTTTTGAGTAGCTGTAATTTACCATATGGTTTCTGAATGATACAATTTCATTATCACCTCTTTGTGATGTTCTAGGCTTTAAAAGCCTATGTATAAAATTAAAGGCTCATTATTTTTCCAACGCATTTTCTTTTAGTGGCTGAATTTCAAAAGCAGAATTTGTAAGCGATCTGACAGCCCTATTGTGTGTTCCTTGACTTCATCTCACCGAGCAGCGTTCCTCTGGAATGGCCACCAAAATTACCAAGTGGCGCTCGCTATCACATGACTGGGTCTGCACGCACAGAGGGATTTTACGTCATCAGCAAGAAAGACAAACTGCGTTACCTCCGACACACGCACGCTGCCTCGCGAGAACTGACTGCAGATGCTCAGGTGGGAGTCGTGAATGAAAGCAATTTGTGAAATTACTGAAGGCTGTCCAAATGCATAGATGGAGAAAAAAGTAGTCACAGATCTGAGAGTGGAAATATAATAAATAAAATAAATCAGTAACAGACTGACTTAACCATTCAAGTGAGCAGTTTAATAGGTGAGTATTGTAGCACATTTAAAAAAGATATAACAAATTTATCTCACTAGCAAATTTGTGACAACACTTCATCTCTCTAATAACTAAATAAGAAACTGGTGTGCATGAAGTCGCCTGCATTTACTGTTCTTAATATTTTGCCGTTCCCATAATAACTCTGATGCTTGGAATTCAAACCAAGACGACATATTTTAAGACTGCACAGCATAAAACTGTGTGGTTTATAATTCATGATTAATATCCTTTAATAATACTAGCAAAACTTAGTAATTTCACACAAACTACTGTAATGTATGTAAATAAAACAGAAATGAACTTAAACCTATACTATACATCTTTAGTACACATATAACATTTTCAAAACTGTGACTTTGATTCATTTTATAAATTTTATGTCACTGCAGTACAAGAACGCTCCAGCTCAGCTTCCCTCGTCATTCCGTTCCGGATCAGATTTCCGAGCTGAACAGAGGCGCCTCCTCTCATCCTTTAGCTGTGACAGTGACCTGCTGAAGTTCAACCAACTGAAGGTTCGACTCACACGCATCTTTAGCCAAAGTTTATCAATTGCTTATTTTTTGACACCCTTCAGTGAACTGGTTTGCGTCAAGGGTGTATAACCTCCTCACTGTTCCTGGGATGGCCTCTGCTGTATTTTACAGCTGACACATACTGTATACATGGCTAGTTTAATTTTTATTGTAATTTTTTAAGTGTACATTTGCTGTGTTGTTGAATTCAGTTTCGTAAGAAGAGGCTGCGCTTCGGCAAAAGCCACATCCACGACTGGGGATTGTTTGCAGAAGAGCCGATAGCTGCTGATGAGATGGTGATTGAATACGTGGGTCAGAGCATACGGCAGGTGAGGCGAATGATACTGTACACAAGCTCATCTGTCACATCCAATGTGGATGCTCGAACTGATAAGATATTTAAGGACCTGAGATGAAAAACATTCGTAAAAAATATCTAGGATTTCCTCCATCTCTTTCAAATACCCTTTCAAGGACGGCTCTTTCTTTGGAGTTGCTTTTGTGCCTCATGGAACTTTGCCCTAATCTTATTCCCATAATACTTTTCAGCCTTTGTGATAACTTCACTGTTCAAGTCTTGTATTAAAGAAAGTGGCCTTGTTTTGGAGCTGCTGTGGTTTGAATGCTGTATTCAGGTGATAGCGGACATGCGTGAGAGACGCTATGAGCAGGAAGGCATCGGCAGCAGCTACCTGTTCCGGGTCGACCAAGACACCATCATCGACGCGACCAAGTGCGGCAACCTGGCCAGGTTCATCAACCACAGCTGTATCGTGAGTAGTGATTAGTGCTTTGTAGTAGGTTCAAATTTCATTTGAAATTTGTTGAGTTGATTTGTTGAGGTTTTGCTGATTTGCAGAATTTAAGCAACTTTTTTGGTTCAATACGACATACTCCACACTCGATGCTGATGACTGCTGGTTTGAGAAATTTCTTCACAGTTTGCCTAAACTATAATTGCTGTGTTTTTTGTCATCTTTTTATTTTCTCTTGTTCACATTCAGCCAAACTGCTATGCTAAAGTCATCACTGTAGAAGCCAAAAAGAAAATAGTCATCTATTCTCGGCAGCCCATCAGTGTCAACGAAGAGATCACGTATGATTATAAATTCCCCATCGAGGATGAGAAGATCCCCTGCCTGTGTGGTGCCGAGAACTGCAGAGGAACCCTCAACTAGACAACGAACGATTGTGCTGTGCAACATGATGTCTTTGTTTTATTAGCATCTGACTTCCTCCAGCATCGGACAATAACCCTCCATGACTCAGAAAGCCATTACGATGATATTTTAATCACCACAAGTGATGTAAGTATATACGAGTGTATATACAGTCCATCAGTTACAGTGCATGAGGGACTTGTAATGATGTGGTTACTTCTTTTAAGTAGATAAATTTAATAATTGTTGACACAGTGTGAATCACATCTTCAGAGAAACACTAACAAACATCACAAAAAAAGAGATGGTTATCATTTAATTAGAAAATTTAACCAGACAGCTATCTCAGGATTGAAATCCAGAGGTGGTGTGTACACAAGTCATTGTACAGTTGTTTTCCTTAACATGCATAAAGCATTTGAATTCATAACATCACACATCAGTCTGCGTGGTTTTACACTTCGACATGCAGGACGAATAAAGTATATTTTCTTGCAGGAAGTGAATTCATGTCATTTCCCTTTTTAAAATTTAGATATGTTATATAAGAAAAGGCATTTATTGATTCATTCATCTCACTCACTTTATCCCGAGCACCTGGCACACACCCATTCACCCTCAGGGGGATTTTAGAGCTTCCAGTCCACCTACTGGCATGTTTACAGGAGGTTAGAGGAAACCTGAGAGCCTGCAAGGACACAAGGAGAACATGTGAAACTCCACACAGAGATTAACTCACTCAGTAACTAGCCGAGAATGAATCCTAGGACCATGAAGCTGTGAGGAAGCAGACACTACTAACTGAAGATTTTAGTGGGTTATTCTACAGATAAAACATAAAGCAGTAACTTGTGTTTTCAGAATGTCCGTCTTTTCTTTGTTTTGTTTGTAAACAAATATTTATAATGAAAAGATGCTAATTGGAGAATGCGGGCATCGATCCCGCTACCTCTCGCATGCTAAGCGAGCGCTCTACCATTTGAGCTAATTCCCCGGATGTACAGTGTACGTGCATTTTATGTATACTAGGGGATTATTATCCTATAACTTTACCTAGAATATTACCCTGCACCCACAGAAATAAATGACGTAGTAGCGACATCGTATGAGATTAGCTTTGGCTAAAACACGTGCGCGTGGCCGCCATATTACGAGTGTCAGCAAGACACTCCCTCCTCTCAGAACACCCCCCCCCTCTCTCTTTCACTCACTCTCTCTCCACACGCAAACACACAGCGACTAAACTTGGCATGGATTTACGGGTTTTACGATACAAGTAACGATACGATTATTGCAGGTGCTAGCTAGCTACAAACAGGAGGATGCTAATATTACTCCTGAGCTTTTTTGTTTTACTCATGAGTTTTTTTTGCTTTGACATTTCTTACACTATCATGGTCATCATTGTAAAATACTGTCTCATCCAGTGAGAACAAAGTATTTATATTAATATTTACTATTAATAATATATAAATCAACACTAACTAAGATAACTGGTCACCATTTTCGTGATTTTGCTGTAGAATTGCTAGCCTGTAACATGTCTAGGGAAGCTTTAAACTCAAAGTTCACTCAAACTTGAGAGAGTCGTTATTCGTTTTAGGGCTCACATTATACTGTATGTTTGGAGGAGTTCTCTTACCGATGAAATATCGCTCCTAACGCTCCTGCTTTTTTGTCGTTTTACAGTACAAGCCCACGCGGTACATATTCGTACCAAACCGGTGGTCTGCACAAGATGGTGACTTTGTTGACGTGTGTAAATACGCTAAATAGCACTTCTAAGTCATTCAGTTTTGTGGATATACCCATACTAGCCTACTAACTAACCCAAGTGTATATTTCCCTGCTAAAACATTCCTATTTGTAATAGCCGAAGGGTATATACGTCTACTCACTCGCTTAGCAAACCTACCTTATGGGTTATTTCTAAATTCTAAAAAAAAAACAAAAAAACAATTTATAACATTTTAAACCTGTCAACTTCAGATTTTAGGAATAAATTTGTTTGGAGAATGCGGGCATCGATCCCGCTACCTCTCGCATGCTAAGCGAGCGCTCTACCATTTGAGCTAATTCCCCGGATGACAATTTTATGTGTATTGCATCTATACTATACTAAAGAGTACAATTCGCACTCTGCCGGATAAAGCGGTGTTAAGGTATTGAAATGTTTAGTATAGAAATAATCTTAATCAAACTAGTTCATCGTTGTCATATGATGCCCAAAAACGCTGAAAAATGAGATTTTGTGTTGGAGATAAAATGTAAAGGAACCACTACTTTTTGAGCGTTTCCTCTTAGACACGTACACCAGGGGTCAGTATAACACAGCAGTTTACTAATTTGCCAACTATATTCGTCTAACTAAATGCATCATGACTTTCTATTTATAGTCTATAGTCTATTTCAAGATATTATTCCTACATTTAATGTTTGGCTAACTTGAACAGTCGACATATTTATATACACACACACGAAGAAATAAGTAGTAACATTAGCCAAATTATGAGAATACAATTTCTTTAATTACTGAAAGAACATCTGCCTAAATCCTCTTGATGCTCACCTTCTGCTTGGAACCTATTAGAAGCATATCTTTCACATAACTCCATTAATTGAAGGTCCTTATTTTTACTGTTGCTTTTTATTACATGCATTACTCTCCAACTTGGAGAGTCAAATAACACATGCACTGCTAATAGGACAAAAATGAATACCTTTTTTTTGGTTTCTCACAATAACCATAAAGATCTTATGTTATTACTTGCAATGTTCAAAAACAGCTGTTTGGTAAAAGAGCCAGATTCCTGGATAAAAAACATAGTTTCAGTAGTCCTACAAAACATTAACAGAACACTGCAATGAAGTGAAGGGTTAAAAATATCACAGCTCTCATGTATAAGATGATGAGTGGATGTTGTTAAATAGAGGCTGTTTCAGATTTTGTCTGATGTCCCATTGGGCATGAGAACAATAAGGTTCCCCCTGGCGTGCTGGTCTGCCTCGATGGCCTCAAACAGAGACTTGAAGTTCCCTGCACCAAAGCCCTGTAACATTCCAGTCAGAAGTTTTGAGACATTACATTATTGTAGTAGTTCTCTCTCTCTCTTTCTCTTTCTTAAACATGGTTTTAATGAACATTCTAGAAAAGTTGATATAATCTATTTTTAATTAGATATATCTTTGTCAGTTTGGATTGTACAGACCTGATGGCTGTTCCTTTGAATAACCTCCAGGAACAACGTGGGTCGATCCTGGAGTGGTTTGGTGAAGATCTGGAGGAGGTAACCTTTATCATCAAAGTCCACCAAAATTTGCAGCTCCTAGATGAACAACAATAAGTAGCCATTTCTTTCACTGTGAATGTGTTCACTGGTGGTCAAGACCAAACAGTTCCTTATTCATTTTCTGTTTTGTCAGAGGAAAGAAAAGGGAGAATAAGAGGAGAAACAGACCTCTAGCAAGCTAATGTCCTCATTGATTTGGACCTTTGCATCTTTTAGTTTCTCACGGAGCTGCTGGTAGTAGGTATTTGGCACAGTCATGAACTCCATGCCACGCTCCTTTAGATTACGGATCTACACATACACAAGTGCACTCATAAATATGGAAGGACCATCTACATGTATATATCCATATACAGACAGGTGACAATTTAAAGGACAAAACCTAACAGCAAGTGTGTTAATAAGGTGTTTGGTCACCATGAGCCACCAGAACAACCTCAGTGCTCTTTCGCATAGATTCTGAGCATTAAACATAAAATATCCGAAGACATTCCCTTAAATGGCGTTTTGATTATGGTGATGGAGAATGCTGTCCCAATAGTTTTTCCTTTAATTTGTCACCCATCTGTATATATCTAGGAATGTTTTTTTGTTTTTTTTTGATCACATGGCTACATTTTAAGGGACACTTAGGAAACTATTTAATAGAATAATCAATTAAGTAAAAAAAAAAAAAAAAAAAGGTATGGATTCATTAACTATAAAAAATAACAATTACGCATTAGTTCAATTCCACCGTTGGTTTGGTATAGTCACCTTTTAAGGATATGTGATATGTCACATGTGTTCTACCGCATGTTTGCCGGTTTTAAATAGTTTTGGATTAAGAAATCTTTTTTGGAGCAAATCCTAGGGCTGGATGTCTGATAGACTCTGTTTACTCACAGCTTTGATAATGTTCGAGGTCTTCATGGCAATGTGCTGGACTCCCGAGCCACCGTAATACTCCACATACTCCTGCACACAGAAACACAAACACACACAAATCCTGATTAACAAATGAATGTCTTTACAGCTGCTTCATGTAACTGATATCAGGGACTAACGTGGGATGGTACCATTGTAGAAAAGAATTAACTTTGGAGTGGGAATTGTAACTCGACTCCACCATGTCTGTGATTATTTTCCTAGCACACCCCCAAGTGTCTTGTTCCTCACTTATCATGCATTTGGACTCATTTATCCTTATAATAGTTGCAAGTGAAAATCCCAGCTGCCGTTGCAAAAAACAATATGAGGAAAAAATTGAGAACAAATATGAGTAGCATCTATGACCAGGCCAGTTTAAAAGAGTGACCCTGTCCTTTAAGCTGCATGTGATAAACAAATATCAACATTTTTTCTGTTTTTTTATTTTTTATTTACAAAAATATAAACTATTTCCTTATCAGCATATTCTAATACTACTCATACAAAAATGGACATATGTGAATAGCAAAAATGTTGCCATCACTAGAGCACATGTATATAATGACTGGTAGTGTGTGTGTGTGTGTGTGTGTGTGTGTGTGTGTGTGTGTGTGTGTGTGTGTGTGTATGGCTGCTTGCCTGGATCTGGGACTTGCGTTTCCCAGCAGCAGGTTCATTGATAGGCATCTTCACCGTCTCCTCATAGTTAGCCACCACGATGGATTGCAGAGCGCTGAATTCTGTCTGCAGCTGTTTATCATCTACAGACCAGAAACGGTGGAATAAGAGGTTCCTCTGGTACCTGTACACACACAC
The DNA here is from genome assembly GCA_030068235.1 of Notoglanidium macrostoma. Lineage (NCBI taxonomy): Eukaryota > Metazoa > Chordata > Actinopteri > Siluriformes > Auchenoglanididae > Notoglanidium > Notoglanidium macrostoma. Next base: position 22,946,659 of record JAQQZR010000039.1, on the reverse strand, counting down.
ACACACACACACACACACGCACACAGTCAGTTCAGTCACTTAGCTAAAAGGAAGGTGGATTACGCCTAATATCATTACGCCTAAATTACGCCTTATATCATTAAAAATGGGCAGAATTATCAGAGACACAGTGATATGAGCTGTACTAATTAGTAAACAAATCTAAACTCTTTCTCTGCCTCCGTCTCTCACGCGCTGTGCTTAGAAACGCTCTGTTAGAGTGATAATTGGTGTAAATGGGGTTTGCTGGGACCAGCCCCTGCGCACCCCTCCATCTCACCCCTCTCTCAGTCGTCACCCCTTTAACTGCTTCCAGATGCGGGATGGGACCCCTGAGTTTCTGCTGAGTCAGAGCTTCATTTAGATTCACCCCTTTCTGGTGCCCCAGAGGCAGCCACAAAAACACAATCATCTCCCTCTTACTCATTCTTTTCAGTCATCAGCGCTCTCCAATGAGCGTCATCTTAACTCCTTCTGCAATCAACACTCTAATGCACTTTCTACATGGCGGTTTCAATAAAGATATAAAGTCATATTGAGTAAGCAGTTACACAGAGCACAAGGTGCATTTAAACATACACACATCGTATGAACATTTCGGAACTGATTTCTTACTCTTTATTATATTACATGCATGATGCTGTCAGTTGTGAGAAGATTTACGCCTAGGTTAGGAGCATGAGCTGCACTCTGATTGGTCAGGAGCAGAGACGCAGGTCTCCGCCCTCTACTGAAACCCTGCATTTATGGTTTGTAGACTTAACTGCAGTTTGCATTCTGACCTGGTGTTTACATCATAACCTTCCTCTCTGATGCCAAAGAGGTGTGGTCTCTTTGTCTGTCAGTCACAGTGAAGGAGGTGTGGCCTTCGACGAGGCCACTTCGCAAAACTAGCACATTTTTTAAATTGCACAATATTGAATAACAGCGTTTTGCACCAAACTAGCCTAAACGATTTGAATGTATTTTAAACATTGGTTGAAAATAAAGTACTGAAATAATTAAAGACAGATACACTCTCATACATGTCATTTAGAAGAACCTTCCTGAGTAATAAATAAATAATAAAATATAAGTGTATCAGAAAAGCAGGAGGAAACAGCAGGAGGAAGTAACTCTCAATATAGACAAATCTACTTTCTCACCATTCCACCACGGGCACCATTTCATCATCTGGCTGGTTTCCCACCACATGATCAATACAATCTAGATGTCCGCTCGGCCTGTGGAAGAAGAGCTCACAGTTTCAAAATTCTCACTTCTCACTTACACATAACACCACTACATGTCACGTTCTTAATGCTCCCTCACTCACAGCTGAGCTAGGAGAGGATCACGGAAGAGTGGAGCGTGGAATCCTGGGAGAAAAAGTCCTGTGTATCCATTTCTTTCCACCAGCGTGTGTGTCGTGTCTCCGTACTGAAAACAGGAAAATAATAAACCGGGACTACAAAGAGAAATCACATTTGGTAAACATCACTGATGTTCATATGGCTCAGTTCTTCTGCACCAATTAATTATTTAACATTTGTCAATGGCTGGCGTAATGCCTTACAAGTAAGCTGGTCTGTATGTTTTTCAATTAAATAAGTGTAAATAACTTTATTGGAAATCTTATCACTGTAGGACTGATGGTTTAGTAAATCTGTAGATAGAGGAAGGTCTTCCAATAGCTTCCAAAAGACATGAAGCCATACGTACTGTCTGCAGAATAGCCAATTTCACGCTGCCAAACTCGTCCTCCAGCACATGAGGCTCCATGATGATGACGGCACCTCGCTCTCTGGCTTTCTGTGTACACAGAGGATGGAAAATGACATGCATACACACTGGAAATGGTGCTGTTGCTGAAACTTAGTATCACTTATAGTGATAGTGATATAGCGAATAGTATAGTATTTTAGTGAGTCATATCATTTGGCTCAGCTCAGCAATAAGAATCAACTCCCAAATGACTCATTTGCATTTTTCACCAATAAAACCAGACAATGTTATTGATCGTTGCCAATCAGTCATAAATCTACACATTTAATGCTGCCTCCATTACATAAAGATAAGAAAATACCTTAAAAACGTCTTAGTCTCACTAGAATGGTCTCTAAATGATTATGATGTCCTACACAAATCAGATGTTGATAAGATTCACTGGAAGCATTTTGGTTACGGACACACTGTATATGATGATTTATCAATGACTGTATCACAGGTCTTTGTAGTAAAAAAAAAAAAAAAAGAAGAAGAAGAAGAAGAAGAAGAAAAAAAAACCCTAGGAGACAATTTTTTTTCGAAACATGAGTCGACTCCCAACACTGACTCAAAAAAAAGAGTTGACTCCTTCACAAATGACACGTCACTAATTTCCAGATGGGTGTGTGCTAATCTTTTTCTAAGGTTTCTACTGTAATATGTTTTTAAGGCTGTGCTCATCAGATAACTAGAAAGACTTGATGAAGAAGTGAAAATGAAAAGTGATGTTGATCTTTACCTGCACCAAGGATTCGCAGTCCTCTACAGCAAAGGCGACATCTTTGACTCCGTCTCCATGTTTCACCAAGTGCTCCCCCATCTCTAATTAGACAAAGCCAGGGTTTGTTTCATTTAATTAAAATCAAAGACAGTTTCATTTCAAGACCTATGTATATTCCAGGACCAAAAATGTACATTACAGGACAAATAAGAGCACATGATCAACTCCATTTACCATGATAAACTAGTGTAAGGTTTTATATACTGTTTTACGACTGTTTATAGTTACTATAACATCAGTGATAATAGCAGCTAACTGTTAGTGTTGACAAAATTGCTGTGGAATAAGAGGAATTAAAGACATCACAAAGTAACTGTGGTTGATTATTTTCCTATACCAGCGTTCCCAGTAGTGTTTTATACAAGCATACAGAGGACGAGCTAACCTTTGTTACCAGGATTCAGTGCAGAGGAGAACACATAAATAATCTGCAGTGGGGAAAAAAGAAATACAAATTAATTACGAAGCAGTTTCCCAGACATAATTCAGGAGTACAAATATTAGCAATAAGCACTGCCTTACCTAAACTGCCTGATTCACAACACAATACAGATGTGATAGTATGTTGAATATCCACAATAACAATATTGTGAATGTAAAACTAGCACATGCCTACGTTCCAGTTAAAATGAATGGAGAAGTGTATTATACCATAAACGAATGAACTCTCACCATGCTGATTTGTGTCAGTATAATGCATTATAGATGTTATTTCACCACTGGAGATTTGTTGTGCAGGGTAAACATTTAATGTATGTGATCAGAGTGCTCACCTTTCCCTGCTTAACCACATGAGAGACGACTTCACGGCTGCCCGTCTCCAGACCGCAGTATGCCAGAGGCTCAAATCCCAGCTTGTTGCAGTAAAAGGAGGCAGCCTGGGACGAGAACACATGACACAATGTCAAAATTCAATCAGACAGAGTGTGTGTGTGTGTGTGTGTGTGTGTGTGTGTGTGTGTGTGTGTGTGTGTGTGTGTGTGTGTGTGTGTG
>JAQQZR010000039.1:22927200-22943039 GCA_030068235.1 Notoglanidium macrostoma | reverse complement strand
CAGGCCACTCAGATACTTGTTCAGTCCCTTGTCATCTCAAGACTAGACTACTGTAATGCACTCCTAGCAGGTCTGCCACTGAGTCCCATTCGACCCTTGCAACTGATCCAAAATGCAGCTGCACGACTCGTTTTCAACCTTCCCAAGTTCTCCCACACCACCCCATTGTTAGCTCATTCCTCTTAGCACTCTTAGCTCACGTCCTACTGAGCCAGCATCAGAATATATTTAATGATAGAGACTTCAAAGCACTTATGCAAGTCGCTCTGGATAAGGGCATCTGCCAAATGCTGTAAATGTAAATGTGAGAATACATCCCCGTGTATATATACACACACGTGCGTGTGTGCGTGTGCGTGTGTGTGTATACCTCCATAGGAAATCTGCGATCATGAAGTTTATGCTCTGATCCATTGGTGGTATTCGAACCCCAGTGAAATCTCATCTCTACGATTCGGTAATTATGCTTTATACTGCCCCCTTTTACAGTCATGCCTGCATGAAACTTCACAACAACTAAACACACACAGATGCACACACACAAAATCTAATCACAAAGTTAAATCTGTATCAAAATTGTGTGAAAAGTAAATCAAATTAATTCTATGATATAAACAATACAATTTATTGCATTGTATAGATACAATATGACACTTAGTGATCATTCTTATGATAATACTATAATTTAATCTTTCAAATTTTTATATAAGCATAAACATAAAACTACTACTAATTACTACTCTAATAATCTAAAGTTTGTTTAATAAGGCCTTAGACAGTCAGAAATGTTTAACGTTCAATTGTTTTCACTTCACTTTACTAGCTTCATCATGTCTACACAGCTGGAACCTAGCGTAGCCGCCGTGTTATGATGTCACTATTAATGTCAGTGGTGTGTACCAGTGTTCCGGACATTGCCTACAGTCCAGGACTTCTGAGGCACATCAAAGCCTCGAAGCTCCAGAGGATCGACAGAGTCGTTCGTAATAATAGCATGATCCAGGTTGATGGGAGAGTGCAGCACTGTGTCTTTGGCGGTACAGTTAGGAAAGCTTTTCACCCAGCTGTATGGACCTGTTATGTAAAGGCTGTCAGTTCATATTATTGGCATTAATTAAAAAATATGAAATCATCCCAACACCAAACACATAAATTTAGACAAATAAAACTAATCATTTAATTTGGATAAAAGTAATTACACTGTAAAACAGACTGGTCTGTCTTCACATAGCCATAATCCATAAACAAATAACTCAGTTAATGGAAGATTGAGCTCTTGCTTATTATTATTATTATTATTATTATTATTATTATTGATACTACACATTATTAAAGAATTTTACTGGCATTGAAGTGAGTCAAAATAACTTTCACTTCTGTAGTCAGCCTTTACCCTTAATTGCTCAACTCAAGTGCAAATAACTTCCACTTTTGCATTTTAGCTTTACACTACAAATTGTGTTGTTTAGCACATGTAGATGTACATACGAGGACATGAAAGCTGAAACTCTAATCCATCATCTCATATTCATCTTTTGATCTCAAACCCAAATGTCTTCAGTGTAAAGAAAAAAATAAAACGAATTGGCCTTGACGTTCCAAAACTTTTGGGAATGGGACTATGCGCACACAAGTATGAAGAAAATCAGCGTTTGCGAAACTTTTGTAAATCATGCAGAAGCTTTTAGTCTGGGTTATCTTACACAAACATTTACACACAACTCTACTAAAAGATTGATGATTGAGGCCCAATAGTGTTATTATTAGAGGTCATGTGACTTTGTATGTTTATGTATTTATTTTTGGTCTATATTCTGCCTGAAAAAGCACAAGTGATTTAAAAAAAAAAAGGAAAAAGGCAAATGAATGAATGAATGAAAAGGGAAAGTTGCTGGAACACACCACAATCACGTTCTGTGTAGCAGTAATTAAGGGGTGGAACTGGGACACAAAGAGAACAGATAAAGTTAGCAGACAAAACAGACAATGGGTTTTATTAGCAGACAAAACCACAAATTAATATACAGAATAAGATTTCTTTTCAGTTTTCTAAAATCAATAAAAACAATAGATGATATCTTAGCTTTATGTGAAATGATTCTGCTTTATGGGTTAGACATGATACGTCTTTAAAAGTGAGTGAAGCGAATTGAACAGCACTTTGGCATGAATACATTTAACAGATACTGCGCTCAAGCCATAAATCAAAATTACGTACAAACCTTTAAGAGTCGAAGCGCTGAGTGCACGTAGCATTAGGACAGACATTAGAGCAGACATCCAAGACTGCATTATTCACCCATTCCTGCCAATAAATAAATGAATGAATGAATGAATGAATGAATGAATAAATAAACAAACAAACAGGAATATGTCCATTATACTAGTAATTGTACACTGATAATGGAATTACACACAAACTAAAGATGACAGCTTCAGGTAATGTTCAGATCAACCATCAGCATGGGGAAAAATTATCTTGACTAAGATTATTACTGCCAGACAGGCTGGTTTGAGTATTTCTGTAACTGCTGTTCTCCTGGGATTTTCACACACAAGTCTCTAGAATTTATTCAGAATGATGCAATAAAAAAAATAAAAACCACCATCCAGCCTTGTTAATGAGAGAGGTAATATAACGTGTATATGAGTATACAGTGTATAATGTAGAGTGGTCAGCATGGCTCGAGCTGACAGGAAGACTACAGTAACTGTAGTTTATTGTATTGTCTAAAACTCTTTATTTAACGAGCAAAATAAATTGAAAACTGTCAGTTTTCCCAAATACTGAACAACAAATTCCTGAACTTGGGTTTTGAGAACAGCTAACATATTAAACATTTTGTAATGTAGGTCTTGGGAAGGTAAAAAAAATAATAATAATAATAAAAAAGCCTAGTTGGGGCTTTCTTCACAATTGTTTTAAAGCTCTTTAAATGTAATCTGCGGAAGACGCCAGTCACAGAAATATCAGATGCTAGCAGTCATAGCTACTTAAAAGAAATGAAAGCTAGGGTATAAATAATAAAACCACAATCCACGTAGCCTAGCTAGGGTAAATACTTACCTTTTTTGGACGCTTCCAGGCCTCCTTTAATAACCCCGTGCTTCACATTAAATACTCTGTGAGAGAAGGTTTGTTAGGAGGTCAGAAAGCTCAAAAAGGCCCCATCACAAAGTCCCCGCTAAAGGCTAATTTATTCTTCTGCGTCGAACCTACGGCATAGGGAACAACGTAACCACGTACCCTGCCGCGTAGCCTATGACGATTGTGATTGGTCCGTTTACTAGTCAGGCCTGCGGCCTGTGAGCTTGCGTACCTTGTTTATCATTGCCATGACAACGTGCCACTCTAATATTTTCCGCCTGTTCAGTGCTAGCTATAAGAAAGAAATACATTTTTATAACAGAGAAATAAATGATCGTAGAACTGGTTTCTATTTTTCCACATCCCATATACACATTAGCGGCTCTCTCGGAGAAATAAATTATTTTTGAACTGGGTCCAACTGAGTTTTTGTAGCGAAAATGGTAGTCTATGTTTTCTTTCTGTCGACTAAAAAAGGTCTTAAAGTTGGAAATTTTATTAATTATGTCAATTGGAAATTTTATTAATTATGTCAATTCTTATTATTATGACTTATAACGCTATATACATGTATTACCCACAGTTCACGCCGTTGGGAATGAATTCGTTTGCAACTAAGCCACTTGCACGTGAGCGTTGTTCACTCTGGCGAAAATAATTGCGTTTCACGGCGGCACCGGATGATTTACGGCATCCGGTCGCAAAGCAATTCAAACAAAGCTGTCAGCTTTACTGTTGAAGCTAGTGCGTATGATCATGTAAAGTTTTAACAAATAAATCAGTTCTACTGAAAACTAGTGAACTAGTTCAGTTTTGGGACTGTGAACTTAGTCCAAATTTCTAAATTGTGAACTGGTTCATTTTAATCTGAGTGAACTGAACTTGCTCTAATTAAGTGTGAACTTGAACAACATTCCTTGGTTCTGCTTTTCATGTCACTTTCAAAACATGTAGTCTTACAATAGTTTGGTTTGCCCTTTCTGAGCTACTGTAAGATCAAACTCTTCATTTTCTACCACTATCATTTAGAATGTTTAATCTTGTTCCCTCCAATATATATTACTAGTTTTCTCTCCTGTCCTATCTCCTGTAGTGTTCTGGGATAAGCGACCTTGAAGAACAGACTTCACTTGGTCTTGTTTATCTTGTAATGCTCTCCAGCTGCTTAGCTGTCCTGTGTATCTATTTTCTTGAGAACGTACTCTGACACACACACACACATCTCTATCTATAAATACCTCTAGATTTTCTGTAGTAAATTTAGACTGAGATTAACATGACCCTATGTCTTTCCCATTCTCCAAGCGCTTGTCGCACGGCAAGAGAGAGAGAGAGAGCGATGGTTGCTGAACCTGACAGAGATCGAACCTGAATATGAAACTAACTTTACGACATTCAGATGCCTGCGAGAGAGAGATGAAGCAGTTGCTCTTTATTTCCCCCTTTTTTCATGGATCTTTTCCTAACTGAATCTTATGATAATAGAAAACTGTGCGGGTTCATCATTTTTGAAACAAAATGGTTAGATGTTTTTCTTTGTGAGACTACAAATGTTTACAGATATTTTTCAATATTGAGTTCACTTAAAAAAGCTTTACACGGTTCACTTTACCAACATGCAGATAATCAGCTGAGTCCTCTGATTCTAGCAGAACACTAATTTATGATTCCATTCATCCCAAAGGTGTTCAGTGGAAAAAGCAACCGCATACAAAAACATTACATACAATTGCATGCTTCCAACTTTGTGGCAGTTGGGAGAAGGCCCACATATGGATGTGATGGTGAGGTGTCCACAAACCTTTGGCCATGTAGTGTATCGGCTAGCATTGATGTGCGGCAGCTGCATTCTGGACCATGCATGTGCAATATCCTGCCTCCTGAGAACATGATGTGCAATTATATTCTGCATGCATAGTATTGTTATTCAATCAGTGCAATTTGATAAAAATCCATCCAGGTAAACTCCAAAAATATCTGAGCTGTTCAATATACAGTAACTGTACTAATCTTGGTTAGAATAAACCCTAGGCAGCATGAATGCTTCTTCTGATTGTATGTAGTGACCTTTACATGGTGATAAACAGTGATCAAGACACATGACCAGGATTCCATCCATTCATTATCTAAATCACTTATTCGTCTGGTTTGCGGAGAAGCTGGTGCCAATCCCAGGTGACTTTGGGCGAGAGGTAGGGTACACCCTGGGCAGGTCGCCAATCTATCGCAGGGATGACCAGGATTCTTAATTTGAAAACTTTTATACTCAAATAAACATGAACACAGAAGGCACAATAATATAACTATTTATCAATGCACACATTCAATGCCTTAATTATTATTATTATTTAATTCCTTAATTAATATATCAATATTCTTTATAAATTTTTATAAGGCTGGTATTTATTTATTTATTTTAATTTGTATATACATTTGTAACTTTTAATCATAAAGGTATGTTTGCCATTGTAGTACAAAAGGTGTCCAGGAGGTGGGAACATTGTACCATGTTGTCCCAGTCAGTGATTGGAGTTTGATAGCTCTATCAGTTCCACCTTCATGAGGCAACAAACGTGGAGGTTATCCTAGGCCCAGAGCAGGTTAACACCCAAGGGATATACTTATACTGATAATTTACTGATCAATATATAGGTTTTATCAGGGGACCAGTCAGGTACAGAGGGCCTGGAATAGGTAGGATTGGATTAAATTAGCTCCTCTTGGTTGACGTTTGCATTGGATCTTAACTCGTAATAGTCTTAGTCACAGAAACTAGGAAACACCAGAATAGCTTATGTCTTCATCAAATCCAATTACAAGAAGTTCACTTCTAGTGTAGGTTGATAGCAAGGTAACTAGTTGTCTAGTTAGCCAACTCACATTGACACAATTTGTGCTTTATATAACAGATTAATGGCACAGAGTCTGTGTGGTGGTTCAAATGTTCTCCCAATGTTCATGTGGGTTTCTTCTGGCTTCTCCGGTTTCTTTCCTCCTCCCAAAAACAAGTTCTTAAGCTGATTTGTCCGAAGTGTATGTAGTGTGAATATATAACTGCGTGATTTTGAGTGTGGTATTATTTTTATGACCAAAATAATAACATAGAATGACTGATGTTTCAGACACAGTATGTGCAAATAATTAGCTTTTTTTTGCTCCATGAACAGAAATAGATCTCAAAGAAACCATGCTCACCAATGGTACCATCCGTACCATCACATCAAACATATCCGGAGTCAGGAAAGTTAAACTTCAAACATATTTTGCGTATAAAATATCATCAGAACTGGAGGTTTGGGACACTAATCGTCCAGTGTAATTCTTTCCACTGAAATTAATGCTATTTGTCTGTTTTTTTTCATCACTTTTCACTGGAATGCTATTTATAGTTACCTATTTACAATAATACTAGTTATTTTTTACAGTGGTCGCTATAATGCTAGTTTTTGGTTACATTTTCATTATAATGCTATTGCTTAGTTACCTATTTACTTTAAAGCTGGTTATTGGTTACTCAGTAAGCTATATTGCTATTTTTTTGTTTACCCTGTTTGGTTTAATGCTAGGTCTTGTTTACTCTGTTTACCATAATGCTAGTTCTTGGATACCTATTCACTCTAATGCTAGTTTTTGGTTATTCTGTTTGTTATAATGCTAGTTTGTGGTTGCGCTGTTCACAACAAAGCTAGTTCTGGATTACCCTCTGTTCTATAATGCTAAATGTTGGTTATTTTGTTCTATAATGCTTAATTGTGGGGGGAGGGGGCGTAAGGCTGTGCACTTTGCATATACTTATGAGAAAAAAAACAAGTCAATGTCAATCAGGTATCACAGAGCTCCAAAGAGTGTCCAAGTGTCTTATTGAATTTGAATGGACATCAGCAGTTACTATTAACTGAATCCACGGACATACAAGACCCACATCTGTATTCATGAAAAAGTGCAACCATCTGTGTAAAGGTGTACAAAAATGTTCTGGATGATAAGTGATGTCTCCAATTATTCATTGCCATATTGGTATGCTATCCTGGTTCTCTAGATTCTCTCCTTCTCTCTCTTTATCTCTCTCACACACCCACACCCACACACACACATGCACACACCCACATGCACACACACTTCCCCTCATTTTGTAGCTTTGATGGGGTGCCAGGCATCTCTCACACTGGAGGTCTTTTCATAGAGGCACCTGTCAGGAAGAGGGGAGGGAGGGGTTGTTGTTACAGGCAGAGGATTCACAGATGAGACAGGTGTGTGTGTGTGTGTTTTGCAGGGTGTCTTAATAGGAAAGAGAATGAGTGGTCCAGCCTCAGAGGCAGCACGGTTTAGCAGAATCCTCTCTTCACACTAGCCTGTCACACCTACACACATCTGTGTGTGTATGTCCACGCATGTGTGATTGCGTAACTAATTAGTTGTACAATTTTTCACACATGAGAATAGAGGATAGAGGAAGGTGCATGAAAACGGCGTTTTGTGTGTGTGTGAGTGTGTGTGCGTGCACAATGGCGATGAGCACCGGATCTGGATGCAGAAGGGACTCATCCTCCTCCACAGGGGCCACAAAGGATCCGTTGATGCTGTGCTGAGAGACCAGCATTATAAGCATTACAGGGCTAAATAAGTCTCCTGTCCATGTCTCAAACCCACTGCCAGTCCAGCTGCACACACACACACACACACACACACACACACACACAGAGGAACGCACATCCTCCCGCCAAAACCATCGTTGGATGCGAGCACATCGCAGCAGAGTGGGATATGTGAATATAAAAGCGGGGTGATAGAGTATGGAGGGATGGAGGGATGCAGGAAGAGAGAAGAATCCTGCAGAGATTAGCATATGCACTGACTACCCTTTTTGTGTCACATTAGTAGATACGTTGAAGGTTGAAGGACTGTTAAATACACAGAAGTTTCAGTGTGTGAGCTTAACCGCTTCTAGCTCCAGGTTTTAATCAAATGATTGAACAGGTTATCTAATGTTATCTAACTTGCTAGCAAACTTAAATAGTTTTGCTAATCGATGATGGAATTAGGCTTAAGATCGATGAGCTGAAATTTGAAATTTTTGATGAGTTAATTGAGACATTGTGTAGATTGCTTGCAAACCGTGGCTAACTACTAACCTCAGGTAAACTACTGAGACATAACGTTAAGGTTAGCCCAACTAATGTTAGAGATGCGCTCAGGTTAGGAAACTCACTAGGTTAGCTAAAGTTGCTAAATCGTCATATTGTGTAATTACATTATTTTGTACTAAGCAGTATGTTAAAGGTGCATTAGATAAGATCAGACTCTTTTTCCAGGATTTGGTATTTAATGGCTTGGTGGGTTTGAGATTTGAATGATTCCCGTCCATGTTCATGAAGCTCCGCCCCCAGCATCTATGGTGGTCTGTATAGTGTCTATAAAACGACTGACAGGAGGCACCTCCAAACACAAACAACCATTCTGGCCCGGAAATCAGTTTCTAAGACCTCGTTTACACTTGGTATTAAAATGCATCTTGGGCGATATGATCACAACTGGATAACGCTAAATACAAGTGTAAACGACCTCCAAGACGCATTCAAACCACTTGCCGAGGTGGTCGTAAACAAACACAGACGTAACAGGAAAATACGTCACTAAAGCGACACGCTAGAAAAAAATGGAGAGGAGCTCCGATGTACGTGGCTGGAGTGCAAGAAAATAATAACAATATGTTGCAGGTTTAATGTTTTAATATAATTTTGACATTCTAGCGGAAGTGATGTAGGCAGTAGCGAAATTTGAACAAAAGTGTTCAGCTGGACATCTTGGAGACGCATGATAAACACAGGTGTGAAAGGCGACGTGTCTCGGCAGTCCGTTTGTGACCTGAATGCTCAAGACGCATTTTAAAACCAAGTGTAAAAAGTGACTTAATACCATTTTGCTAAGAGCACGGCTTAATGCATAGTCTTTGTTTTTGTTTTTGCATGTTCTACATGTCTTCTAGGGTATTTGAATTAGTAATGAATACAAAAAATTGATTATTGCACCTTTAAGCCAAACGTAAGTTTATTACTGGCTGATTATGTTTAAAGATCTGGAACACATTATAAATAAATATTCGTCATGCACCATCTATGACTAAAAAACAGCTAAAAATCTTTTTTAACTAGCACTTAATAATTGGCTTTATATTTGCTGGCATGCTACAATTACGTACCGTTCCTTTATATCATTGTACTTATTGTACATTATTCTATTCTTTATGCTATTAAATATTTAATTTTCTCACTTCCATTTTATCAGGTAAGCAAGCAGGCAAAGAATGTAAAAGCAAACGGAGCTTTATTAAAGCGGCCAGGCAACTGGTTTAGAGCATAATGAATGAGTGCATATTTTAAACACATTATGCAGGACCCTTTGCAGTGTGTGTGTGTGTGTGTGTTTTACCTGTCCAGTACAAATGCCACAATCCTAACTGAATTCATTCAGGCTGTAGGAAGCTGCATGTCTAATCAATTAATTAGCACAATGAGAGAGGAAGACCTGACCGTCCTCAGAGCAATTGGAGAGGGACCTCACCCATAGGAGGGTACCTTTGGCAACATTCTTACTTATCTTAACCATGTTTGGCTGTACTGATGATGAAAACTCGTTTCAGTATTTCATTAAACAAATGAAACGGAACGCATTTGAACAGAAACATTTATGGCAGTCATCTTGCAGAACCTCTGCACTGCATATTTTGTTGTTTTTCTGTCAGCTTTAGCACACCTGAACTCATTCTAATTGTTTAGAGCAGAGAAAACACTAAAATAGGAAGGGTATGGTGTGGCTTTTAACATGGCTTTCAAGAAGAATGTAGCCCTAGGAAATAAAATTGTTTATGATAACCTGTAAGTAGGTTATCATAAGTAGGTTTCCATGCTATATAACTTGTTGAAATGTTACAGTACCACTATATATATATATACTACCAATCTAGAGACGATAAATTCTTCCATGTAGAATGTGTTAACCTATACATAATCTTTAGTTGATGTGTGTATACGGACCAAAATCCAATCTCATTACGGTGTATGGAAATAATCAAAAAGATGCCTGTCTACATTTCTTTAAAACAGTGTTATAAAAAATAGTAATACAGTCTGAAAATAATAATAATAACATTTATTTCAGTTAAATACTCCAGAAATTGTCCTATTTTCTATTTTTGCGTTATTGTGAGAATCCATTCAACATCTCAATCTTGAAATATACTTTTTCAAGATTTTTCCATTATACATTATGTAAAATGTACATTTACTCACGCCTGTTACCCGAACACACTCACCCCTGTGAAATGTTTGTAATATTCCAATAGTCATATGATGCAAATTTCCTGAGGATCATGGGAAGAAGTAAGTAAGTTCTTTCATTCTTTTTTCTTTATTTTCTGTGATATTGACTGATGAGGTCACTTTGAACATACAACCCTTTAACATAAACACATTCAGAAACCAAGATTAGACCTTGGCAGCCCTGTATAACTCCTCGAGGGGTTTAAAGCCCTTGATCGGCAAATCACATGTGACAAAGCAGTAAAAACATAAAATATGCAGCGACTTTGAGAAACACTGCTTTAACATGGCTGTCCTGCTGTGTTTGTGCCCCTGAGCAAGACATTTAACCCCAAAACCCAACATGTTTCCTCTGCTCTTCTTGACAGGAAAGGATGGAGACTCATATATTTGATGTGTTTGACAGCTTGAGGTACAGCAAAGGGCAAAAGACCACGACTAGGCAGATAATGATCGCGTCTGGAGCCAGAAGTGTACTTTGTGGATCATTAGAGGCACTTAATAGAACTGTGGGTACATAGGATTTTCTATATTATAAAACTGAATCAAAGTGTTTTTACAGGATGTAGAAGTACCATGCAGGGTGTCATATCTGACAGGAGCGAAAGCCAAAGGGTTGTTCTACTGTATTATCCTATCCTCCTCAAGGTTTATTGTGTTATGCATTATGAGATGCTTTTCTGATCACCACGGTTGTAAAGAGTGGTTATTTGGGTTACTGTATTGTAGTGCAGCTTAAGCCAGTTATGTCATTCTCATCTGACTTCTCTAATCTACATGGCATTTTCTCCCACAGATCTGACACTCAATGGATTTTGGTTGTTTGGTTTTTTTTTGCACAATTTTGTGTAAACTCTAGAGACTCTTGTGTGGTAAAAACCAAGGAGATTCCTGAAATACTCAAACCAGGCTTTCTGGCACCAAAAAGTGCAAAACTGTCAAAGTTACTGAGATCACACGTTTCCTCATACGGATGTTTGGTGTGAAATTGTAGCTGAAGCTCTTGAACAATATCAACACTGTGTTGCTGCCACATGATTGGCTGATTGGACAATTGTATGTAAATGGATGTGCAGGTCTACTAGTGTTCCTAATAATGTAGGTTTTGTAGCTGAGTGTATATACACACACACTCTAGGACTGAGCGAAAAAAAAAAAATTGCAGGACATTTAATGTCAAATGTAAAATGAGTTAAAAAATGATCAAACAATTAAAGACCAAACAAAAAAAGAAACATATGTTAATACAGAATAGCTTTTCTTCTGACAGCTTTGTACTTGTTTCCTGCTTATGATATACAGGCTGTCAAGAAGTTGTTAGGTATAATAACATGGGATTCTCCCACTTATTTAGCTTCTAAATATTCATTTTCCAAAATAACATATTAAATACACTTCTATTACACTTACACACATATTAATGTGGCATGTAGGTTGAGTTTGGTAGTACAGATAGAGATCTTTTACAGATTTTCACTTTAACGTGAACCATTTCCTCCATCCACATCATGGTATAATGACGATGGGTAAAACAAACCAAGCTAGTGAAAGTGAAAGGAAGGTGTTTCTCAGATGAAAGAATGTGTCTGTGTTGCGAAAAAGACTAAAAGATTAAAAAATTCACACATCACACACACCCAGATTACAGTCAGTCCTGGAACTGGTTATTCATTCAAGTGTTTTGTCGCTGCTTGGCTTGGATTAATGGATCTTTGGGTTAGATATGTGTATTGGCACTCACTTGTTTCTATTGTCATGGATGTGAGTAGGATAACAGATCAACGAGCTTTGTTTGACCCTAATGGCCTATCACAGGGCGAGTCCAACTGTAAACGAGAGATGCCTCAAGGGAAGGGGGCAGCACTAGGGGCAGGTGTGACCCCTCAGGCTCACCATACGGGTCTGAACCCAGAATTGGTGTGGAAAAGGTTAATTTACGAGCGACATCTGACTCTGAGGGAGAGATAGTGTATCAGGACACTCATGCTACTCATTGAAATGGACCAGGCAGACACAACCACACACACTGAGAAGGTATCAATGGGGCCGTTTCACAATTCTTCTGGTTATTCCGCAGGTGCCGTGTAACGGCCAAATCAAATTTTTAACAAGGTATATGCCATGAAATTGCTGGAAAGTGATCTGGTTTCAGCCTCTTAAATCTTCACCAGGGCTCATGGAGCATGTTTAACAGCTCCACACAGCAAAACGCAGGTTATTTAGTCTTTTCTTGTCCCTCTCTTTCTGAGTTCATGTGGCTCGCAGTGCTGTTTGTCACTTGATTAGTGGTCTGGAAGCTCATTAGGGTGTCAACAGAGGGGGTGGAGAGCTCACATGAAACATCAAAAGAGAGTCTAACCACAGGGGAGAGAAAAGAAGGGGGAGACAAGAGGTAGAAGATGGAGGTGAGGGAAATAAAGAATGATGTAAGGAGATAAATGTGAGCAGACCTGCGAAAAACCATTCTAATGAAAATACATCAGGATGATGATGAGGGTGTTGATGATGTAAACATGACATCCAAATCTAGATTATCTACATTTATGAAACTGTAGTAGTGTTTTTCAATGGGCAATTAAGGGAACTTAGCTTTCTAAAATCTAACCTAAACCTAAACCCTCTGATGGTATTTTCCCAAAAGGACAAACTTATTTTTAAGAGTACCCGGGTAGATCACTTTTGGTCAGTTTTTCTACACTTCCAAGATAAAAGCTTTACCAAAAAAACAAAAAAAACAAAAGAAAAGCTCAGCTGCTCTCTAATACTCCCTTTCCCCTGACCAGTCTGGGTCAGCTCAGCAAATTACCCATAATCCTTGACTTTCTTGCTATTTTCTGCGCTATACTGTACTTAAGTACATGTCATGAGTCTGGTTACGCTCCTTATCCAGGTACCATGGAGCTAAAAATAGCACTGTCCTGATTAATGTCTTGCTGGAATTGCTATTTCACTAGCATGTAAATCTTCAGTAACAGGCTCTTTATCAAAGCACATTTTCTGAGGCCATTTATTTAAAAAATTTAGGGGAAGAGAGAGAAAAAAGGCTAAGAGGCTATTCATTTAAACAATTTAGGTGAAGAGAGAGAGAAAAGGCTGATGAGGGGATGACAGTTTAAAGCTGTTGTAACATAAGTTATAACCAGAATTATGTGTTCTGTGTGTTTATGAAAATAGTCCACATGAAGAGCACACTCAGGTCATATTAATAACCTTATAAGTCAGACATTTTTCATAGCTCCGAGGTCACAAGGGTGAGACTCAACTCTGACTTTCAACAATATGGCACAACCCGTAAGCGATAAGTTAGAACTCAAGGCTAAGTGTGGTTACGGGTAGTTTTAGTAATGAAAAGTCTTTCCTTATTAATTCGCCAGCATATCTGAGGTAAATGTTCAGCCTTTGCATTGTCTAAATAAAAGACTGGCTAGGTCCCACTTTAAAGTCAATAATTATGCTTAGTCATGCTAGCTGATAGCTACAGTGTTGGTACAAGTTGTACAAGAAGTTTATTGCTCATCCGCAGGTTTCATTTGAACACACTCCTAAACACCATCTATCAAGAAATCCTCATTCCGTGTGAAGAGCAGGGGAACTAGCAGTATTTCCAACTTTCTATAAAAACAGTAGCATGTGTGTTGAATATTAGTGTATATTGTACACCAGGTTATCAACGCACACTGATAGAGACATGAATGTTTTCACCATTCTGATCTCACACACTCGCTGTATTTTTTCTGAACTTGTTTTTCTTTTCATCTCTGTAAGTGTGTGTGTGTGTGTGTGTGTGTGTGTGTGTGTGTGTGTGTGTGTGTGTGTGTGTGTGTGTCCTTGAACAAACTTACGCTACAGCATGGCCTCTTTGTTTTGATGGATAAGGGGCGAACTTCATTGTCTAGATGAGTTTTCAGCATGGATACACACACACACACACACACACACACACATACACAGTACATTATGTTATGAACATGGTTATGTGACTCTTGGAACGTGTGAGTATGTACAATGGAATCTGATGTCTGGATGTCTTTACAAGCAAACGAGACAGCAAGCTAGATTCCATAACACTGTTAAAAGACTACACACACACACCACACATACACACACACTGTGTTTAGAACTTCCATCACTGCTTTTTAATTAACTCTTTCTCTCTCTGTGTCTGTCTCCACCCCTGAGTGAGAACAAATTGTTGCAGTAATGTGATGTGTGTATCAGATGACAGTTTGCCACTCTTTGATGTTCAGAAGTGTGTGAGCAGAGAAATCTGGGTTCTCTAAATACAAGCGCACAAAACACACACACACCCTTAAAAGATTTGTTTGGCAAAAAAATTAAATGTACACAATTAATAATTTAGTCTAAATGTAGTCGATCAGCTAAGGAATGTTTGGTGTATTAAGGTTGCTTCTTTACTTTAGTACACTTTAACTACAAGGCTAGCTAGCTAACTGGCTAACGTAGCTAACGTACGTAACGATAACAGGCAGTCTGACCCAAAATCTTTCCTACATCCAGTTCTTCAGTGATGTCATTCACACATGATGAGATGGTCCGGGACACATAGTGACTTACATGAACAAAATTTCACAGTGTAGATGAACACTGCAGTGTTATGTAGGAGGCCATCGTGCTTTTTTTGCCACTAGCCCTGTCTCTGTCTCCCAAAGTTTATCTGAAGCTAGAAAGCTAAATGTGTATGATAATATCAAGCCTTTCTGTTATTTTACAAAATAAATTATACAAAAGTGACATTTCATAGTCTAACATTGTAATTTGAAGCAAGTGTATGAAGTGTGTCAGAGAAGGTTTTGGCTGAGATCAACGAGAATAACTACAATTAACTACATCGTAGCTGATCCTTTACTTATCTCGACTACAAACTTCAAATACCACTCACTTCATACACACATAGTTGACAATCTTTTAAAAATATTCTTGGTCGAATACTGTACCTGATAACACACCTTATTTAAAAAAAAAAGAGTATGAGAGTAGGGAAGTGTAGTACAGTGATGATGGAGGATATATGCTTCTGGTCATCATTATGAGGGTTTGCAGCTGTGGTACACACACACACTCACACACACACACACTCACACACTCACTCACACACAAACTCATTCTGTGTGACATGGTAATCAGTCTGCAATGAACCATGAAAACACACCTAACCAAGTTAAGTAAGTTCATGATAAAGGAGTTACTTCTTTTTAAAGACCTCTTTGTCCTTTGTTCTCTATGTGTGTGTGTGTGTGTGTGTGTGTGTGTGAGTTCAGATTTCTGCCGCCTAGCCTTCACCGAAACCGTCTCCTTCCTTTTTATCAAACAGAGATAATGTAGCTAGACACAGTTACTATCACACACACACACACACACACACACACACACACACACACACACACACACACACACACACACACACACACACA
>JAQQZR010000039.1:22861888-22902025 GCA_030068235.1 Notoglanidium macrostoma | reverse complement strand
TGTGTGTGTGTGTGTGTGTGTGTGTGTGTGTGTGTGTGTGTGTGTGTGTGTGTGTGTGTGTGTGTGTGAACTAGTGTAGCTTGCTTTGCTTCAAAACACCAGATGACTCCACTTAATGGTCAGCTGACCACAGGGGCTTAATCACACACACTGAAACCTGTAATCAAGCTCTCTCACACACACACACACACACACACTCTCTGTGTCTCTCTATCTCTCTCACACACACACACACATATGCACACACATGGGCTATAAAGGTTTACAGATAGCAGCCTGAATGTAGCATTAGTCTAGCATGTGTGTGTAATTAGTGGACGAATTAAGAACGTGAGAAGAATAAATGCAGGTAATGCTGAAAATGTGTGTGTTTGTGTGTGTGTCTGTGTTTGTGTGTGTGTGTGTGTGTGTGAGAGAGAGAGAGAGAGAGAGAGAGAGAGAGTGTGTGACTGACTGTGGGAATGCACCTGTTAGAAGTTTACATGGATCTCCATATCACAGCTCTTCCTCTGAGGATAAAGGATGCATTTTGAATTAAATAATTATTCAGCATCCGTGTGTGTGTATGTGTGTGTGTGTATGTGTGTGTGTGTCACCCTTGAATAACAACATTAATGATGAGACAGGAGAAGGTGTTTCCTGTTAGCATCTTTCCCACACATACACATATACACCCGTGCACACACACACACACACAGACACACACACACACACACACACACACACACACACACCCAAAGGCAGAATTTGGTAGTAAATAATAAAAGCCTCACTAACACAATTAAATTGCATAAAATACCATGTGTGTATTAGCACACATTAAATTGAAACGTTCACTAACACCAGTCATGTGACCTGTCAGGCCTGTTCACCTGTGGACACGTTCAAAATGACGTCAGGACGCGTCCTTTTAGCATTTGAATGTCAATACAAAAGCACAAGGGTGCCAGAACTGCTTTAGCATTCATTTTGAGAAAGGATTAATACAGCTAGTAGAACACACACAGCACTTTGCTGCACAAATGATTAGTTTATTAACGAATGGCACGTCATCTGTTATTAGTCCGGATTTACATTTAATAAGGTGGAACATCCGTGAAACAAGTTCCTGTGATCATTTGTTACAGCAGCTACGAATAGATCTTTGTTCATGAGTCTTTCTTTTTTTTTTTAAGACATATGAATGCGTCGTCATGTTAGACGGAAATCGCAAAAACTGTCGGCATGTGACCGTGAAACTGAAGACCCCTTCCATAAGTGTTAAACAGAAATCAACAGAAAACTTCACCATGTCAAAGATTACATTTTTTTAAATAATCTTGCAAGCAATACAAGTGTATGATGTTACCATAGGAACGACAACATGTCAGGACAAGCGAGCTGCGGTTAGAGTAAATCAACTCGACTCCTTTAAGCCAGTCGGAATCAAGAATTCACTCTGCTATAAGACTTGAAACCTAACGTCTCAGCAGCAAGCTTTTTCATGACTAGCTACAGTAGCATCGAACGTGTCTTGGATGAGTACAACAGGTGCTCTATAATCACACCGTTATAGTAAGACGCTTTAAATGCAACACGCAAAAACAGGATGTTCCCACTGATTCATCATTATCAGAGACAAAAGCGTGTTTGTGAAGAAGACTCCGGGCCGGCGGTCACTAATCACAGCCGTTCATTACACCGTGTGCAAGCTGGTTCCTATTGTCTTTGCTTATTGTCCTGCCTCACAACACACAACACACACACACAACTTCATCTCACTGCCCACCTCTATATCCGCTCTGTCAGCCTTCACAATGCCAGCAGGATGACCTTTGACCCTTTTATGTTTGAGCTCACCTCCGGTGCGATGGAGTTTGATGCGACCGGTTTCTCTCTCTTGCTTTCTCTCAGAAACACACACACACACACACACACACACATACAGGTTAAGTTAGGAAAGGGGAATACATGCATCCTGCAGGAAGAGAGTTTGAAGTGTGTGACTTCTTCACACTTTCACCACACACACACACACACACACACATTAACACACTTCCCTTTCAGTATAATATTTGTATTAAAGTATAACTGGAGGAGTAATGAGATGAGCAGATTAAGGGAAACTCCTCACAGGATGTCTCACGGAAAAGCTGCTCACGCTCAGGTCGTGTCCTCAGATTAAACTCACGCTGCCAATTTTGATGAGTCGGGTTCTTTAAAAATATTTTCAGTCAGCTATACAGCTCCTAAGTAGGTTTCATTCAATAAAACAATGGTCATTAACTGCAATAAATAGTTATTGACATTTATTAGATAACCTGTCACAGCTTGAGAAGACGTGCTTATGTCAACCAAACAAGACACCTAAACTATCGCAAGGTGACGCTGTTCTGTATCTTGTTTACTAGTTTTTCTACCTATAAGTCTTACATGCATTTCAAGCCCTGATTTATTCAATTCTCACTAACTGAAACACTCAGGTGTTAAATTCATCTTGCGTGCTGCGTGCGCGCATGTGCACGTGTCAAATCATTTTCAGTGTCTACAATAGACTGCAAAGCTTTGGGGTTGTTTTCAGTTCCTGTAATCAGTGCACTGACTTCGACTTGACACAAAAATATACAGTAAATATAGTGTATGCTATGAAGATGAACCGTTATATCAAGTACACCAAGAATAACTTTGAGAGCTAAGGTGAAAAGTATAAAAACACCAACATGGCCAAGGGAACAAAACATGAGAAACACGAGGAATCGAGGTGTGTGTGGACTGACGATGAAGTGGAACTACATCTTAAGGTCGTACACCTGTGTGTTATCTAAAAATCCCAGTTGCGGTGTGGTTTGCAGCGCGGGAGGGCGGTGAGATGATGCTGAACAAAATTTTCACCTGGAAGGGAGGCCAAAATGCAGAGAAAAGCCAAATGTTTATACCTGTAGAAGTGATTCACTTAAATATCTTGCTGTGATTTGTCCATGATGCAACACTCATACAAGTACACACAAGTACAAGCTACACCACTATGTGAAGAAACAGTTAGTGGCACGCTACATCATGTCATCGTGAACAAGAAAAGACAAACTCAAAATGATTTTTAAATAAAAAGAGCCCACATTTTCTGATGCCCTGTGGTAAAAAAAAAAAAAAAAATCTTCAATTCTAGTTCTTCAAGCTCATACAACAAAGTTCTCTTACAACAAAGTTCTCTGTTATCGTGTGTGCTTGTGAGTTCATTCCTCCGAGATAACTCGTCAAGGACATTTTGGCCAGGAAGCAAATCTGACCTTCACATTATATACTTGTATTACTTCATCTTTTACTACGCGCAATCCTCCAGACTGGATTAAATTGCACACACATACACCAAGGTCCCAGATACCGTCACTGTACAGGATGTAATCATCTCAACTAAAACACTGTGTTGTTCTTAAAAGGTGCCATACCTGGCTGCTGAAAGCGGTTAAGAAAGACAAATTCCCTTTCGCTCGTGTATACGCTTTCAGCCTCGGTTCCTCCATCTGATTCTACTTAAGCCTCGCTGCACGATCTTGATTAACCCAATCAGGTGTGTTTGTGTAGGGAGAGAGCCAGAGCCGGAAAAACATAGCAGTGATATCATAGAGCAAAACCTTCCAGTGACCAAGAGGTTGGTTTTAAAAAATGCCAGTGTCAGGTGCTGGACAAAAAGAGTGCACAAACTCACAATGACCCTCATGAGTGCAGGAGAGAGCGCTTAAGAACATGTAGAAATGCTAGATGCATCTGCAACAAAATAAATCTGAGGATGTATTTGAAGACCATAAAGCCATGGCTCCGAGCTCAGCTGAAGCAATGGGAAACAGCTTTAAGATTTTATGCTTCCTGCGGTTGGAACCAGGGACCAGATGAGTGCAGATGTACCTCCACAATAATCATTTTTAAGCTCAGGCTAAAAGCACAAATTAAGCAATTAAATTACGTCTTCAAGACATCACTTGAACCCACTGTCGCCTCAGAAGGTAACTGTAATGACTAGGGATGCATTGATACCAATAGAGTTATTGGGTATGTGTTCTTTGGCTCATACTTGTGAAAATGTCCTGATACCAACACTAATACCATGTGATACTATGTGACATAAGCCTAGTGCGTGTTGTCACACTAATCACAAACCAGAAGTCAGCAATCTGGATGCATTTCACGATTAATGATCAAGCAGACTGCAAACATTTGACCTTTTTTTCTATTTACAAAAATAAACTTAATGTAGCCTTCACTGGTTGGTTGTTATTGACTACAGGGTAACCAGTCAGAGTCAAGCTTTGCCCTAAACATTAATACATAAAGGTCCACTATGTAGGATTCCATCCATCCATCCAGCCATTATCTATAGCGCTTTATCCGTCTGGGTCACAGGGAAGCCGGAGCCAATCCCAGCATCTTGGGGCGAGAGGCGGGGTACACCCTGGGCAGGTCACCAGTCCACCACAGGGCCAACACAGACAAACAGCCACACACGCTCACATTCACACCTATGGGCAATTTAGAGTAGCCAGTCGACCTAATCTGCATGTCTTTGTACTGTGGGAGAAAACCAGAGCACCCGGAGGAAACCCACACATGCACGGGGAGAACATGGAAACTCCGCACAGAAAGGCACCCTGGGTGACCCGGGGATTGAACCTGTTCACCATCAGGTGCTAACCACTGCACCACCGTGCAGCCCACCTGACATAACCTATGACACAGAATTTACTATCAATACCGTTTTCCAGTAATTATAGAGTGTTCGTGGAACCACAGTTACAGCCATGATTAGTGTTTTATTTCACCCCGCAACAACCCGTGATGTTTTGGCATACATCATCAAGGTGAGTATCATGTCAATGGCATATGTCACAACATCATGGGGAAATGGCCTACACGCTGTCACACGTTATTATGCAGATGGCTCGATGAGGATAAGTTCATGAGGTGAAATTATCCACAAAGTGACCAAAAAAATTCTTTTATGATGTATGATTTTTGCCTGTGACAGGAATTTCAGCCCACAAAACATATAGTGTAAAGCCAAATGGAGACAATAACCATATACCAATGGTGTTTACATCAAATACTATATCATACGGTTAAGTCTTAACCTTGCTGAAGGCATGCGTACATGTCCAAGAAGGTATATGGGTCAAATAAAACCTCCAAATCAGTGATTTCACCTGAAGTTTTGTGACATAACTGCTGACAAACATAAGATATGATCAACATGCAGAAACCTATAACTAGTCTTTTTCCTTGTTACCTCCTCAAACATCTGCTACCATCTTCATTTTCCTTCACTTTGCCATTAATCATCTTCCTATTTTTAAAACAGGGTTTGTAGAGCATTAACAACGTAATTCTAAAATCCACTGAAAAACCACTGCAGGGTGTTTGTGTGTTCAATCTGGCAACGTGAGGCACGTAGGGACAACATCGGGCCTATCATCGGCAGCGCTTATTGAAGGCTTACGTAAACACAAATGAGGCTGAAGACAGCGCCGTCTGGACAAGCAGTCATATTAATAGCCACAATGTTAATATTACTGCTAATGAAAACAAAATTAAATGGCAGCTACTGTCTTGAAGGGTTGGGAAAACACAAACCAGACTTCTGGGAACAGTGACAGTCTTAAAGGAGGTGTTTACATCAGAGCATAGAAAGACAAAAACACACTTAAATGGAGCTGTAAGTGGTGATCTGGAGGGTTCAAGCACAATTCGCAAAATAGCGCCATCAATAACAAGTCTGGGAGAAGTTCACGAGAGTAGCTCAGTGTTAACCCTGTGAAATGCCTGCTAAAAGCTGATTGGCTAATGGTGGTCTTTGAAGTCATTATTAGAAATAAACGTAACAACATCTTACGCTTCCAGAGAAACAACACCCGTAATTTTTTTTATTATTTCTAAAGATCACCGGTACCTGCTTGTCTTGAGGTTCATTTTTTAAAAGATCACCAGTTTGTATTGAGTTTTACATGAAAACTGTATATTTTTCATGTATATACATATACAGTATATATTGTAGATTACTGTATATGTTTGATTTAAGGTTTGCTTTTAAAGAGTAACCATTTGTTTGTTTGCAGTTTTTGTTCATAGATCATCAGTACCAAGTTTGTTTACAGTTTTTTTTTTTTTAAAGATAATATTACTGGTCATGGTCGCCATTTTATTACCTTTTTTGGTGTTTGTTTATATAATTTTTTCACATACAATTTTTGCCAGTAGCCACTTGTTTCGAGGTATGTTTTTTTAAAGAAAGATCACCAGTAACCATTTGTTTGTTTTCAGTTTTTGTTTAAAAAAAGTACCAGTACCTCTTTTCTTGTTCACAGTTTTTGTTAAAAGATCACCACTACCTGTTTGTTTACAGTCTTTGTTTAAAGATCACTAGTACCCAATTTATTTGAGGTTTGTTTTTGTTTGGATTGGGGTTTATTTTAAAAGATTACCTGTACCTCTGCTTTGGGAAAACCTGTATAGAGCTCACATTCACTTAAATTTTCTTCTGTTGTCTCTGGTGCCTAAAAAGCTTACCTTTACCTGTGTGTTTGCAAGCATTCTTTTTCAGGTGCTTCTCCAGCTCACCTGTACCTGTATGTATTTGCAAGTGTGATGAAAAATATAACCAGTACCACCTGTTTTTCCCCCAATCCTGTTTAATGATCACCTGTACTTGTGTTTTGGAAAACTGTATATGAACCTCACCTGTATGTGCATGTTGTCAGATTTGTTTAAAGATCACCAGTACCAGTTTGTTTGTTTGTTTGCAAAACACCAGTAACACCTGTTCATTTATAGATCACTTATTCACATTTATACTCACACATTTATGTTTAAGGAGAATATCTACCTGGGTGAAATGATCGATTGAGACATGAGCTCTGTCGCAGTGCCTGAGGTGCTATTTTACCATAAAATAAACCTCCAAAGGTGGCTAAAATGACCAAGTTCCGTAATCTCTTTCTCGGTGCCTGTAGATAGCAGACGTGCGTGGCTGGTACTGAACGAAAGCTCATGACATGCTCTTTGAAATTGTTATAACCTGATTGTGTAACCATATAACGTTTAATCGGTGTTGGTCAATTGTTATCTGGATCTATTAGGCTCAGTGTGTGCACATTATACTTTAAATCTATGGGTTATGCAGATTGGGACCTTTGGTGTTCAAACAGTGCAATTGCGTTAGATGCATAGTAAAGAGAATGCTGATTCCCACCATGCAAATAACACGTTCCTACATTCGCCTTAGAAATGATTAAGTATTAGAAAGGAAGCGTTAATATAAAAAGAGAATTCAATAGAGCTGTAGTAAAAAAAATTCATTATTTATCTTCAATAATGGATTTATCCTATACACTTTGAACAGGATGTTAAAAAATTGCAATTTGTACTCATTTTCTTTTTCCCCTGTGGGCAAAACCTCAACCCCCAACGCAAACCCATACACACCCTTCTCACTGATACCTGAAACTCAAAGGCAAGCAGACTAAAGTGCCCTCTAATTTTCTGCTGTGTGAATAAAATTGCAGTTAACCTCATGACCTTCTAACGCATCATTTCCCAAAAAGGGGACCACAAACACTACATAACGCACTCAGACAACGAAAAATCAATCACTTCTGTCTGGTTATTGCATTTATTAGGAGCCATCTGATTGTACAACATTCAGATTAGAAATACATTAGATAATATATATTGTTATACATCTCCCAGAATATTCAAATACCACCCTTATGGAGGACGCCTCCTGGGTATTCGCCATTTCTGCTCCTGAGATGAAGCCTGTTTCAAACTCCTTATGCTTTCACCAACGTTCTTCTCATAGAAGACAATCCCAGATTTCCAATTAAGAGTAAAGTTGTTCCTCTGATACAGTTTACAATAATATTGCAAAAATATTAAAAAGGTTTAGCAGTTATGGTATTGAAAGTAATAACAGTATATGATCAGTTTTTTAATAAAATGTAAGAAAACTGACCCAAAGCTTTAGGAATATTTACAAATATAACGTTTAGTTTATGAGTAGTAAATTCTTATAATTCTCATAAAATTGTGTATTAAAATTCTCTGAAAAAACACACAAACTAGTGTCACAAAGCTTCAGCTATTAGAAACACATATACACGAATAAAGTAACAGCTCCCGTTAACGAGTGTAACTGGATGTAGTTGAAAGTGAACAAAACAGTCTACATTTATTTATTCATTTGGCAGATTCTTTTTTTTCCTCAAAGCAATTTAACACCTGAAACCAAGTCTAGCGCAAACAGCAGGTGATGTTTATGTTGCATTTTAAAACGCAGCTAGTGCTGTTACAACAAAACCGTAAAGCACAACATCCTGTCCTGAAGACGGTCCAGTGACAGAAAACTTATTGCACGGACACTGGAAATTTTAAATACCACATCAATAACCATGTTTTTTTTCCTTTGTTAAATAACAAGACGTTTATCATCAGTATTACATTATGCGGATCGTGTGCAAGTTGTTACTATAGAAACAATAACATATTAGAGCGTATTTGAGGGAGTTCGACAGTGGTGTGGTGGTATAAAGTAGATCAGCTCGAGCTTGGACATGCCAAGGTAAAGTAGTTAATCCACTGAAATTACGTTAATGAAAGTGATGTGGCTATTATATACGACTGCTCAGATAATCGTGCAGCTCTTGCATAAAAGGTGATGAAATATTAAGGTAAGGATGTGAAATACAAATACAAAGAAGTGGTGGTTGCTTTGGATAAAGGGGGGAAAAAAATCTGCCAAATTAGTATATGTGCATAAGTGTAATATAAACATGTTTATGTCTGTGATTCTGGTAAGCTCTGTTGGTAGTTACTGAAGTTTCCTGTAGCGAGGAGACACTCCATAGGCACTTCATAGAGACATTTTTTGGATAAAGTCTGCCCTCTAGTAGCTGACACAAGAAAGACATTCACGAGTTTCTCCCTTTCTCAAATTGTTTGCAGTTACACTTGAGCAAAACATAAAAGACATAACGATCCTTGCTCTTCAGTAGACATGTGCCAATAATCAGTTCTACAACATAACACACTGTTTAACACGCACGATTTAAAAAAAATAAATAAATAAATAAAAAGCCCATCCCATCAGTACCCCTGCATTCGGTTCATAAAGAGGTGCTCTAGCTGGTATAAAATAGCAAAAACATGACATCATACTGTATCGTCAACCAATAAAAAAAAAAAAAAATAATAATAAAAAAAAATACAGCCCAACTGGCTCAGAATTATGACATCACTTATTTCTAAACATACAGTGTTTCAGTCGCCCCTTAATGATGCCATACTGACTGAAAACTGACTTAATGTATTAAAATAACGAAAAGAAATTATTATAAAATCATACTAGGTAGGCCACATTTTTAAGTAACAGTCACATTTGGAATGTTAAGGAAAAAGTTCACTAGAAAAAGAATGTCATAAATGTTAATTCGGTCTAAAGAAGGATTAAAGTGATTTAGCAGTGTTTCATATAATGTGCGAAATACAGTAGTGATAGAAGAAGTTATAAGAAAACTGATTATTGGCACATGTCCACTGTGCAGATCGAAGCATCCCATTTATTGTACAAACATATTAAACTGATCTCATTTTTTCAGAATGACCTCAAACAAGACAGTGACAGAAATGAGCTTCACAAGGAAGAAGCTCAGACGTAAAGCCTTCGATGACGCCGAGCCTCAGACCTTTGATGGTCAGATGAAGAGCCTCAGATGCAGAGCCTCATAAACCCTCAGATGCAGAGCCTCAGACATACAGCTTCAGAGGTGGATCCTCATAGCCTCAGATGCCTGCCGGGCATGCAGAACTTCATACATACAGCCTTAGATGCAGAGACCTCAAAACCTCAAAAACTTCTCTGGGTTTAAGAGTTAAGAGTTGGTGACTCTCCACCTCCCATCAGATTTAGAGTCTCACATGCCATGTATTTTGACATTTGTGTGGTCCCATAGGACATGCGGTGTACACTCTGGCAGTTTTATTCTTTTCAGGTATATAACTAGTGTCTGTAGCTCATCCAGTGCTATGCACAATTTATCAGCTGGTCTCGACACCATCCATTAACGGAAAGGATACCAGGTTCGACCACAGCTGAGCAGATTCATCTGGGTGGTGTATCAATCTAAGATGGTGTCAGATGCTGACGACACAGAATTTTTCTCCGACACCTCAATTGACCTCTCGGAGTTTCTTTCCTTAGTAAATAATAAGATAGAATTTTCTTAAAATGAAATATAAAGTCATATTTGCACCGTTTTCCCCTCGTCCCAAATTTAGTCAGTAATTCAGCCCAGGCATGTTTGGTGTCTGACTCTCGAGTGCAAAACTAAAGGAGCAAACCGCAGACGCCAAATAAATCTCGGCTGCTTCGGAGGTGAATTGTGTCAATTTCATTTGAAGACAAATTTTATTCACGTTTAAGAGTGAATAAAAGTATAAATTATGACAGGTTAGGAAGCCCTGCTCTAACTCAAATTAGCTACTGAAGGTAAAATGAATGGAAATATTTCTCTCAAAACTGCTGCTTCCTTATTCTCCAAGACACTTGGTTGGTGAAAGTGAGCGAGTTACAAATATGTGTCTTCTGAGCTGTTGATGCTCTCTGTGGAGTTGCGTACTGCGCCATTTTTGTCCTCGGGAGCAGCAGAGACAAGCATGTTGTGCGTAAGGAGAGGCTGCGAGTCTGCAGGTGGATCCGCGATGCCGGCTGAGTTTTCTGTATCATCAGGAAGGTCATCGTGGTTAGGGACAGGTTCTGGGAATTGGACCGGAGAAGGGTCCAGCAGGTGAGGACGCCACTGTGGAGGTGATTCATGAACAGAAGCATTTAGGAGCGATAGATGTTGCATAGGGAGCGATTCTACCGGTTTCTGATTGAAGGAGGAATTTGAGGACGACTGCACGAGTTGCCCTGTAGAAGTGTTCATCTCTTTGACCTGATTTTCCTGCTGTGTGGCGAGCGGGGGCGGGTATGATGGCGGACTTGGAGGTACAGCATCTTGATCCTTGTCCGGAGGCTGTATTTCCAATATCGGACCAAGTTTAGACTCACTAGATAGGGCGTAGGGGTTAGGGATGTTCGGAATGGGGATTTGGTTTCTCTTCAGGGACCCTCTCTTCTTCCTGAGGCTCGACTCAGAAATTTCCTCAGGGATTTTTGGGTACTTGAGGATAATGGTGGGGTTTTGGTGGAGGTCTTGGCGGGTATGAGGTTCGGTTGCCATGATGGTGCGAGCACTGTGCATTCTCTGAGGGGGTTTGCGGCTGGGCTCGCCACGCTTTTTCTTCCAGCGCTTCATCTGTGCGCGGTGCTCGCGCTCCACGTCCCGCACCGAGATCTGCATTTCCAGAACCTGCGGCAAAAATCGACAGTCGTTTAAAAAAAAAAAAAAAAAAAAAAAAAAAAAAAAAAAAAAAAAGGAAGTATGTAAAGTGTCATTCTAATGTACTGGATGGGTTAGAACGGTCATACCACCTAATACAATAGATAGTAATAAAAAGTTACGAATGCTAATTTTGTAGAAATACAAAACAGAAAAAGTGATGATGGATAAAACTCGTTTGATCTTTTGTAGAAATGGCTTCCTAGATTATCAGCTGGATACAATTACGACAGGAAATGTTACAGTAGTGAGAAACCAATCATCATCATCCTCCTTCTCTCTGCTGTCTCCTGTCGTTCGTGTGCGTATTAGTTACCTGGTGCACTAAGAAGGCCTCCTGCATGTATTTGGGTTCGATCGCTCGGAGGACCTCCATGGTCTCATATTGACCAGGACAGGCCTTCACCTTGTCCCGAGTTCCCAGCATGGACTTCAACAACACCAAACCCACACGGAATATAATCTTCACTCCTATTCAGAGAGCGAGAGCAAGAGCGAGAAAGAGATAGAAAATACATTTCTTCAGGACAAACTCCACAAAGAAAGAAAAGTGTATGTGTGTGTGTGTCCCAGTGTCTGACCGTCACACAGGAACATGTCCCACACACGGAGGACCGAGGCCCAGGGCAGAGTTCTGGAGAAGGCGCACATGAACCACTCCATCATGTAGAGCACTGGTTCGATCTTGTGCTTCTCCAGGTGTCGATACGCCACAGGACACACTCGCTTTAACAGCGCATGCAGGATTTCTCCATCCAGCTGAACTGCCTCCTGCACAGATATAAAAGTTTACAATAAGGTTTATAACTTATTGTTTATAACACAGCAAAATAACTGTATTAATATATTTCATTTAGCTCTCTTACACTGAGAAGCCATGTTTCCAATGCAGTGCAGAAATCAGGGAAGAGAAAATAAACTCAAAATTGCACTTGAGAAATCATTACAAAACAAAACTAAAGCTCACTTAAAAACCCTTATTTCACAATAAAGTTGACAATAATATAGAAACCAAAACCGAAAGCCTAGTAAACAAGCCTAGTAAGCCTAGTAAACAAACACAAGATGGCGGTGTTGAGTCGCCTCATACAGAGGAGCAGGGTGGGGTTTGTAGCTCTGATATATAATTTTTAACAGACCCTATGATTTGAGTGTCATTACAAAACAACTAAATACCAAGTCTGGCTGTTTCCTCTCCCACTGCAGACGGAGCTGAACATTTGCTCTTTCACTTCTCTCTTTGGACACCAGTAATACACTATTTCCCTTTATTTATTAAGGAAAAAAGGTGCACGTGCAAGGAGACACACTACAAATATAATCTATAATACTCACAATCTGTAAATGGACAACTCTGCAGGCTTTCAAAATGGCTGACGGTGCCAGTTTTACCCATATTATGAAGAAGGGTCGATGTTTATCATAACCATACAGCACTGTTTAAATGAAAAAATGGAAATCTGATAACGTGCAACTCGTAGAGTAGCTGAAACCACAGATTAGCCGGATTCTTAAACTTTCCAGGCTAATATTCTAACGAGCGCGCTTGGCATCCGTTGACATGGGACTCTCAGCCTGCTATGGTACAAGCAGAGAATTTGCACTGTTCAACTCCAGATCAACTTATCATTAATAGACTACGCTCACAAATTGACTTCGATGGCTGAATAAACCATGATTCAGCAGAGGGAGTATGATTTGATCAGCTTTGCTTCCCCAGCTGAAGATAATAAAAGCTCTTACGAAGCCTTGGCAAGGCGCAGTCCTGCGTTGTGCAAGTTTGTGGAGGAATTAGCATGGCCGCATTCCAGGGTATACATCTCGTATTTGTGTTTCAGATGGGTTTTCTGGAACGGCTTTATCACACAGCTTGTTGATTTAGCTGAAAGGAACGTAATGGTTGATTTTTTTTTTTAGCTTAACAATATTTACAGTGTTTAAAAGGGGAAACGATGTGCCTCTAGAGACTTGGCCAGTTAAACAGCCAAAACATCATGATGTATTTCCTGGACTATAAGATTTTCTGCTCTGTAGCAGGTGCTGTTATTTGTACAGAAAATCATGTTTTACCTTACATATGTTTTGCATTAGCTTAATAGTTATATGGCATTTTAAAAGCACTCTTCTTTGGCGGTTATATAAATTTGCCTATTTGTTAAGTGTTTTTATAGAGAGTGTACTAATTCAGAGGTTATGGTAGTTACACACGAACCTCGACACAGGCCAAGTTTATTACATGATGTTCAGAACCTACAACTAAACTGATGCATTAGGTCAAATAAAATGGTGCCTGTTTAATGAATCATTGTTTTTTTGTTTTTTTTTTTGGGCACCGAGTCAGTTGAACATTATTCTGTGGAAGAAAGAGAAGCTGTATCTGTGTAGGGCTTCGTATTCGGATTTAACCCCAGAAGTCGGCATGGCTTAAATCAGAGGTAGACAGGTAACGTCACCATGGTGAGTAAACTCTTCATATAAACAAACCTGGTCTTTCTTGGTCCCTGAATAAAAGTAAATCTGTGTTAATACACTGCTCAATCTAACTAACACACACATACTCCGTTACATCCATACAGCACACCTACTGCTTTTAGGAGATGACTACTTAAAGTGGTGCGTCATCACCTTCCTATATAAAATGAGAAGCAGAGCTTGGACGTCACGCACCGCTCGGATTTTCCGCCTTGCTGCAGTGTACAATCAAAGATCAATCCAATTCAATTTCGATCCTGCTTGATCTTAGAAAATAACCAGTGAGATAATCTTTACAAATGAGCACAGGGCTGTATATATATAGGCTCGATGGCTCGTGAGCCGTTTATATCGGACTTACCAAGCCTGCACTGTAATAACCGGGAAGGTATTTCTCACAGATCTGAACAAGACCCCAAAATGCATCCTAAACACAAAACAGAGACAGAAACCGATATGATAAAGATCATGAATTGGGGAAAAAAAAAATTCCTAGGAAAGAATAGATTTAGATCAAGAATATAAAATATGAATTTCTGACAAACGTGTGTGTAATGTTTGTCTATTATGACAAACCTGCATGTATGTGTAAAGTGTGTGATGTGCGAGACTGACCTCAGCAGGCATGTGCATGAGCAGCACTGCAGCGATAGGAGCCTGAGCTTGGCAGTAACCTTCATCAGGCCTGTAGAGTGTGTAGGCCTTCAGCACCCGCAACAGATCCTGCTGCCTAAACACACACACACACGGATGGATAAGCACAACAGAGAATTACATTATGAGAAATTATTACTGACACTCTAAAATATCAGAATGGTGCTTATACATGCTGCCACCCACCCCCTCCCTCCCTCCCACACACACACACACACACACGGATGGATAAGCACAACAGAGAACTACATTATGAGAAATTATTGCTGACGCTCTAAAATATCAGAATTGTGCTTGTACATGCTGCCACCCACCCCCTCCCTCATTCCCTCTCTCACACACACACACACACCCGTGTCCTCCTCGTGACACAAACATCTCATGGAATGGGAATTGTCTGTGTAAATCTCTCTCAATCACATCTATCCACTTTGGATCACCCTCCATGCTGTCCAGCTCCTGAAAACAACACACACACACACACACACACACACACACACACATTATAGCAGATTTACAGTGCTGTAATATAAGAGGAAAACAGTAAGTGTGTAAGTCTGACCTTGAATGTTCCACTGTTTCGCTCCTTCTTTACTTTCCCTCCTGACAGGTAAAGCCAGGCCCTGCCTCTCATGGATGGAGGGATTCCTTTCTGACATCTCAGCTTCACCTGTACACGTGTGTGAGGGAAGTCATTAGACATACAAGCCACATTTGTGGGCGTGCACACACATGTGCGCACACCAAAATGACCAAGACTCTTGATCATCACTCCTGGTAGGAGGTGTAGGCGGAGTAGTATGTTAGAAGTAGTTCATACGAGTCGGAGTCAAATGAAAACCTTTTTTATTTTTTTTTTTATTATTATTTATTTATTTATTTTTATTTTGCATTGTTACAGAAGATTTTTTACTTTGTTCAAAGAGTTCCATCGCTAAACAAATAAAAAAATGGATTCAATTGTAATGTATTCTGTAGTTTTAAAGTCTGCATTTGACTCACCCTTGTAAAAATTGTTCCAATTTGATTCATACATTATTTAAAAAAAATAAAAAATACATGGATTGCTTATGTACAAAAGCGGCTACGGAGCCAAAAAAAGATCTTTTTTTTTTTTTTTTTTTTTTTGTGAGGTGTGCGTGTGATGACTTGGATGATTAACCACACAGCTTGCATGCATTTATCTATTGGGGTAACTGACTATTTGGGGTAAAGGATTCACATGACAGGATTTCTCAACCAGGTGAAAATGCGTTTAAAGAAATCGACCAACACACACATATCATAATGTGTAATCATAACGTACGCAATAACGAGTTTTAAAAGAAATACGTAACTCGCAAAGCAAGACAGGACAGATACACGTGATTCCATACACATGCTCCATAATGCCAATCTTCATTTACCCAGATCGATTAAAAAAAACTTTTTATTCATGTTTTTATATACTGCATGAACACTTGCTTGAATATAATAAATATAATAAATCAACTGGATACTGCTAACATTTTATCTCATTCCTCAACACCATTGCTCAGTGTTTTTTTTTTTTTTTAAAACAAGTTTTTAGGATGGATATCAGATATCAGTAAATAAGGCCATTGATAATCAAATAAATAAGACTATATTTACAAACAAATAATTCATTCATTCATTGAATAAATTATTAAACCAAGAAATAAATTTAAAAAGTCATAAATGCACAACAGAAGTCCTGACTGGTGGCTTTTATTCTTATTTGTATTTTAAATTATTACTGAAAAAATGTAACATTGTACTATTTATACTACAAATATTATGCAAAACTGCACTCATAGGAGCATCTTTCTTAAGTTCAAAGCAAAGAAAATGCAGCGACAGAGTCTGCTGAATTATACAATCACAATCTAGTACACACATACACACACACACGTGCAGCCATGACAGCAAAACCTGCAGCAGAGCTTTAACTCTCCTCTTTACCTGAGATTTCACCAGTCCCAGGAGAAGCTTTAGTGAGCTTAAGGGAAGAAAGAGTGGCACACACACACCCACAGAGAGAGGGAGAGAGAGAGAGAGAGAGGGAGAGAGAGAGAGAGAGAGAGAGAGAGAGAGCAGCTGTGT
Source organism: Notoglanidium macrostoma (assembly GCA_030068235.1). Taxonomy (NCBI): domain Eukaryota; kingdom Metazoa; phylum Chordata; class Actinopteri; order Siluriformes; family Auchenoglanididae; genus Notoglanidium; species Notoglanidium macrostoma. The sequence goes on along the minus strand of JAQQZR010000039.1, from coordinate 22,885,391 downwards.
GAGGACGGTTCGGTTCAATGAGGAGCCGTACTTGTCCAGACACAACATGGCTAATGAGGCAGTGAAGCAACGAGCAGCTTTCTGAGTAATTAAAGCCTCCAGAGTGGAGAGAAAAACAGAGACGTAAAGGAGGCGACGCCGAATACAGGGGGGTTTTGAAAATATGTTTACATGCGCGTCAGTGTTCCGAATACGGAATCCATTTTGGAAAAGCCTCCCGAGTGAAACTGCCTCATGAGTCAGGTTGATGAGACACAGAGAGTGCGCAGAGCGTCACTGGAAATACCGTTAAGAATTCAACATCTGAAAGATTAGGGACCGTTATTTCATAGCGCTAACGTCGTGATTATTATTTAAAAACAGCAGAAACTATTAAAAAAAAATGAGCAGGTACACACCGCTGACCCGCAGTGTACTCGCTTGGCCAAAAGATTTCTGCACCAATAAAACCCGTTTTACCTTCTTAAATCGCTTGCTGACCCATTTGTCCCAGTCCTTCAGCATCTCCAACCATTTCAGCTCCCTGTGCCGCAGCACCTCCGGGGGAACTTCCTCAGCCCTGACGGACAAACAAGGACACAAAAACAGCGTGAGCAAGACGTTACGCATGAGACGCGTGAGCTCAGTATGATCCGAGTCTAAGAGTAAATAGATTAAAGCGCATTATACGCATCAACATGGCGAAAGACGACGTTTGTTTGGAAGGAGTCTTTATAACACATAGACGTAAAGCCGTAACGTCGAGATAAAGTCATGGAACGGCTGTTTACAGCCAGCGCACAATGCTAATCGCTCTTTTAATAAGGTCGGGTGTAAATGGCTGTGCGAGTCAAACCGAACTATGGCAGACGTGGAAGTTATTTTGACTCACTTCTATACCCATAAAATATTTAGCAAAAATATTCAAGACAAATTATTTTTCATTTTCTTTAGTGCAATTCTCTAAATTTGCTCGCCTTGATTATTTCTTAGTCCGTGCAAATAATTTGAAGTCGAGGTTTACATTAGTCGGTCTTCTTGTGCGTAAATCTACGCTCACCCGGAAGCACGAGAACGAATTTGTCCGACACGGATTTTTTTCCGAAGCCCAAATTTCCTGTGTAAATGCCCCTGTGAATGATTTACAAACAAATCCTTCACATCCAGCTTGATAAATAAGGCCCATTAAAAGTTGTTTAAACCGATAAAAAGAACAAAACGTTATTGTTTGATTAACTATAATTTGTTCGCTGCAGTAGTAAATGAACACTTCAAGACAACAATCGACTTCCGCAGCATGTTAGTAACTGAAACGCCGCTTTGCGTCAGGCTCCATCGCTGATGATTACTTTCCTATAACAGCACACACCCCTGAGAGCTTCATTTCTTATTCAGTTTCATTTATTGTCAAACAACAATTTCAAATCGGATGCTTTGCTCTAATGATGCATTTTTGTGATGTAGGACTTGGTGTATAAATGACAGCAACATAAATCGGTACAAATTGTGCAGCGTTGACTACGGTGTCTCCCGTTATGCCAGCGAAGCTTATCCGGGTTTAGAAAGACGAGAACGCGAACCAAATTCAATCCATGTAGCGTGCCCGTCTCTGAACTGATCACGGACTTGTTTTCAAGCGTGTGAAATGCACGAGCGTTCGCACGCACGCACGCGTCTCGGATAGGAAGCGGCAGCTCTACACACTGTCATGTGGCGTGAAGTAGTCCTGCTGGTTTAGTGTGTTCTTCTTTGTATACGTTTCTGAAATACGCTGGAAGTCTGTAACAAGTTTCGACAAACCCACAAAGACGGGATTTAGTCTTTATTCCTGTTCCTTCATTTTCCTTCTGGTTAAAGCTGCACGTTTTTCCGTTTGTGTATGTCTATAATAATAATAATAATAATAATTCTCCATTAAATCCGGCTTTGCCACTGGCAAGATGTTTGAGAAATGAAATTATGGCTGCCGTCCGCTGAAATGTTTACACGCGAGTCTGCTGTCGAGTTCCTGTAATTGCGGCACCGAGGAGGATGGGATGGACATTTATAGTTACATCTCTTCTCCTTTAATCAACAGCTTACACAGAAGGAAAAAAAACCTGACCATCTAAGGAAGAGAAAATTAATGGTTACAGGTTAAATCTTAGAGCGGCAACATTAGAAAAGCAATCTTTTGGCGCGTTTTCCCTGTTCCCAATGCAATATCCAAATCCAGTTATCGCTTTAACTGCTCGAGAATCTTGAGCATTCGTGATCATATTAATCTCTTTTTTATTTACATCTGCTAATCAGTAGCACATATTACTTAGCTTTAAAGTTAAGGGAGGTTAATTTTGGAGAACCCAGCAAGAGTAAGGAAGATTTTTAGCACGAGAAGTCCCGCCCCTCCCCGAAAGCCACTCCCACAAAACATGTGGACACGCACCGCCTGACTACCGCTGGAGGAGGAGTCCACGGCAGAGAGAGAGGACAGAAGCGTCATATCCAACTACCTTACGTCTCGTTCACATGCAAGAAATCTCATAACATCATCATAATCAGTGTAAACAACGAACATGTGGACTAGTTGCTAGCTTTAGCTATATGTGTGTGCCTAGCCTTGTGGAAGACTCTGGTCCCACAATTAGTGCACGTGCATAACGTGCACAGGTAGGCAGATAGGTAGGTAGACAAGCAGGTAGGCCATCTGATCATTTCTTTCAGACCGAAGAGCTCCACGGCTACAAAACGTTTGAGAATCTCTGGCCTTTAGCGCAAGTGTGACAGCTTCCTGACTTGAATCTTGTTTGAGGCTACGCCATTATTAGTGTCCGCTTGGCCTACCAAAAGAGCTCCAACTTCTGTGTTTTTCAATATCTAACTAACCTGTGCTGTTTTTAGATTAGGCTCTCTTGCTGTGAGCGTTTCAAACCTGGTGATACAAAAAACCCCAGTCATACAAATCAACAATGTGAAAGAGTATTTTCCTATTAGAGAGGGTTAGAGGTAGAAGACAAGAAGCTAAGATAACCCCGAGCAAACCTTTCTAGGAGCATACATCTGCGGCACGGTGGAAACCTTTGATGTTTCGGCTGTAACGTGGACCACCGTGACTCTAGTGTGGCAGGTTGAAAAAATATAAAATGCAAAGTAAGGAAAAGTAAAATGGAGGCCAAAATCTGCAAGACCGGAACTCGATCTGAGACGTCCAAATCCAACTACTCAGTTCAGGACCAGGTTTGAAAGTGAAACCTATGACCATAGAATATATCCACTATAAACTTCTACAGTTTTAGCCCAAAGCACAAGATTATCGACTTGGTGAATGTAATTTTATGGTAAACAAGTCAAAGTCAAATCACTTCCCTTTCACAAAGCCGAGGATTCTAACCGGAATACAAATTAAAGCTTTGATATGAAACTCGCAGTTCCCTTTTTTATCAATTCTGAATAAGTTTGTGGGCGAAAAAAAAGAAGTTTCCGTTCCCTCCCTCTGAAACAAGTGCTGCCAACAAAAGTCGAGCAGGTAATGAATGTTTAGAAAGCCAGAGGGGTTTTGAACCGGAGACACGCTAGTGCTTTCATGCAGAGACAGCGTGAGTGTGTGTGACCTCGGGGCTTCAGAGTGCCCATAAACCCGAGCAAACAGGAAGCCTGGTGTCCACTCAGCATAGCGCAGAGCCGCTCGCCCACGGTCAGCTATTTCACACTGCGGGGTTCATCACTCTGCACTTGAACTGCGATCATACTGGCACCGGAACCAATGAGCGTACCGAGAAGTACCAAGAAGCGCTATCTATACCTTTCATCCAACGTTAATGTCAAAACAAAACAAAACAAAACAAAAAAGATTAGTTGGGTTTGACGTTTGAACAATTCCCGCCCATGGAGCTCCGCCCCCTGGGATCTACGATGGCCTGTAAAGAAGAGTGTATTAAATCACTGACAGGAGGCACATCCAAAACAAACAAGGAACCATGATTCATGACTATCCCTGGGCTACAGAGGTTTGTAAGGGTGAGGTGTTGGTGTACAAGGGTGATGTGATATATTAAACCTGCACTCGTTTTAGTTCTTCATTCATTACCGACACACCGGCCCTCAGAAGGTGAGGCCAACGTGAGGCGTAATGCGCGATCGTCAGCACAGAAAAACACGATCGAGTTTCCACTTGACTTCCGGCGATGACTCAGAAGCTCAAATGGTCATCGTTGGCACCCGAGGGCGTGTCCAGCACTTAAACGGGTGATGCCACTGTAACGAGATCTCACGCAGCCGTTTTATGTAGCGGATAGGTCTTAACAGGAAAACAGGCTCGACCTGACGAACCACCGATCTGTTAGGAAGAGATTTCCCATCCTGAACAAACACCTGGCTCAGGAGTCAAAGCGCAACTGCACAAACAAACATCACGGTATCTACCTCCGCCTTTTTTTTTTTTTTTTAAAGAAGCAATCGGATTCCACGCGATAATCTGATCCCAACAACAAACGGATTTACAAACATGCTGCTATTCATAAAGAAAAACCTGTGGTGATTGATATGGTGGCATTTTCCGTGAGGAGACGTTAATGAAAGGAGTCTTCAGTGTCGTTGCTTTGTAAAAATCAGAGACAAAGCTTTAACTTTAAGATTTCCACCCCAGCAAAGTCTTCAACTGAGGCCCAACTTATTCAAATAAGATGCAAGAATGTTTTAACCTCATAGACAAGCTGGAGCTGCTTCCATATCTGCAACCATGAAAAAAATGCTAACTAAAGCTTTAATAAAGCTCAAAAACATGCCTACTAGCTCACACACATGACCTGGGTAGAGGAAATAACCGTGGTGTTAAACCCCACGCTGCTTAAACGACACTAAATACACAAGTGGCCAGTGGCTAGTCAGCAGAGCGCGCTCACAAGGCAGGCATAAACACAACATCCGGCTCATAAAGCGAGAGAATGACCTGTAGTTAGTCTCCTGGGTTTTCTGCAGTTATCTCTGACTGCATGACTGCAATCTGTAAGCAACCGGCTTTCGTTTCTTTTCCTCCTCCAGACCACACAGACGCACCAGAGCCTGTGCTCATACTCATTTATACAGCGTACCGTGAAATTCGACTCCCTCCATAGCGTTGCCATGGAAAAGATCATCGCAATCCTGAGCCAAGCTCCGTTTTGAGAATATCATACCAAGAATTTCACGCACATCTTATCGTGCTCGTCGGCTTTTTTTTTTTGCTTGGCTGGCCTTACTTCTCTCGCTGACAAGGAAGAAAAATACAGAGCAGACAGAATCCACAGTCAGTCAATCATGTTGGTCAGGTCCTTATCTTTCTGCCGTCTCAGCTGATCTCAGCAGTGACCAACATCCAAAGACGACGAGGCAAGCATGAAGCGACCGACGGCAAGAAACCTCCCCCGACAGATCTCCACATTAGTCCAGGAATTTTACTCTGGAGTGTTTCTTTGACTTGGTTTAAGATGTCACGTGATAAACTGTAATAATTACTACAATTATCGAAAGCACTTTAAGGATGGACAACTCATCGAACATTTTATTACGAACATCTGTACACTTACTCATGCATGTAATTATCTAATCAGCAAATCGTGTTGCGGCAGCACAATGCGGAAAGTCGTGTGGACACGGCCCAGCGGCTTCGGATAATGTTCACGTCAACCATCAGAATGAGGAAAATGTGATCTCACTGATTCTGAACGATGCATGATTGTCGATGCCAGCTGGGCTGGTTTGATCTCCTTGATCTCCACACACAACAGTCTGCGGAGTTGAGAATGGTTCATCTGCAGACGGAAAAGCCTTGTTGAAGAGAGAGGTCAATGGAGACTGGTTCGACCTGACAGTAAGGCTACAGTAACTCAGATAACCACTCTGTACAACTGCGGTGAGCAGAAAAGCCTCACATCATGTCGGTACTTGAGGCGGATGGGCTACAAGAGCAGCACTTCCGTGGAAAATCCGACGCTGCAGTGAGCACAGGCTCACCAAAACTGGACAGCTGAACACTGGAAAAAACGTAGCATGGTCTGATGAATCTCAATTTCTGCTGAGGCAGACAGATGGTAGGGTCAGAATTTGGCATCAACTGTATGAATCCATGGACCCAACCTGCCTTGTGTCACCAGTCCAGGCTGGCGGTGGTGGTGTAATGGTATGGAAAATATTCTCTTGGCACACATTGGTCCCGTTAATACCAATTAACCATCGCTTGCATGCCGCAGCCTATTTGAGTATTTGTTGTTGACCATGCGAATCCTTTCATGGACACAATTTTCCCATCTTCTAATGGCTACTTCCAGCATGCTAATGCTCCATGTCGCAAAGCAAAAGTCGTCTCAAAGTGGTTTGGACATGACAACGAGTTCAGTGGACTTCCCAGTCACCGGACCGGAGTCCAAGAGGACATCTTTGGGATGTGGTAGAACGGGAGATTCGCAGCATGAAAGTGCACCTGAGTGATTATGTGACGCATTCGCGGACCAGAACCTCCAAGGAACGTCTCCAACATCGCGCAGAATCCATGGTACGAAGAATGGAGGCTGTTTTGAGAGAAAATGCCGTAGTAGCGTAGTGCTCCTAATAAAGTGTTCATGTGTGTTTAAAGTCTCTTTCTTCCGTTGTAACTACGTTAGAGAAGCACCTATGCAGCTTGCTAGCCAGCAATGAAAGTCAAAAAGTCTGGTGCAAATTGCATCTTGGCTGAGCAAATGAAAGTAAAATAAGCTGATTCAGTGCCAAGATTAAAACGAGGCAGAAACAGGAAACGTGTAGTAATTTGTTCCATTGCGACAAAATCGTACACTGAGGCAAATCTATGAAAATTTCAAAAGAGTAAAAGTCATCAGTACACACTGATACTCCTTAACGTGGTTTATTTCCACAGACAATAGTGCTGATCACTTAGAGCACCTGCATGCACGATGGTTTGATGAGGAAATGAAAGCAGAGAGGGGAAACCAGATCTGTTTGATTTGGTTTGACAGTGAACAGAGAGGAATTCTGACGAAGGCCAATTCAACACCAAGATTAATATTAATATTTACAAGTTCTGAACCACACAATCATGTGATAATACAGTTTTTAACGAAGACACAAAAAAGGTCCTTCACACAATAAGGAAGGTGCTAAAACGCAAGGAAACGACTGTACTCAACCTCGTGTAAAACTAATGCGGTCCGAACAGGGATTAAGACTAGATGTACTCATCGAAACGAGAAGCAATAATGGTTTGAAGATTTTTATTGGTTTTGGAAAGGGATCGGCATATTTTTCATTCCGATCCCGTCGGGTAATTTATGCCGAGAACGCATGTTATGTTGACAAAACAGATCGTTATCGAGTATCGGCCAAGACTTTGACGGTGATGTTGTGATAAAAAGGTATTAAATCAAAAACTTTGGAAATACTTGAACAACTAATACAAAAAAGTTGAAAGACTTGCAGCACTGATAAAAAAAATAAATAAATAAACACACTGGCAGTACCACAAACCTGCTGCACAGAGATAAAGGAGGTACGGCACTTAATCAAAGCGGAGTCTTTTTCTGGCGTTGGTTTCTTTAAGAGCTCACTACACCACACGTCTAACGGGCACTTTATTTGCAAGCTCGTGCACTCCCATAGCGTTACGGAAAGTGATTAATAAGGAGCCCAGACACACAACAGAGAGTCGGGAGCTTTTTAGAGAAACCTCACACTGTACGGGAAAAAGACATGTACCTTTTGGGGACAGAATTAATGTAGTAGAGATAATTAGAGTGCTGTACCAAATCATATTGGTGTGGAAGAGAATCATATCGCTGCTTAACGGAGTCATGTGGGTGCGGAACCGAATCAGCAGTGAAATGAATCACACTGGTGCTCAACTGAATCAAATCACGTCAGTGCTGAAGTGAATCAGATTGGCACCGAATTGAATCATGTCAGTGCTTAAATCTCCAATGAAATGAATCCTATTGATGTTAAATTGAATCATGTGGATGCTTACTGGTGCTGAAATAAACCTGAATTCGTCCTGAATCAAATCATATCAAATTAGCACTGAACTGGAATATATCAAAATGAGTCATTACTACATACCGAGATGGCTATTGTATCAGGAGATTTGCTAATTTGGAAGATTTCTAATATTGTGTAAAATGAAGAGACCACTTCTATCGACTGTTAATTCCACCACGGAAGAAACGTAACTGCAGATGTGCCAGAGCAACCTAAACACATTGCCGTATTGCGTAATAAACACAATTTCTCTGGAGGATTAAAAATAGCCCTGCTTGCACATGTGGATAAAAGGATAATCACTGGCCCTGTGGAACAGGACGCTAAAAAAAAGAAAATTAAAGATCTGGACAAGCTGACGTGGAAAAGCCAAACGTCCGTCTGCATCTGATAAACACCTAAAGGTCATTTCCTCACGGGAAAGAAATCAGCTTAGACGGGGAGAAAAGTACTAAGCAGAGCATGATGGAAAGACTTTTTGAGTCTAAATTGGAGATTTCTGTTTCGCCGGTGCGTCAGAGGAAGAGCTTCTGAGCGCTCGCACTGACGAAAAGTTTGCACACCCTGATGACAACACCGATTACGTGTACGTTTCAGCTGTAACAAAAGAATAAATGAGTGCACGTTAGCATATTAACAGAACAGTTTGGAAATTCTGATTACTTTCCCTGACAGCTTTTGAATCCACGCCTTTGTTTCTTATTTGCTCAGTGGCTGTGTGTGAACATGGAGAATTCAAACTTCTCATCCATCAGTGCTTTTCAAATCACGTTCAAAATAACAAGGATCGTACGAAGACGCCAATCTGCGGATGTGACGTGCGGATGAGAGAAAAACGCTTCATACTCACGATTCGGCTGAATACTTCTGCGCTCCGCCGATGAAGCCGTACTTGTCCGTCTCTCTGGAGGCTGGGAAGCCGTTGAGCTCGGAGTCGGAGCCCAGAGAGCTTTCTCCGTCGTCTCCAAACTGACTGCCCAGTGTCCGCAAACTCACCGTGTCCAAGGTCTGATCTCCATTCTCAACATCAGCCATCTTTACACTCACCGTTTAGGCCATCAACTTATTATTACTTTTTTTTTGAATAGCCGTTTTAAAACCCAGAGACTGAATAATCTGCAAACCCCGGGATGCTATGCGGACAGGAACATGGCTGATGTCCACAGCTTGCATATGCTACCATGAAGTTTTTTTTTTTTTTTTTTTACAGTGACAGGTTTTTATAAAACTTTATAGATCAGTGTAATTTTTTAAAACTACTTTAAAAACAACTGTATTAATTAAAAAAAAAAAAAAAAAAAAAAATTTTTTTAATAAATTTTTTTTTGTGAAGCTATATTTGGAAACTTTTGCCTACATTTTTAACGGCAATTCAAATCCAGAACAAACCAGATTTAAATTACTAACGTAAATTAAACTAAATATATCAAAACCTCTTTATGTCTAAAACAAAAACATCATTTCACATTTTTAAAGTCGAACATACAAAGTTAAACGCAACATATGAAGGTTTAGTTGAAAATTTCCTTGCCGGAAAATCTTGTCAGATTTTAGCGTTTTAGCAATTAGCTAGCCAGACAAACTAGCCTAGCGACGTGTCATTCAAAGACGTGTTAACGTTAGCCAGCTAGCGGAGATGATTTCGTTAGACAGCTACAGAATTATAAAATAAAATGTCTGAAAAATAACGCTGTAAATACTTAGCATGCAACATTTTCCCCAAATACAAAAGCTATTTAAGTTGTCATGTCATTATTTCCTGATATCTGGAGACACAGCTCTAGCCAGCGAGATAACTTTATCTAGAAGTTAAGCTCGATAACTTAGCCTGCTAACTAGTTTCATTCAACTATGAAAACACAAACAGCGACTTTTCATCTCAAAATAAGCACTTATAGCTACCGAAAGCTGTAATACGACGCGAAAGTTCGTATTAATATTCCCGTGTAATGTTGAGTTTAAAATAAATCCCCAAACGGCGTCCATTAAAAGAATATTCCCTCGAAATGTCATTTTCGTAATACACCACAACAAGCGTTATTTTCTTCCCACCCACATTATGTAATATCCCACCTCCTGCTCTAGGATTGGCCAGATCGAGCCCTAGTCCTGAGTATTGATTAGTCAATAATGACACACTTTAACAGAACGGTTCACAAGCACCAATGCGAGGGAAGAAGGCGGGACTTTCGGAATGTGGGTGGGAAACATAATCGTGCCAACAAATCCGCAAGTATTTGACAGTCCTGCGCATGCGCGTTGCTTCGCTGCTTCCGTTAGTGGATTGACTTGGGTGGAGGATGTTTTTTTTAGTTTTCGATTTTAAATATATGTTTTTCAGAATACTTTGACGAGCTGTGTTCAAAGAAGAACATGTGCAAGCTCAGATGTGTTCAGATATTAAACCATTAAAAGTTGACATAAAACTGATTTACAGTTATGCAATCGACTCGGCGGTCACGTGCTGCCATCTAGCGAATATCAGCGTGCTTTACGAAATTTAAAAGTAAAATTTACACGATTTTTTTCTTTGCCCTGGGGGTTCGAGGTTAAGTAATGGCACCGGGCATATTATCACACACTCGCTTCAAGCCACACTGTTTGATGCCATCTCATTCCAAAACTAGCATATTAACTAGCAAATGGTTTAAGTATATAATTCAGACCAAGTTATTCTGACTTTAAACACTTAATCATTTTAGGCACAATGCACACACAGATTCGCACATTCACTCTCACCCAGGGGCCTACTGGCATGTTTTTGGTGGGATGAAACCAGAAAACCCAGAGGAAACCCACGCTTAACACAACTTGAACAGTTTTATCCTTGTAACTACAAATTTCGCAGCCACATGTAGACATCAAACAGGACATTGACTACACTGAGATAAAGGAAAATTCTGTGTAAACTTCTCCAAACCATTATTTTAATGGCACATCACCCTGCATCACCTCTTTGACAGTTTTCCATCTGGATAAATTGGCTCTCTATTCATGGCATTTAGAATAATACCCACGTTTCCCTCTTTCGCACCACTCTTATGAGTTTCTTCATTCAGAAATTAGATTTTATTTTTCTGTGTCAAAAAAAGAACAGAAATGTGCTTATATATTCCAAAATGTAACAGGAAGTCAATTTTAAATAAGACAGTTCGACAACTGAAAATTTTTACATCTTCACCTGATACAAATACTTTATTTATTAGTCTAATCTTTATCTACTGTTTCTATTGTGTATGCTGACATGCTTTCTCTTTATTGAGAAAAGAACATAACTGATGTTTACTCAAAGTGGACTTATAATGTAGGTCTAAGGGCCATTGCTTGAATGATCCATGTTTGAAAGATACAGACATGAGAGAAAGCCTTACTAAAATGTTCTTATGTAGTGCAATGCAAAAAAAGGGGGGCAATATAGCAATAATTGGGGCTGGTTACTTTTACTTGTGGAAGATACACACAACTATGTTTATTAAGCAATACCGCAAGAGCAAGAGTGTAGTTATACTGAATAAATGCATGGCTGTAATTCAGCATAGCCTTCGAGTGTGATATTGTAATTATACAACAGTTGTATAAACAATGCAACTAGCATTTCAGACAGAATATGAATACAGAATAGAATGTTTATTTTTGCTCTGCTAGCAGAAATAGATGAAGAAGAAGAAGAAGAAGAAGAAGAAGAAGGAGAAGAAGAATCCTTCCTGAAGAATCGTGAAGGAGCCATGCCCAATTTATAGCATGTTGACTAGCTGGCTAGCTAGTTCACAATGATTTGTACATTCCCATTAAAGGTGCTTCCTGTGAAATTGGCTTCCTTTCTTCCTTCTCATCTTCATCTGACGTGCTTTCATATTTTAAGTCAAAAGTTATATAAGTTCTACTAAATATCAAGAGTTTGGCATGCTGCTGAACCAATCAAGTTAGTGGACTGGAACTAACTGTTGTATAATAAGACACAAATACAAATTATTTCCTCTGAAAAAGAAAAAAAACAAGTTATAGTAACTGAAGAACTCAATAAGTGAACCCAAGAAATATATTTTTGCATAAATCTTTAATGACAATACAACTGCTGTTAAACCTGCATTATAATTGAGTTTTGTCTGAAGTAGTTTTCTGATGTTTTATATCTCAGTACAGGAAAACATTATTCAATTCTTGTCTGTAGTAATTGCATATAAACTACAGATGGGGGTAGGTGGAGATTGTACTGAATAAAGTTGGAGTGTTCCTTTAATGATGATTATCATTACTGAAATACAGCTCTCACCCCACCACAAACACACACACACAGACTTACAGTCCAGTCTAAATTCACTTTTTTAATACCAATATCCAGTAGCCAACTTGGTCAAATTCAGTATATTATTTGTATTTTCTTTACGATTCCTCTTTCTCATCACCGTGTGTGATAATGTAACAAAGAGATTTGTAGTCGATATTCCCAGACACGTCGATCGGGGCCAAGGAAAAAGCTTGCTCCACCTGGACAAGACATGAAGAAACACAAAAGGCATTATTTAATTCCATAGCACAAATAGATACAACAATAATCCAAAATCCCCTGCTGAGAGATTGTCACACACTTGCCATCTCAACTCAAACTTGCTAGGCATCTGTGAAGTCAAGCATAAAGCCAGCAATTTCGCTAGCTACCACTGAGGAGTTTTAAATTGTACCTTGTAAAAGCATAGTAACAGTGTAAACAAGGCAAACGTGATAGAAATGTCCATTTTCCCCTCAGATATCCTGTTAACTCACATCAGGGAGAATAACATTAATGATGCTTACTGTATTTTTCAAAGCACAGATGCTGATTTTATCATTATTTAATTAATAGAATACAACGCTAAATAATGTTAGTGTGTTTTTTTTAGAAGGTACAATAAGATTTCATGCAACAGCTTGAATTTTAACTACAGTTTTCAGGCAAGAGATAGCAAACAGAGAATTTAGAGAAAAATGGAGAGGAGTCGTTTTGGGAGCCGAAAGAGTCGACTCTTGTTGTGAACCGTGCCAAATGATTTGAGTCAATAAAAATTCTCATCACTACTTTTTACACGGCGAGAGCGGGGATTTAATAATTCATTACCAGGTACGGGTTGTTGTCTTGCAACGCTGACGGGTTTAAATCACACATTATATTCAAGAATGGCCGAGAAAAGACATTGTCCCGAGTGCTGAGATCCAAATTAGCAAACGAGCTACCATGCGGTGTCACTGAGATGAAAACTGCACACAGAGTGTCGACGTGTCTGCGTAATTTGGGGTGATAAAGAGTGTTTTTACACAGAATTTCACCAACAGTTGAGGAAAATATCGATGATCTACGTTTTATTTACGTATCGCTTAGTGCTAGCAGGTCAAGTTGTTTTCCTCAAGTCACTAACAAGCATATGCTCACATACCATGATTCTCAGTTGCCTAGCAACAGTGCCCCCGGAACCTAAACCACTTAATTGGCTAGTGCTAAATGAATAAATATCAGTATGTGTCCAGTACTACAATGCTATTAAACTTGTCACGTTGTTTAAATTTGTAATACAGCTCTAAATCATGCTATGAAACTATGATAGTGAACAAAGAGGACAAACAGAAACCTCTTCTGCTGTGAACTTGTCTGCCTGGGTCATCAGAAGCCTTTTGAACCTGAAGTGGAGGAAATAATGTGAATGTGAATTCTTCACCTCAGAACTGTCAACTTCTTTATACCTTCAAATGGGAAAAGGGAAACGTCTATGCTTTCCACACTCACTCATCCTTCTTGACGAAGCCGGTGCTCTCGGGGTCGAACAGTTTGAATGCACTGAGAATGGAGTCCTCTGGGTCGGTACCTGTACAAAGAAATATTGGTCAGGTTTAGATGAGTCCTAAAGGTCAATTATATATAATAAAAATCAACACATTACATTCAGGACAAGGTCATTTGTGGGTAGTATTTGTGTTACTGAGATAAAAAAAAAACAAAAATCAAGAATTGAACAGCGTTGTGATCTAAAGTATCTTATTCCACAGCATGATTTAAAAATCGAAGTCAGAAATCGTAAGAAAGCGAGCATTGTTTTTCGCATAAGAGGACGGCCCAGAATGTAGTTCCGGCTGTAACATGAACAATAGATTATATTAAAGCGGGAGTCAACGATTCTGGAAAGAGATTGTTGATATTTCCACACCTCCCTACAGTGCTCCTTCAGAGGATCTCGAAATTCATGGATGCACATTGTCAAGGCAACAACACTAACAACAACACCCTAATCTCCCCCTTATTCCTTATGTAAATACCACTTTACTTTAACACCACATTAAAGGTAGCTTTGCTTTTGTTTTCAGTCCAAAATTACCAGTTTAATTCATACCATTGAGTTTTTCTCCAAAGAGAGCGAGGAAGACAGTGAAGTTGATGGGGCCTTTACCCTCAGCCAACATGGCATCCAGTTCCTCATCACTTACATTCAGTTTTCCTTAGAAAGGGAGAGAGAGAGCAAGTGAGAAATTATTTTTTTTACTGATGGACTTGTCAGAAAAGCAGAGATTATTTGTATGCTGTGTGTTCAATTCATTCTGTATACTTAAAGGTGTAGTCGGTGATTTTGGCAGAATTTAGCTTCTATCTAACTTAACATCCATACCCGCAAAACACAGGCATGTGCAATGGCCAGGACTCTTAAATGTGGACTTGAGGCAACAATTCCAAATATTCCGAAATTTTGAGTTCTTCTGTTGTCTCTCTCTCTGGTGGAACCCTCAAAAGATTTATGTCGAACCCTGCAACAGTGTGGAGTGCGTTTCTATAGAAATGGACTCCAAACCCTTTTGGGGAGCTAAGAACCATTAACTATAGAAAACAACCTCTTGTAGAGCCATTGAAGAACCCTTTTGCTAAGAATGATTGATAGGCCAGTTAAAGACACCTCATTTTTCTGACTGTTTGATTGTTGGTTGTCCAAATTATTTGTTCGTTCTCTTGTTTTCAGAGCCTGAGGTGCCACAGAGAGTGAATATTTTATTGTCAGCAATAAAAATAAGAAATAAACCATAATTTGAGCTGCTTTGCCAAAAAAAAAAAAAAAGAAAAAAAAAAAGAATTGTGACCTCAAAATCAGTGATCCCACCTTTAAAAAAAGCCAATGT
Organism: Notoglanidium macrostoma; assembly: GCA_030068235.1. Taxonomy (NCBI): domain Eukaryota; kingdom Metazoa; phylum Chordata; class Actinopteri; order Siluriformes; family Auchenoglanididae; genus Notoglanidium; species Notoglanidium macrostoma. Next base: position 22,870,295 of record JAQQZR010000039.1, on the reverse strand, counting down.
AATAATGTAAGGCAATAATCTAAAAAAATATGCAAGATTATGTCATCATACCTAATTGTGCATATGTTTCCTTAAGGTCGGATTTCTTAATCACGCCATCTCGGTCCTGATCAATGCATCCAAAAGCCTTTAAATGAACCCATGAGGATATTTGGTATCATGGTACATATGATTTGTACTGCACAGTATAAAAATAATATAGTAACGTTTATAGATATAATATAATTGACAGTTATTATGGTAAGTATGTATCACCTCTTTGAACTCCTGAATCTGTGACTGCTCAAACATAGAGAAAACATTGGAGGAGGCTCGCTGGGTGTTCTTTCTCTTCGCTGCCGTTTTCTTACTCGCCTAGTGAAAGAAACCAAAGATTTAAAGCAAAAATGGCATTAGAATTATAATTCATATAAATCTAGTCATCAAATTATGGTATCTATGTACAACTTCACATTTTTTAAGCGGATAATATTTAATGATGTATAAAATTATACTGTATTACCTATAAAAAAGTTAACAAAACTGCTAGTATCTTCTTTAGAAGCCGGGTTGTTAAGAGTATAGCGTTTAGGGAACAGTAGTTCCACAATTTTCTCTTATTTCATTTAATTTATTGTCATTATCAATTCTCGTATTAGACCGTTTGTCATTTCACTCTATGCTAAGAAAGTCTAAGTGAAAATAGTGCATACTCACCATGTCTGCTGACTCCTTGCAGCTCTGTGTGTGTGTGTGTGTGTGTGTGTGTGTGTGTGTATGTGTCCGGGTCAGTGGGAACTGATAGGGGCTTTATGTATAGCTCACCTTATCACTGGGCTCTTTATAAAAAGAGGTCATTGCCTCTCTCAGTCCCCTAAAAAGGACAGTAAGAGGGCCCTAAATCAGGAGCCTTGATAAGGACCTAAGTATCTGGATTCCTGAGAGACAGAACAGCTGAGATTGGGAAGAGAGAGAGAGAAAGAGAGAGAGCTAGTACTGTACTTATATTCCACTTCATGCAATCTTTGATGTCATGAAATGAATCCATTTTTTACTTTCTTTATTGTGTTTTAAATATTTTATTGTTTATACCTATATAAATCTGATCGGTCCGAAGGTGTTGATTCATTTTCTACATCAGCAGCTTAGTCAATGGTGCCATGTCTAATTCAAATAAAGGATTCATATTAATCCACTCATTCAAATATATTATCATTTCTATAATAAGTCATTCACAGGCTCTCGTATAATATAAGGTTGTTTTTTTTCTAGAAAAGGTGATATTGTTGATATTGTAAAAAGATTGTAAAAAGATGTTTGTTTACCATTTATGGGAGAAGTGTCCAGTACCAGCACTTTGCAACAGTACATTTTTCACCACAGGAAAGTCTTCAGAAGAGAGGACATTTCTCTGTAACGGGACATACTGTATTTTTCTTTTAATTAACTTCAAGAAAGAAAGAAAAAGAAGCTGTTCAGGGAACAACTCTTTAAAGCATGCCTCAACATTAAATATAACTATAAACAGTTAAAAATGCCATGTTCGGTAATAAGTAAAAAAATTATTGGATATAAGAGAAATAAAACATCATGGGATGTGCTGTAATTGGAAAATAATACAGAACGGGGGTGGTAAGAGCAACTCTGCCTTGTACCAGGCTGCAACACACCACACTGTCATTGATTGTTTTCCATAACAGCATTCCCCCAAGTGATTTATTCCTTACATAGTACAAAAAAAAAACATGTCAATCTACAGGTCAATGTCAATCTACAGGTCAACATCTTTACCAATATTGAATCTGATACAAGAAAGAAATTTTATTTCATATTTCAGGCTTAATGTGGGGAAGGCTCTCTCTATAAGTATTTAAAGGGTCCATTTATTCATCCTGCTGTGAAAATCCTTAAAGGCTACATTTTCAGTAAAATAGAAATTACAATTAAAAAAAGAGACCCTCTCTATGAGTGCACCCACCGATGATTGGTCAAGATCTGGATCCATCATATAACCAATTCCGTGTTGCTTCCTTTACCGGTTTCATAGTTAATAGTCTCTTCTCGACTTCATCAAGTTCCTTTCATGAGATTACAGGAGCCTGTGTATGAGAGCTAAAAATAACATTTGCTCTGGAAGACTTAGTAGGTGTGGTTCAGCAGAGGAAATGGACAAACTAGGTGAGGAACATGCTAGAAAAAACCCTTAAGAGAGAGACTTCCAGATAACAGTGTAGACTACAGTGGTTTCCCTAACCAAGGCAATCTCAGCAATCTCATTATGGAATAGGAGTGCTGGTCTTGGTTTGCTGGACTTCCTTAAACTGACCATACATGGAGTGACCTACTGTTACCTGACCATCAAAAATGCAGTTCACTGAGCTCAGATACGGTTAATATTTGTCCAAAATTGGTTTCCAATCTCCACCCTATTGTTTATGCCTTCTCCTATAAGGATGAACACCAGTGTATACTTCTGCAAGGAACCATATTTTCAGGTTCATGCAACTTACATGAAGGGAAATGGATCAAACACAGGATCCTGATTCATGAAATAAGTGCTAAAGTTGTATGGCTTGTCATAAGGAAATGTCAGGCTTGATTATCATCAATACTTTTGGTAGACAGTATGGCCTTCTCTTGCTTGAAGATCGATCTCCAATCATATTGGCCTGTAAAGGCTTTTATCAATCTGGTTTAAAGCATAATGTGATATTCTTCATTAGAAAACATGAAAAGAAATGCCATAGTTTCAGAATTCTGATACTGTTATTAATTTATTAAGACCTTAAAACCTTAGATTTTATCATCATCAGTTTCTTGGTTGATGCTGGTTGATGATTTGTTGATGGTGACTATAGTGTAGTTTGAAAAGAAAATTGTGAAAGTTTTATCTAACCTTTCACAAGTAAACCATAATTGGTTTGCGGATGTCGCACAGTTACTCTATATGCTCACAGACCCCTCCAGTGTTTTCCTTTGCCAATTTTGCCCCATTTAGCAAATCTAGCTGGCCACTTTACCCCAGGCTGAGGTGAGTGTTTTCCACAAGCAGTGCGCAGATTCAAGGCTCAGCCTCGGCCGACTGGGTTGCCTAGGCGACAATAGAGGGGGCCTGGTCTGTGACGTTTTTGACAAATTCTTAGAAAAGGGTACTTTGGGGTTGGCATAGTGACTGAGGTGAAAATTTATGAATGAAACCCATTTATTTGAAGAAGTCTGATGAAATATCGATGTCAGTTGTTACCAACCAGGTCATCAACATCAAGGAATACTGTAAATATGAGGCCATGAGTTATATAAAATGCTGATCCAACTACTTTTATTGAATTGAAACGTATTGAGGAGTTTCTAAAGGCTGGGGAACGGTTCATGCACTGAAAGACGGTGTGACAGAGGATCGACTGGCGCAGTGATGTTACACTGTTAGAAAATCGGGATAGGAAATCACACCAAGTGGACTTTACTCTTGAATAACAAGGACAGTAATGAAGAGGAAGTTCTCCGTGCACAAGACAGCATATTAAGTGTCGCTGTTTGTTGAAGATGATGACTGGAGCCAACTGTGTAAACGTTCAGAGACGCCACCTGATGCACGGCTCAAAATGTCTGACGTGAATCTCCTTGGGACAGCGTTGCACCCATGACTGTAGGGACATGAACCTTTGCACCATGGAGAAGGTAATGCAGAATTTCTCATCATAATGAATATAATCATTGAGTCAACAACAGTATCTTCACAATAATAAGCACAGAGGTTCTGCTGCCTCACAGCTCCAGGGTTCCTGGTTTGATTCTGATCTAGTGTTTATTAACTTTGTGGAGTTTTGTATGTTCTCTTGTGTCTGCGTGGGCTTCCTCTGGGTTCTCTGGTTTCCTCCAACCTCCCAAAAACATGCCAATAGGTTGACTGGCAATTCTAATTTGCTTCAAAATTTTGTGCGTGCGTGTGTGTGCACGGTGAACTGGCATCCCATCTTGTCTGTATTCCCACCCTAGAACTCACCAGACTCGTTGCAGCCCATGTAAGTTCACTGGACCAAATTATGGCTCTCAAACCTTATGACCTAATGAGAAGCTACATAGAAAACATGTATGTATTTATTTGTATTTCTACCATCTGAATAGAAACAACTGTGAGAGAGAGTTTTAGGAAAAATACAACACTCACACACCTACTCACTCACACACACCTTACTATCCTTGTATTGACATAATTATTAATGCAGCTAATTAATGCTATGCTACACATGAATCTATTTAAATAGATCTCGAACTGACAGAATAACAGCGCAGAACCTCTTTCCTTTCATTTCGAACAAGGTTCAGAGACATCTGAAGAGACATGCACTATGTAAATCTTTTACATTCTCAGGTTTCTGCATGTGAACTCTCTACAGTTTAGACAATAGGTTTTTAAAAGGGGTCAAATCCGGAGACTGAGATACCAAACATCTCAGTCTATGGCCAGGTTCTGCAGCTAAAATCTCAGAATTCAGAGATCATGATGATAACAAATTTCACAAGAGCCCCTGTACTATCAACAACAGCACATCAAGAATCCAGCATTAGTCAGAGTTTAGTTCTGGTCTGTCCTGCTTTTGGTGTTAAGTGTGAGAGCTCTGAAACACTCCCTCTTGTGTGCAGGGAAGGTGAAGCTAGATTTGTGTCACTGAGTAACGCTGATCCTGGGTCACTCCTGAATTGCACAGTTGTGTGTTTTCCCTGCTGTTCTTTAACACACATTATACTTGAGTGTATAAAGAGAGTGTATGAGATTGTGAAACATCTTCTTAGCTGAATCAGATGACCGCTGGGACGACCAATGCAACAGTTTAACTAAAAATGTATTAAAACATGTCTCAATTCTGCTTCTTTAGTTTGCGCTGGAGCAACAAGGCTGAGCAAAAGTTATAGTTAAACCGATGACAGTTGACAATAAAAAAAAAAAGTCAAAGAAATCGACTCCGCTCGCTAAAAAGAGTCGACTCTTCCAGGTCCCAAGATGGCTTTTCTTTAAAAATTGTTCATTCAAATTTTCCTACGTTCTCATTAACAACACAACACTACAATTTGCATTTTCTTGTAAAGTTGATCTATATAAATAAATATGTAAATATAATACATTCTACATTCAGGAAGGCACTACATATTTGAATTAACAAATATAGTAAGCATTCCAGCATTAACTTATTATTCTGCTGCGGCTACGTCTAACTTCTATTAAAGTCATATTTGATATTCTAACTTCTCTTTCCTCACTATACTACACGGCACATCTTATCTTTCTCGCTAGAACTGGCCCTGAATCATTGCGCTCTGCCAGACAACCAGTGATATCACTCAAGTGATGCACTTTGGTCTCCGTTTACATGTCACGTTTGATTATAGTGAATCATAAATGCAAAACATTCAAGAGTTTTTTTAAGCAAAAAAGAGTTAAATGATCTATTACAGCCCTTTAGAAACATGAGTCGATTCCCAATGTTTACATAAAAGAGTTGGCTCAAGGATTCCACTCATTTATGCTAATATAAATCTTTATAAATGCATTTAGTGCTGTTCTGAAGCACCACTCGAAATAAATCAACTCAGCTTCTGTTATTTATCTCACAGTTCCACAGTTATTTTGTATCCTACCTTAGAATTGAGATTTGAATTGATTGACCAATTTTCTGGTCTGTCACGTTTTTCTCTTTAGTTCTGCTCTAATTCGAAGCTTGTTTTACCTTTTCCATATACAAAATGTTTGTCCACATTTTTGCAAACGAGTATTAAACTGAATGAAGTTGAGATTTAACACCTGATCTACCACACTTTCAGCTCATCTTTCAGGTGAACAGATTTCAAGTGATCATGCGGTATGTCATCAGCCACAAGCAGGTTATGACCGTACGGTCATGTTTTATTCGACTCATATTTCAGTGGCTTTGACCCAGCGTTGAGTTCTAATGAGCTAATTATAGCTCCGTTTTCTCGTGACCGTGACCGTGACACAGCTATTTTAAACATTTGGAAAAGATTAGTGCAGAACATTGTAAGGTAAATCATCACCAGAAAAATCTGTGCTTGGAATGATAAGCTCTCTTTCACAACCCAGGTTCATGCAGTTTGCTTAGCTGTAAATGACCAGATGAACACCAGTATATTGTTTTTATTTAATCTGAGACAAGTACAATTTTTGAATTGTTACTATTATGAATAACCCAAAAACTACAGCATAGCATCGTCTATGAAATTATGCTAAAATGATTATTTCTGTATGCTATTATTAATTTTTTTCAGCAAGCACTTGGGATTGGGTTCTTCAGTCTTAGCAGTAGCAATATGGATTCAGTTTTTCATTCCATTGTTTAAGAAAAATCATTATTATTTTTGTATTATTTTGTGAATACATTCTCATTCTAGAAATGCCTTTTCCCACGACTCAGCCAGAGCTTATGAAAAACGTACATTTTATTTCCCACGACATTCCCTTATCTCTGCCACCTGGGCACATTCACTCCTATGACATGTTTGGAATATTTCAAAGTCACCTATTTTCACATTTTAATAATACATGCAATTCTGTGAAACAACTCATTCTAAACTACTTATAAATGAGAAATGATGCTAGGTTATAAATACAAATAATCAATACATATTTTAGAGAAATTGCCATACAACAAACAAAGAAACAAACTCTCATATTGTTAGAGACAGCAAATTAATTGAGATTCTAATAAACAGTGTGTTTCAATAAGTATTTCTTTTCTCTGCTGTGTTGTGTTGTTTTTTAACATCTGTGAGGCTATTTCTATTGCATTGGTATTTCAATTTCATGTGAACGTCATGGCATTTAGGAAGATAATCTATGGACAAAAGGCTGCTATGTTTACTGGGATAAATTACCATGTGGGTTTTGTGTTATTGCGTATATTTTGTGTTTATGTTTATGGAAAATGGAGCTCAATGGGAAAATTAAGAATGCCTCACAACGGTGGTAAGGTGACGTGAACCACTGATTATCCACGTTTAAACACAGGGTCGTAATGCACTAAGCCAAAGCTACCACTTCAGCTTACCACTACACTGTCAGGCGCGTAAAACGTATGTTTATGTTTATGTTCATATTTTTATGCTTTGTATCAACAGCTCATGTTTATGGTTCTTGGTTTTCACAGTTTTTATTGTTCGCACTTCACCTAATAAATAATCTGCACTTGTATCCGCCACCTCCTATAATCACTGACAGAAAGCCTGACTTAACATGGATGCAACAGATTCTTTTCAGTGTGTCCAAGAAGCTCACCAGAAACACTTGGCCACGGCCTAACCTTGGGCATCACTCTGTCTCAACTGGCTCCACTTCAGACGCTGCTGTACATTTCTACTCCACTGACTATGTTGCGGCGCCTGCTTGCCGTGCTACCTCTGTACCTTGCTGACGATGTCACACCACTTCCTTGCTCTGCGGAGGATGTTGTTCTCTGCTGACGCGGAGGACGTCACACCCCCTACCCCCGCTACTCTATACGTAGTGCTCCGAATGAACCCTGTTGGCCAAGGGACCCTTATAATCTAAGAGACATCTGACCTGGTTTTCCAGGACCCCGTCTTGACTACATTGCGTGCTTCAGGGGCCCTGCATTAAGGGGCGTGTTCTGTAATGGTAGAACCAATTTGTGTTGAGCTACACTACCCATCAGCCCCAGCATGCCATGTCTCACTAATTACTCCCACCTGTGCCTCGGTATACCTTCTTAGCACCAGGTTCCAGTCTTTCAGTGTCTCACCTACAATCCCTGACATGTTGTAGTTACTATTTATAAGCTAGACAAATGATGGCTAAATGTATTTCTAGCTTATTATTAAACCTAATATAAATAAAGACTCATTTAAAAAGAGCTAATCTTACAATTTTACTGATTTCCTCATTGCCTGATTTATAATCTTTTTTCTGTTTTCTATACATTATATTTGTGTCAAGTGTTCAGTCATTTAGTAGCGTAAAAAATAATTTTCCCAGAAACTACGATTACACCATGTACTCGTTCCTATGTCGAAAAACCCAATTTTAGCCAAGTCTTATCTCTCCATCATCTTACGATAGACGTTACGTGGTTTGGACTTTAGAACGAGATATATTTACTCCAGCGTTGGAAAAGTTTGTCCGTGCAAACAAAGTCGTCTAAATTTAGTAAACTTCTGAGTTCAGTGTAACTTATTTCTAATTTTAGCCTACACCCATTTCACCCAGTTCATGAACTAATCCCTGACTACCTGCCAAGAGTTTTTACTACAAAGTAAAGAATCGGAAGTGCAAGGAGGCCAAAATTCCAAAATATATTGAATTAAGACAATATATAATTACATGCGGCGGCACGGTGGTGCGGTGGTTAGCACTGTCGCCTCACAGCAAGAAGGTCCTGGGTTCGATCCCCGGGTCACC